>OY740717.1:87394709-87936709 GCA_963513945.1 Hydrotaea diabolus | reverse complement strand
GTATTCTTTTGTCCCGAAGAACCATCACATCCCCATTTACAAAAAAGAATTTACTTTGTGTTTTCATATTTCTTTAACTCATTTCCTGTTATTGATTGTAGCAAGCGTCGGCTGTGTGATCATGTAGAGATTGTAGTTGTACCTCTGCCAAAATTGGTGTGGTTGTAATAGTGTCCTTTGATGGCACACAGTCCATTTTAGCAGCGGTTAGGTGTGATATGCTGGATACAAATTTGATCCCTTTTCAATAGCACGCAATCTAAGCTGAATATATTGCTGTTTTGTTAATTTTAAATCCAGAAGTAATCATTTGTGAACTGAAGCTCTCCATATTTTTCTGAATATTTTTATTTGCGTCTATTATGTTTTATCACTTGCGAATATACGTCCGTACACTTAAAGGATTAACTTCTTACTGAGTAAAAACTTATCGAATCCGTAATTGTATAGGTTATTTAGAGACATGATATTCACACATTGATCTTTAATTTCATAGCAGATACATACAGGTACCATGGAGCAGAAACAAAACTGCACTTGTTACCAAGACCTTAATATCAGGTAAAACTAATTAGTATCTCGCCAATATGGGGTTGTTTTTATCTTTATTGGTTTAATGTTGCGATTATTGACACACTTATAAAATTGTTTATGAATTTGGTTGACCCTAAAATTTGATAACAGGTAAATTGAGAAAAAATCATATGTCTACTATAGAACCTATTGTGATAATTGAATGACTTATTTTTTTGCTGATCAAACAAAGCCATAAAACCCTTTCGCAGGTATTATATTTAATTATTTCATTATAAGCTATAAAATACCTAAAGCACATATTTAATACACCATTGTACACGAGTTCTAATAGGGCTCTTTAAATTGTCGTAATTTGATTAAGAGTAATTTCATTAAAATGAAAAAAGTGTTCTACCCGCGGGTCGTCGCGGGTACAAAAGTATATATAATCTGGAAGAAGACACTTTCACCTTTCTCCGGGGGGTACACGTTTCTATTCCACTAAAGTTTAAATTTAAGAAAATTATAGTAGTTTCACAAATATTTCATAACGCCCCTAATATTAAACGCTAGAGCTGTGACCACTTACAACAATTACCAACATTATAAAAAAGACCTCAGGCCACTATCGATGATAGCTTGCGAGTAGTAACCATTGATTTTTGATATAAAAAAAATAAAAAAAAAACTACCAACATTATAAAAAAGACCTCGGGCCACTATCGATGATAGCTTGCGAGTAGTAACTATTGATTTTTTGATAAAAAAAAATAAAAAACACCTTTTTCTGAAATTAAAAAAAACAGTTGAGTTTGACAGCATGCCACGCCCACAATTAGCAATATCTTAACCTAATTTTTTGGCTACCTTAATCTGGATATATAAGCTACAAAAAGGCGTAAAAATTTAAAAAATAGGTTACAAAAAAATGCACTTTTGGCTAACGAAATCAAAATTTCAGCAACAGTGCGACGGTCGTGGCTTACACCAAAGATGTTTCCTTGCTGTTCGTTTTTTGCTAAAAAAAACATATCGGAATATACAATTTTCAACAGAATCCATATTAGATTTTTAGTCTTTTCATATACAATTTATTTTTGTTTTATTTATTCTTTTTATATCTTTTAGGTTATCTCGGTACCTCGGTGAAAAGTTCACTTATTTAAGTATTAGCTTAACAAACCTTATTTTTTGTTCATGGACAATGGTTTAAATGGATAATGTTATTTGGGACATACTAACTACCTTAAAAAAGGGCATAGTTGCTAGGCTTTTTAAATCATGTAGCAATAGTCAAAACGGGCGATTAATAGTCAATATGGAAATATGGGCACTCAAATTAAAGCAAATTTAGCTAAAGATCCATATTAGTCATTTTGAAGTTTTGGCTAAAATAGAGGACAGACACATGGACAGAAGGGAACAAAAGGGTTAGTTTTTGCCACTTACTACTAGATATATATATATATATATATATATATATATATATATATATATATATATATATATATATATATATATATATATATATATATATATATATATATATATATATATATATATATATATATATATATATATATATATATATATATATATATATATATATATATATATATATATATATATATATATATATATATATATATATATATATATATATATATATATATATATATATATATATCTAGTAGTAAGTGGCAAAAACTAACCCTTTTGTTCCCTTCTGTCCATGTGTCTGTCCGCTATTTTAGCCAAAACTTCAAAATGACTAATATGGATCTTTAGCTAAATTTGCTTTAATTTGAGTGCCCATATTTCCATATTGACTATTAATCGCCCGTTTTGACTATTGCTACATGATTTAAAAAGCCTAGCAACTATGCCCTTTTTTAAGGTAGTTAGTATGTCCCAAATAACATTATCCATTTAAACCATTGTCCATGAACAAAAAATAAGGTTTGTTAAGCTAATACTTAAATAAGTGAACTTTTCACCGAGGTACCGAGATAACCTAAAAGATATAAAAAGAATAAATAAAACAAAAATAAATTGTATATGAAAAGACTAAAAATCTAATATGGATTCTGTTGAAAATTGTATATTCCGATATGTTTTTTTTAGCAAAAAACGAACAGCAAGGAAACATCTTTGGTGTAAGCCACGACCGTCGCACTGTTGCTGAAATTTTGATTTCGTTAGCCAAAAGTGCATTTTTTTGTAACCTATTTTTTAAATTTTTACGCCTTTTTGTAGCTTATATATCCAGATTAAGGTAGCCAAAAAATTAGGTTAAGATATTGCTAATTGTGGGCGTGGCATGCTGTCAAACTCAACTGTTTTTTTTAATTTCAGAAAAAGGTGTTTTTTATTTTTTTTTATCAAAAAATCAATAGTTACTACTCGCAAGCTATCATCGATAGTGGCCCGAGGTCTTTTTTATAATGTTGGTAGTTTTTTTTTTATTTTTTTTATATCAAAAATCAATGGTTACTACTCGCAAGCTATCATCGATAGTGGCCTGAGGTCTTTTTTATAATGTTGGTAATTGTTGTAAGTGGTCACAGCTCTAGCGTTTAATATTAGGGGCGTTATGAAATATTTGTGAAACTACTATAATTTTCTTAAATTTAAACTTTAGTGGAATAGAAACGTGTACCCCCCGGAGAAAGGTGAAAGTGTCTTCTTCCAGATTATATATACTTTTGTACCCGCGACGACCCGCGGGTAGAACACTTTTTTCATTTTAATGAAATTACTCTTAATCAAATTACGACAATTTAAAGAGCCCTATTAGAACTCGTGTACAATGGTGTATTAAATATGTGCTTTAGGTATTTTATAGCTTATAATGAAATAATTAAATATAATACCTGCGAAAGGGTTTTATGGCTTTGTTTGATCAGCAAAAAAATAAGTCATTCAATTATCACAATAGGTTCTATAGAAGACATATGATTTTTTCTCAATTTACCTGTTATCAAATTTTAGGGTCAACCAAATTCATAAACAATTTTATAAGTGTGTCAATAATCGCAACATTAAACCACTAAAGATAAAAACAACCCCATATTGGCGAGATACTAATTAGTTTTACCTGATATTAAGGTCTTGGTAACAAGTGCAGTTTTGTTCCATGGTACCTGTATGTATCTGCTATGAAATTAAAGATCAATGTGTGAATATCATGTCTCTAAATAACCTATACAATTACGGATTCGATAAGTTTTTACTCAGTAAGAAGTTAATCCTTTAAGTGTACGGACGTATATTCGCAAGTGATAAAACATAATAGACGCAAATAAAAATATTCAGAAAAATATGGAGAGCTTCAGTTCACAAATGATTACTTCTGGATTTAAAATTAACAAAACAGCAATATATTCAGCTTAGATTGCGTGCTATTGAAAAGGGATCAAATTTGTATCCAGCATATCACACCTAACCGCTGCTAAAATGGACTGTGTGCCATCAAAGGACACTATTACAACCACACCAATTTTGGCAGAGGTACAACTACAATCTCTACATGATCACACAGCCGACGCTTGCTACAATCAATAACAGGAAATGAGTTAAAGAAATATGAAAACACAAAGTAAATTCTTTTTTGTAAATGGGGATGTGATGGTTCTTCGGGACAAAACAATACAAACAAGTTGTATGTGGAAATATTTTGGACTCAGATATGTTCATGGTATCATTTGTACCACTGCGTTTAAAAAAGATTTTGGAAGATTCGGAGCCTTCGGGCTAGTATAACGCAAACAATGGATATTTGAAAAAATGAGACACCATCTTCTACGAAATAATGCAGGTCAATCTAATTTTAATTCAAAAAATAAACTCATGATGCCATTAAGAAAGAAGTTGATAACACTCAAGGCCCAAATTACAACACTTCAGCCATTACAATTACAGTTAGATGGGCAGCAAATTGAAGTAAGCTACCAATTAGTGCTGACAATGATAGATGGAAAAGTAGGCCAGGCTTTGACTAACGCGAAGGCTGCATCCAGCTGCATTATATGCTAAGCAACATCAACCCAATTAAATCCAGTCCCGACAAAATCATTAGATAATACCGATGCATATGAATTTGGATTATCACCACTTCATGCAAGAATACGACTTATGGAACACATACTAAAAATCAGTTATGATTTGGATTTCGGGTCTTCAGGATCAATAAGAAACAACGAAACCAACAAAGATTTAAGAAGTCCAAAAAAGAAACATGTTCAGGATGAATATCGGAAATTTGGATCGATTATAGATCAGCCAAAACAAGGGTCAGACAATACAAATGATGGCAATACAGCAAGAAGATTCTTTTCAGATCCAGAAACAGCATCTGAAATAACAGCAGTGGACTTAAGCCTTATTTTCAGATATTATTTTCAGGAAAAAAGGAACAAGGATTACAGATTTTATAGAGAGCACAATACTAGAAAAATTCCACAAATAAAGATCTATTTAATATATTATTCGCAACGTCAGATCCGCTCATCTCCAGTATTCGCAATCAATGGAAAGTGGAACCTCGGGATTTAGATGAACAAGTCAAAAAACTACTAAAGAACAGAAATAGCACAGAACAAAATATGGAATATTTGCAATCAGTATTTGAGTCAAAAGAATAAAAATTATAATTGCCTTTTATTGTTTTTTAAGTACGAAAAACATAGTATTAGTAAAAAATAAAAATAAACAGAACCTACCATTATAACAAATGCTATTAAAAGCTATTGCAGTTTTTTTAAAAAAATGTTTTTTACAATTATCAAATTTGACAGCAAAAAATAATAAATTTTTGTGCTATAATAGCAAGATTTGCAGATAATATAATTAAAGTTTTTTTTAAGTTTAAATATTCTTTGAGTGTAAACAAATTTGCAAATTTTACAGCAACAAATTTTTAATTTTTCTGTAATAATAGCAAAATCTTCAGTTGATTTTACTATTTTTTTTTGAGTCTAAAAATTTTTTTGAATGTAACATTAAAAAAATTCCATCATTACAAAAAATATTTATAATTATTATTAAAATCCAAATATTAAATTTTTTAATAAATAAAAAAATAATAAACCCACATTTCACTCTAAAAGTTAAAAAAATCAAAAGTTTAACTTTCACCAAGAATTCCTTAAAAAGCATCAATCAATTTTAATGTAATTAAAACTGAGTCAAGCTGAACTTAATATCTATCCATTAAAAAAAAATAACTTAAATATTTTTATCGGTTCAAAAGTTACAGAATTTTGGCCAGCGGAAAACGATTTTCAGCCACTGTGCATCGTTGCTTTAGCGTTTTTCGTGATGTACCGGTCGAAGCTCTACTTTATATAAGTATATATTTATACTCGTACATGTTCAAGGTTTTTGTTTATTCTAATGCACTTCTTAAAATATATAAATTCATATAAAATTTATATATTTTAAGAAGTGTTTATTCTAAAGTGGTTATTCTAAAAAAATAATTCTCTTAGCATCTATTAATGTTGCTGAGTCGTTTAATTGCTGTGTATCCACTACAAAGTGTTTTAGAATATTATTGGGCACATTGAGATTTTCAAGATCCGAAGAACTAAAAGGACTTCGTTTTAAATCTTTGCGTACATAGTTACACATTTGTACATACGGAAAATTTTTCAAAGGCGATCACCATCTAGTAAGGAAAAATCATTTCTTTTTTTTTGCTCATAACGATTAACCATTATGGGTCGATGCCACTGATGTTCCACTTTCCATTGATTGCGAATACTGGAGATGAACGGATCTGACGTTGCAAATAATAATTAAATAGATCTTCATTTGTGGAATTTCGTGAAATTTTTCTAGTATTGTGCTCTCTATAAAATCTGTAATCCTTGTTCCTGTTTTCCTGAGCCTCCTCTGACAGTTCTCCAAAAGGAACCAAATGATATTTAATGAAATCTTCTCCATGGTAAAGGATTTTGTGAACTGTTGCAAACATATTTCTTCATGGGTAGTTGGTTGTATATATTTTTGCAGTTTCCTTTGCATAACCTCCAAATTTTTTAGAGTCAATTTCGTCATTGCACGCAAGTACATCTAGGATTATTTTCAATCTGAAAATAAGGCTTAAGTCCACTTTGTTGGTTTTGTTGTTTCTTATTGATCCTGAAGACCCGAAATCCAAATCATAACTGATTTTTATTATGTGTTCCATAAGTCGTATTCTTGCATGAAGTGGTGATAATCCAAATTCATATGCATCGGTATTATCTAATAATTTTGTCGGGACTGGATTTAATTGGGTTGATGTTGCTTAGCATATAATGCAGCTGGATGCAGCCTTCGCGTTAGTCAAAGCCTGACCTACTTTTCCATCTATCATTGTCAGCACTAATTGGTAGCTTACTTCAATTTGCTGCCCATCTAACTGTAATTGTAATGGCTGAAGTGTTGTAATTTGGGCCTTGAGTGTTATCAACTTCTTTCTTAATGGCATCATGAGTTTATTTTTTGAATTAAAATTAGATTGACCTGCATTATTTCGTAGAAGATGGTGTCTCATTTTTTCAAATATCCATTGTTTGCGTTATACTAGCCCGAAGGCTCCGAATCTTCCAAAATCTTTTTTAAACGCAGTGGTACAAATGATACCATGAACATATCTGAGTCCGAAATATTTCCACATACAACTTGTTTGTATTGTTTTGTCCCGAAGAACCATCACATCCCCATTTACAAAAAAGAATTTACTTTGTGTTTTCATATTTCTTTAACTCATTTCCTGTTATTGATTGTAGCAAGCGTCGGCTGTGTGATCATGTAGAGATTGTATTTGTACCTCTGCCGAAATTGGTGTGGTTGTAATAGTGTCCTTTGATGGCAAACAGTCCATTTTAGCAGCGGTTAGGTGTAATATGCTGGATTCAAATTTGATCCCTTTTCAATAGCACGCAATCTAAGCTGAATATATTGCTGTTTTGTTAATTTTAAATCCAAAAGTAATCATTTGTGAACTGTTTTGCATCTCTCGGAGTTGGTTTACTTTTAAGAATCCGTTTTGTTCTCATTGGACCAGCTCTATAAACTTTTTCAATGATATCCACTTTTGTAAATTGGTTCTGTGCTCGTTATTGATGTATCAAAGATTCTTTTATATTTGTACAACCAATTTCATCGTTAACATCTTTAAGTTTCCGCCTCTTAGATCTATCGCTGGAGTTTTCCAATGATTTGGTAGGTCTTCTTTGCTGTTTCTGCAGCGAGAGTAAGTTGGCCTTCTAACCAGTTTGCGATTTTTATATTTTATTTTTAACGTAACTAAGAACATCTTCCTGGTTTTTGTTTCTAAAATACTCTTCGACCATTTCTTTATAACTGAAGCTCTCCATATTTTTCTGAATATTTTTATTTGCGTCTATTATGTTTTATCACTTGCGAATATACGTCCGTACACTTAAAGGATTAACTTCTTACTGAGTAAAAACTTATCGAATCCGTAATTGTATAGGTTATTTAGAGACATGATATTCACACATTGATCTTTAATTTCATAGCAGATACACACAGGTACCATGGAACAAAACTGCACTTGTTACCAAGACCTTAATATCAGGTAAAACTAATTAGTATCTCGCCAATATGGGTCCTGGTTTTTGTTTCTAAAATACTCTTCGACCATTTCTTTATAACTGAAGCTCTCCATATTTTTCTGAATATTTTTATTTGCGTCTATTATGTTTTATCACTTGCGAATATACGTCCGTACACTTAAAGGATTAACTTCTTACTGAGTAAAAACTTATCGAATCCGTAATTGTATAGGTTATTTAGAGACATGATATTCACACATTGATCTTTAATTTCATAGCAGATACACACAGGTACCATGGAACAAAACTGCACTTGTTACCAAGACCTTAATATCAGGTAAAACTAATTAGTATCTCGCCAATATGGGGTTGTTTTTATCTTTAGTGGTTTAATGTTGCGATTATTGACACACTTATAAAATTGTTTATGAATTTGGTTGACCCTAAATTTGATAACAGGTAAATTGAGAAAAAAAAAATCATATGTCTACTATAGAACCTATTGTGATAATTGAATGACTTATTTTTTTGCTGATCAAACAAAGCCATAAAACCCTTTCGCAGGTATTATATTTAATTATTTCATTATAAGCTATAAAATACCTAAAGCACATATTTAATACACCATTGTACACGAGTTCTAATAGGGCTCTTTAAATTGTCGTAATTTGATTAAGAGTAATTTCATTAAAATGAAAAAAGTGTTCTACCCGCGGGTCGTCGCGGGTACAAAAGTATATATAATCTGGAAGAAGACACTTTCACCCTTCTCCGGGGGGTACACGTTTCTATTCCATTAAAGTTTAAATTTAAGAAAATTATAGTAGTTTCACAAATATTTCATAGCGCCCCTAATATTAAACGCTAGAGCTGTGACCACTTACAACAATTACCAACATTATAAAAAAGACCTCAGGCCACTATCGATGATAGCTTGCGAGTAGTAAGCATTGATTTTTGATAAAAAAATAAAAAAAAAAACTACCAACATTATAAAAAAGACCTCGGGCCACTATCGATGATAGCTTGCGAGTAGTAACCATTGATTTTTTGATAAAAAAAATAAAAAACACTTTTTTCTGAAATTAAAAAAAAAAAAACAGTTGAGTTTGACAGCATGCCACGCCCACAATTAGCAATATTTTAACCTAATTTTTTGGCTACCTTAATCTGGATATATAAGCTACAAAAAGGCGTAAAAATTTAAAAAATAGGTTACAAAAAAATGCACTTTTGGCTAACGAAATCAAAATTTCAGCAACAGTGCGACGGTCGTGGCTTACACCAAAGATGTTTCCTTGCTGTTCGTTTTTTGCTAAAAAAAACATATCGGAATATACAATTTTCAACAGAATCCATATTAGATTTTTAGTCTTTTCATATACAATTTATTTTTGTTTTATTTATTCTTTTTATATCTTTTAGGTTATCTCGGTACCTCGGTGAAAAAAATAGAACTCATAAAACAAAACATAAAACAAAATTCTAACAAGAACCAAACATACATATGTGCAATAAACCTAACACAACAACAACAATAAGAAGGAAAAAAATGAGAAAAAGAACAAAAAAATAACACAAAACCAACGATAACGCACTAAGATAGTTTGTTTATCTCTCCGTGGTGCATTAAACTCCCCCCTCCCTCCACCACTCCATATCTTTTCCAATCTGTGTAAGTGCAGTTGACTCTCTTGCTTTTTTGTCGTTGCTCCTCCAATGTTTAAGGCATAACACTAAGCATTGGAGGGACCAGTAGCGGCAAAGGGGTGAGATTGTTTACTGAGCTTACATACTGACATTTGTTTTTGTTCTCTGGTTGGCGTAATGGTAAAGAAATTTAACATACATTTCGCCAACATACGTGGCCTGCGTACGAATTTTTTCGCTGTGTTCTCCCACATTCATTACCATAGGCCTGATGTTCTAGCTCTTTGTGAGACCCAGGTGCGTGAGGATTCTGATCCACAGGATTTTTACGTCCCTGGGTATCACATCCTACCTCTTTTTATTTCTCACAGAGGACTTGTGGTATATGTACGTAACGATATAGTGTTTCAGAGCCAGCAACACTTATGCTCACAAGATCCAGAATTTAACTCCCTTTGGGTTAAGTTCAGGATTGGAACACACGTACTTCATTTCGGGTTTATATACAGAAGCCCAAACTCGGAAAGGGAGGCTTCCCTTAATGGCTTCGACGCCCTTTCCGATTCTATAACGAGAGTTCTGGAGAGTTATCCGGACAGTGAAATCGTCGTTGCTGGTGATTTCAATGTCCACAGCCAAACAACTCCGGAGGGCCAATACGCCGAGCTCTTCGCCGCGCAAAATGACTTGACGCAACTAGTGAATGAACCGACACATATTCCGTGTGTAGAAGGGCACCATCACAATATTCTTGACCTTTACTTAACTTCACACCCTGAAAAGTACGAAGTTAATGTCCTTCCACCTCTTGGTAATTCTGATCACTGCATTGTTTCAGCATCCTTTTCGTATTCCGCCCTTCGTGTCACTTCGATACCAGCCCCAAAGCGAACAGTTTTTATCTACGAAAAGGCACGTTGGGCTGAGCTCAACCACTATTTTCAGCATTTTAATTGGAAACTGTGCTTTCTCGACAACGACGTAAATGCTGCTGCTGAAATGATCCAAAATATAATTTTATTTGGAATGAAGACATTTATTCCAAATAAAGTTATGTCGGCTAAACCAGCCAAAAACGGTTGGTTTAACCAGGCATGCAGGGATGCTGTCAGATCTAAAGAGGAGGCGTTCAGAAATTGGCGCCTAAACAAAAACGTCAATACTGAACTGCTGCGGAAACAGGCAAGAACTTCGTGTGCCAGAGTGCTTAGGCGTGAAAAATTTCTACACGAACAACGTCTACGCACAAAGGTTCTTGCTTCCCCCAGGGGAAGTAAGAGCTTTTGGTCGTTTGTAAGAAGAGTAAAGGATAGTTCATCCTCTATCCCAACTCTTGTTAAAGACGATCAGGCATTCACTGACCCGGTTGATAAAGCTAACCTATTGGCTGAAATGTTCGCAGGAAATTCTTCCTTGCCGGAAAGCAATCAACCACTCCCCGTGATCGAAAACATATCTAGTTCCATGCCTCAGATATTTTTTCGAACACGTGGGGTTAAAAGGGTTCTTGCAAATCTCGACGTAAATAAGTCCCCGGGCCCGGATGGTATTTCGGCACTTGTCCTGTGTAAGTGCTCCTCGACGCTAGCCCGTCCATTACGCAACCTCTTCAACCTTGCTTATCGTGCGGGAGTCTTCCCAGCGTGTTGGAAGGTTGCGAACGTCCAACCAATCCCTAAAAAGGGTGAAGCCAATAATCCTGCAAATTATCGGCCAATCGCGATTTGCTCCGCGCTCTCTAAGGTAATGGAGGGCATGGTTAACCACCATCTTGTGAGGTATCTAGAGTCCAACTGCTTGCTTAATGATCGACAGTATGGCTTCCGTAGAAATCGCTCTACGGGAGACCTGATGGCTTTCTTGACGGAGCGCTGGAGTCGGTCTATCCACCAGTTTGGTGAGAGTAAGGTTGTGGCTCTGGATATCTCCAAGGCCTTTGATAGAGTCTGGCACGGTGCACTCTTGTCAAAGCTGATGGCTTTTGGCGTCGGTGATACTTTCGCTCGTTTTATATCGAGCTTTCTTAGAGATCGCACTATAAGAGTTGTTGTAGATGGGTTCTCATCCAATAAACATAGGCTTACTGCAGGAGTACCACAGGGCTCTGTCCTTTCTCCCTCTTTATTTTTAATTTTCATTGATGATCTGTTGGGTCAGACCGTGAATCCAATCTACTCCTTTGCGGATGACAGTAACCTATGTCATTCATATTCATTCGACCGTAGGCCGAGTCTTCAAGATATTGAAGACAAAAGGCGAATTATGGATGAGACACTTGGCCGGGATTTACTGGCCATTTCCGAATGGGGTCAAGTGAATAGAGTAGATTTTAATGCGCGTAAGACACAGTGCTGCTTGTTGTCTCACAAGCGATTCGCTGACCCAACAATATCGTCAATTTCTATCGATGGTACGGATATTGAACAATCAGAAGCTCTTGATGTTCTGGGCATGAAAATACAATGTGACGCTCGTTGGGCGAGACATGTATTCGAAGTGTCGAAAGAAGCACTCAAGTGCATAGGCTTCTTAAAGCGGTGCAAGAAATATTTCACTCCTTCTGATCTTTACAATATCTATACAACTTACATCAGGCCGAAGATGGAATACAATTCCCATATATGGGCAGGTGCTCCAAAATCATCCTTAGAGCTACTTGACCGTGTTCAAAGGAGAGCGATGGTGCTGATAGGTGACAGTAGGGTATCCAACTCTATTGTTTCCCTTGATCATCGTCGGAATGTGGGTTGCGTGACGCTGTTCTATCGTTACTTTCATGGTGTGTGTTCATCAGACATCCGTCGCCTTATTCCTGACGTGAGGATGTTCGGCATGGATACGCGACTTTCTAGGAATTCACACCCGTTTGTTATCGATTGGCCAGTTGACCGCACTATACACTACAGATCAAATTCGTTTTTCGCTCGTACAGTCCGTATGTGGAATCGACTTCCGGCAAATGTGTTTCCCACTAATTGCGACATCCAGAAGTTCAAGACAAGTGTCAATAAACATTACTCCCTCTTTCCCCCCTCCGATCCTTTACTTTCCACTCGCCAACGCAATGCACCGCATGTATAGGGGGCATCCCCTGAGTGTTGGTTATTTAAAAAAAAAAAAAAAAAAACATAGTGGTATGGGGTATAATGGCTTAGTGCTTGCGTTTGTAACACATCGAAGGAATCGAGTTAGAATACCGGGACCAGAGAGAAAGTTGCTCAGAATTACATTTTGAGTCGATCTAGCCATGTCTGTCTGGCTGGCTGGGCGGCTGGCTGGCTGGCTGGCTGGCTGGCCGGCTGGCTGGCTGGCCGGCTGGCTGGCTGGCTGGCCGGCTGGCTGGCTGGCTGGATGTAAAGATGTCCATCTATTCTTGTAATCAAAGTACAGGTCGCATTTATGCACTGATCTTGATGAAACTTGGCAAGTGGTAATATATTGGGACAAGGACGGACGCTATTGAATTTGGTCCAAATCGGAGCACTTTCTGATAGACCCCCCATACAAAGGAACTCCCGGATTTGGTCCAAATCCAGTTGATGTCGCGTGTATTGGTCAATAAATTAAAAAAATATGACATTCGATGTAGAACTGACCACAAAATGTAAAAAAAATAGTTGGACCCGCCTCTCGGACCTACGGGGCCTTCAGAACCCAAAAAATGGACCCATGCTTTTAAATATAAGTGTGACCCCTTAAATGAAAGGAAATTATCTTACAATTTTAAATACAGAAAAAAATTCGACCTGTTTGGGCCCCAGGGTCCATTAGGAGGGTCCAAAAGTTTCGGTTTACCCGGATTTTAGTGTGACCCCTCAAATGACCGGGAATTGCTTCAGGACTTTAAATATGTCAAGCCAAATGATTTATCTCGTCCGTGGGAGGGCACAGGTTCCGAAAACAAGGTATTGTTATACCCTCACCACATAGTGGTATGGGGTATAAAGGCTTAGTGCTTGCGTGATATATACAGATAGAAATAGCGACGAGTGCTTTCGATTAACAGGAGACTTAATCACATTTATAGTGGTGCGGGTATCATAGAGTCGGCCACGCCCGACTATAGCACTTACTTACTTGTTTGTTCATGGACAATGGTTTAAATGGATATTGTTATTTGGGACATACTAACTACCTTAAAAAAGGGCATAGTTGCTAGGCTTTTTAAATCATGTGGCCATAGTCAAAACGGGCGATTAATAGTCAATATGGAAATATGGGCACTCAAATTAAAGCAAATTTAGCTAAAGATCCATATTAGTCATTTTGAAGTTTTGGCTAAAATAGCGGACAGACACATGGACAAAAGGGAACAAAAGGGTTAGTTTATATATATATATATATATATATATATATATATATATATATATATATATATATATATATATATATATATATATATATATATATATATATATATATATATATATATATATATATATATATATATATATATATATATATATATATATATATATATATATATATATATATATATATATATATATATATATATATATATATATATATATATATATATATATATATATATATAAGTACTCGTGTACAATGGTGTATTAAATATGTGCTTTAGGTATTTTATATAGCTTATAATGAAATAATTAAATATAATACCTGCGAAAGGGTTTTATGGCTTTGTTTGATCAGCAAAAAAATAAGTCATACTATTATCACAATAGGTTCTATAGTAGACATATGATCTTTTTCTAAATTTACCTGTTATCAAATTTTAGGGTCAACCAAATTCATAAACAATTTTATAAGTGTGTCAATAATCGCAACATTAAAGCACTAAAGATAAAAACAACCCCATGTTGGCGAGATACTAATTAGTTTTACCTGATATTAAGGTCTTGGTTTTGTTTCTGCTCCATGGTACCTGTATGTATCTGCTATGAAATTAAAGATCAATGTGTGAATATCATGTCTCTAAATAACCTATACAATTACGGATTCGATAAGTTTTTACTCAGTAAGAAGTTAATCCTTTAAGTGTACGGACGTATATTCGCAAGTGATAAAACATAATCGACGCAAATAAAAATATTCAGAAAAATATGGAGAGCTTCAGTTATAAAGAATTGGTCGAAGAGTTTTTTAGAAACAAAAACCAGGAAGATGTTCTTAGTTACGTTAAAAATAAAATATAAAAAGTGCAAACTGGTTAGAAGGCCAACTTACTCTCGCTGCAGAAACAGCAAAGAAGACCTACCAAATCATTGGAAAACTCCAGCGATAGATCTAAGAGGCGGAAACTTAAAGATGTTAACGATGTAATTGGTTGTACAAATATAAAAGAATCTTTGATACATCAATAACGAGCACAGAACCAATTTACAAAAGTGGATATCATTGAAAAAGTTTATAGAGCTAGTCCAGTGAGAACAAAACGGATTCTTAAAAGTATACCAACTCCGAGCGATGCAAAACAGTTCACAAATGATTACTTCTGGATTTAAAATTAACAAAACAGCAATATATTCAGCTTAGATTGCGTGCTATTGAAAAGGGATCAAATTTGTATCCAGCATATCACACCTAACCGCTGCTAAAATGGACTGTGTGCCATCAAAGGACACTATTACAACCACACCAATTTTGGCAGAGGTACAACTACAATCTCTACATGATCACACAGCCGACGCTTGCTACAATCAATAACAGGAAATGAGTTAAAGAAATATGAAAACACAAAGTAAATTCTTTTTTGTAAATGGGGATGTGATGGTTCTTCGGGACAAAACAATACAAACAAGTTGTATGTGGAAATATTTCGGACCCAGATATGTTCATGGTATCATTTGTACCACTGCGTTTAAAAAAGATTTTGGAAGATTCGGAGCCTTCGGGCTAGTATAACGCAAACAATGGATATTTGAAAAAATGAGACACCATCTTCTACGAAATAATGCAGGTCAATCTAATTTTAATTCAAAAAATAAACTCATGATGCCATTAAGAAAGAAGTTGATAACACTCAAGGCCCAAATTACAACACTTCAGCCATTACAATTACAGTTAGATGGGCAGCAAATTGAAGTAAGCTACCAATTAGTGCTGACAATGATAGATGGAAAAGTAGGTCAGGCTTTGACTAACGCGAAGGCTGCATCCAGCTGCATTATATGCTAAGCAACATCAACCCAATTAAATCCAGTCCCGACAAAATCATTAGATAATACCGATGCATATGAATTTGGATTATCACCACTTCATGCAAGAATACGACTTATGGAACACATACTAAAAATCAGTTATGATTTGGATTTCGGGTCTTCAGGATCAATAAGAAACAACGAAACCAACAAAGATTTAAGAAGTCCAAAAAAGAAACATGTTCAAGATGAATATCGGAAATTTGGATCGATTATAGATCAGCCAAAACAAGGGTCAGACAATACAAATGATGGCAATACAGCAAGAAGATTCTTTTCAGATCCAGAAACAGCATCTGAAATAACAGCAGTGGACTTAAGCCTTATTTTCAGATATTATTTTCAGGAAAAAAGGAACAAGGATTACAGATTTTATAGAGAGCACAATACTAGAAAAATTCCACAAATAAAGATCTATTTAATATATTATTCGCAACGTCAGATCCGCTCATCTCCAGTATTCGCAATCAATGGAAAGTGGAACCTCGGGATTTAGATGAACAAGTCAAAAAACTACTAAAGAACAGAAATAGCACAGAACAAAATATGGAATATTTGCAATCAGTATTTGAGTCAAAAGAATAAAAATTATAATTGCCTTTTATTGTTTTTTAAGTACGAAAAACATAGTATTAGTAAAAAATAAAAATAAACAGAACCTACCATTATAACAAATGCTATTAAAAGCTATTGCAGTTTTTTTAAAAAAATGTTTTTTACAATTATCAAATTTGACAGCAAAAAATAATAAATTTTTGTGCTATAATAGCAAGATTTGCAGATAATATAATTAAAGTTTTTTTTAAGTTTAAATATTCTTTGAGTGTAAACAAATTTGCAAATTTTACAGCAACAAATTTTTAATTTTTCTGTAATAATAGCAAAATCTTCAGTTGATTTTACTATTTTTTTTTGAGTCTAAAAATTTTTTTGAATGTAACATTAAAAAAATTCCATCATTACAAAAAATATTTATAATTATTATTAAAATCCAAATATTAAATTTTTTAATAAATAAAAAAATAATAAACCCACATTTCACTCTAAAAGTTAAAAAAATCAAAAGTTTAACTTTCACCAAGAATTCCTTAAAAATCATCAATCAATTTTAATGTAATTAAAACTGAGTCAAGCTGAACTTAATATCTATCCATTAAAAAAAATAACTTAAATATTTTTATCGGCTCAAAAGTTACAGAATTTTGGCCAGCGAAAAACGATTTTCAGCCACTGTGCATCGTTGCTTTAGCGTTTTTCGTGACGTACCGGTCGAAGCTCTACTTAATATAAGTATATATTTATACTCGTACATATTCAAGGTTTTTGTTTATTCTAATGCACTTCTTAAAATATATAAATTCATATAAAATTTATATATTTTAAGAAGTGTTTATTTAAAAAAAATAATTCCCTTAGCATCTATTAATGTTGCTGAGTCGTTTAATTGCTGTGTATCTACTACAAAGTGTTTTAGAATATTATTGGGCACATTGAGATTTTCAAGATCCGAAGAACTAAAAGGACTTCGTTTTAAATCTTTGCGTACATACATAGTTACACATTTGTACATACGGAAAATTTTTCAAAGGCGATCACCATCTAGTAAGGAAAAATCATTATGGGTCGATGCCACTACTAAAGGGTGGGGCATTTAAAGTTTTAAATTTGAATCGGCTGTAAAAAAGGTGCTGATAATTTTCTAATTTATCCGATCAACCCAATTTTGCATTACTTTTTCGATTGTTTGGGTCGAATCTTTTCAATGGCAACTTCGATTTATTGTTTCAACGCTTCAAATGTCTCTAGATGAAATAAATCCCTCATGGCTGGAATAGTAGGAACTTCTTTAAGAATTTTAATTCGAGCTGAATGTATATTTTTCCTACTGGCTTATTTATTATTTCCTTCTGTTCACAGAAAAAAAACACGCCGGACGAAAAAGTGGTTGTCACGCCCACTCATGTTCCTACCATTTAAATGACCTTTTACAAGATGTCATTAATATCCATGAACATTTTCGTGGAAACATTAAATTCTTTATAACTTCTCAATTTTGACAATAATTTTATATCACCAAAGTTAAGTTAAATATACTTTAAACTTCATATACCTTTAATAAGACGCACACTGCCCACTGTTCAACAAGTTTTAAACTTAGGACGTTGATACCGTTTTACGGGATTTGGTGTCTACACCAATGTTATCTATATCATGATCTATGTAGAAGGATAAATATGACTGTCTGAGAGGTGTTTTACTGCGGTCATATGGTTCTGCAACATATGCGTTTTATATACGCTCCAGTCAACCGGAGTGTTTTTTTTGTTGCTTGGTTATAAAGCGAGTAAGAGGTCTCTAATGCGATAATAATTCATTATTGTCCAAATGTTGAAAACTGGTTTTGATTAAAGAAAACTACTTTCAATTTGCGTCATTAACAGTTTGTTTTAAAAAATGTTAAGCTATTAGGAAAAAAGCGGATGACGAGCTCGCATGTTCATTTTGTGTTTGAACTTCGGTTTGTGCTTCTGTCAGAATTTTTGGCAGAAAATTTTTTATTTAACAATTGGTTTTTTCTGTTGATTGGAAACTTAACAACAAATTGCAAGTTTTTGAAAATTTTCAAAAACTTGCAATTTGTTCGCAAACTACCCCACAGACGTAAAAAAGCGACCACAAACCCAACAAATTGCTCGAATTTATCGTTCGTCTATGGCCAGCTTAAGGTAACAAACTTAGAAAAAAAACCCATAGAAATATTTGTGCGTAAGAGAACTGAACAACTCTATGCTTAATGCGCCATTTGATATGAAAGCTTAGTTTATAGAATTTTTTTTTTTCAAGATATATATATAATCGAATTGTAACCGAGATCGCTAAAGGCTATTATAGAATAGCCTTTAGCGATCTCGGTTACAATTCGATTATATATATATCTTGAAAAAAAAAATTCTATAAACTAAGCTTTCATATCAAATGGCGCATTAAGCATAGAGTTGTTCAGTTCTCTTACGCACAAATATTTCTATGGGTTTTTTTTCTAAGTTTGTTACCTTAAGCTGGCCATAGACGAACGATAAATTCGAGCAATTTGTTGGGTTTGTGGTCGCTTTTTTACGTCTGTGGGGTAGTTTGCGAACAAATTGCAAGTTTTTGAAAATTTTCAAAAACTTGCAATTTGTTGTTAAGTTTCCAATCAACAGAAAAAACCAATTGTTAAATAAAAAATTTTCTGCCAAAAATTCTGACAGAAGCACAAACCGAAGTTCAAACACAAAATGAACATGCGAGCTCGTCATCCGCTTCGTAGCATATGTTTACTCATCAACGTCGGCCGAATTATGATTTGTTCGAGCGTGTGTGGAGAAACGATTTGCAATAAATCGCATTTGCAAATCACACCAATAAATCGTTCGTCTATGGCCAGCTTTAGCGACTACTTACTTTCTTTATAACCGAGCACCAAAAAACACAAAAGTGAAAATATCTTTTAAGTACCACCTATGCACAAACGTACATTGCTCTTTCGTAGTCTTCTGAAGCAAGCTTTTGAAATAACCGTAAATGAGTTATTGTATGTATTTGTATATGGGCATTTCCAGGATCGCGAAGGAAACACTCGTATGTTTATATAAAGGGTGTTTCTTTTAGACGTGTTGTTTTCCATCCAGCCAGCTTTTTCCAGAGTTTGTCTTTTTTGACAGCTGTCACTTGATTTATACTCAGTTTGCTTTGCCATTTCATAATGAATAGACTTACTCCGGAACAACGTTTACAAATCGTGGTGAATTGGCCAAAACGGGATGACCACCAATCCTGATTTTTACAAGAATTTTGTTAAGCGATTAAGCTCACTTTTTGTTGAATGGGAACGTTAATTTGAAGTAATTAAAGACCACAAGCAATTGTTGAGACGATATTACATCCTCTTAAAGTCACTGTTTGGTGTGCTCTATGGGCAGAGAGAATCATTGGTCTATATTTCTTTAAAAATTAAGCCGGCCATAATATTACAGCCAATGGGAAACGCTATAGAGCCACGATTAATAACTTTTCCGTGGACGACATTTGGTTCAAACATGCCATCCATACATCCAACTAAACAATCATATTATTGAAGGAAACTTTTGATGAGCGCATTATCTCGCGTCGTAGGCATGTGGCATTCATGATTGTGCGATTTAACACCGCTGGACTATTTTTTGTGGGGTTTTGTGAAGTCGATTGTCTAAGATAAACCCTGTATAACTTCGACGTTCTCCAAATACTTAAAATAAACGATAGATCGCTGTATTAACATATAACTATATTGGTTTTATTAATGAAGCTTTTATGTAATGCTATTTTCTGACATGTCAATCCTTCGTTTTTAAAGACATTTTTAGCTTTCACAAACTGGACATAAATTCCAGCAAGATTGTTTTTAGTTTTCATTACACATAAATCAAAATTAAAAAAAAGTTGTTGTTGTTTGATATTGTAAGATGCATACAATGTAAAGTTTGTTGCCATAAAATAAATCCGTATGTTAAAATAAATTTAAAAAAAAACATAAAAATTTACGTATTAAGGCATAATTTCAAGTTGAACCCAATTTTCTAGTGACAAAAGCAAATATGAGGTGATGGTGTCGGTGGTGGCGTGTTAAGCAGTGATGCTTGGTGATGATCAGCACATGGAAATGTTCGATCAGGTTGGGGAGGAGCAGTGTTCAAGTGCCTTTGCAACTGGCGAAAGCAAGAGGATCGGCTTGTAGATATCTTCTTTGATTACGTCTTAGCCTGGCTTCAGTAGCGGTACCTGTTTGTCCATTATCCATTTATCGGGAACTAAGTGAGTGAAAAACGCCAAATATAGCATTTTGGTTGTGTACACTACCCCTGATGTATCCAAATATTTGAACATCTGCATTGAAATCGCGACTGAATACAGCGCCTTCAATGACTTTGCGCTGTGGATGACATTGTAAACTTCGTGCCTTCCTTTAAGACTCTGAGAGCGTGGGACGACGCGACAATATCAATATCTTTGAGTGATCAATAAAAAATCGGTTAAAATAACACGCGCACCTCTTCGGAGCTGTCGCTGTTCTGAAACCGAACGTGACGATCATCCTTTGCATCTGTTGCACTGCTTTAATTGATCTAGCAATTTCTTTCCCTTATTTTCGTTTTATTCTTATGCCCATTTGCGAGTCGCTCTGCCTCTGTTGGGAATTGTGGTCGTATCTAGGGTTTCGACGAGTTGAAATATGGCGAACGGCTGTTGCATTGATGATGGCCAGGAACTTCTTCTCGGCTACCCGAACATCTGATCAGACTTCTTTTGATTAAGATAAGTACGGCGTTCAGAGAAAGGATTATGGGAAGGTGGTCCGATCCCAACGAGATGACGAGTTTGCCAGGTTATGTCTGGCGAGCTATGGCAATCGCCAAATATCCGCTTGGGAGCGTACTCTTTCACTGCGAAGAACATGGAGCTATGGATTTGCTCCGACAAAGCCATGCCCCTTTGGTCGTTGTCTAGGAGAGAATGCAACGTTGTTTTATTAAGATATGCCGGTAGCAGATTGATAATGTCGGGGACACAGTTACCAACCGGCGGGATGTTTACGTTATACAGCTCTATATCGGCAGTCTCAGACTTGACTGCTCTGGGGTCTCTAGAGTAAAACTCAAGCGAGATAGGTCTGTACTGCACAGAATTGAGTAACAGGAAAGCTAGTTTCCCACCTCCACTGCTTGCGCGATCCAGCGTCTGTCTTGCTGGCATTGTTGACTGCACAAATTAATTCTTTGTTATACTTTTATTAAAGATTTAATTAGGATTATGTAATTGCCATGTTTTTCTTAAATTAAATATTAAATGTAAATTACAATTTTAATTAAACGTGGGTGGGATCGCTTGCGACGGAGAAGATACCGCATGTAGTCAAGATGTTTTTTGCATGCCATTGTACACAGCGTTGTAGTCCCGGCTTCCCTTATACGATCCTACACCAGACGGTTACAGCTGTTTTGATGAGTGGTGCCAAGTTAAAGATCACTGTGGAAATGGTAAGCCAAGAACAATATCTGGCCGTGCTAACTTACATACATATATAACTAATAAAGAAATCCATTTGAAACAGTTATTTGTGAAAAACCGTAAGTTAATATTGTATTCGTTTGTTTATTTTATTTGACTTACCATTCACAATAATAAAAATCGGCGTTCAATCATATGAAGACGTTTCATTTAAATAATATTAATACTTAATAACACTTAAAATTATTTAAAGACAATTGTCATTATTTTCTTGCTTAATACTTTTTATTTTTCCCCAAAAAACAAAGATAATGCATAGCAAGAGACACAAGTACTTATACATAAATGCGACATACGCTACGCAAGATCACACAGTTTTCGTAGCTGCACTATTTGCTTTGCTCTAAGAGTGCACACAAGACAAAACAACTATTCTATACCGCTACATCAGTGTGTGTTTTAGGGGTCGGTCACCCTTATCTTTTTGGGCTATGAAAAATATATGTTGGCCGATTCTGAGAGAAAAAAAAATTCTATAAACTAAGCTTTCATATCAAATGGCGCATTAAGCATAGAGTTGTTCAGTTCTCTTACGCACAAATATTTCTATGGGTTTTTTTTTCTAAGTTTGTTACCTTAGCGACTACTTACTTTCTTTATAACCGAGCACCAAAAAACACAAAAGTGAAAATATCTTTTAAGTACCACCTATGCACAAACGTACATTGCTCTTTCGTAGTCTTCTGAAGCAAGCTTTTGAAATAACCGTAAATGAGTTATTGTATGTATTTGTATATGGGCATTTCCAGGATCGCGAAGGAAACACTCGTATGTTTATATAAAGGGTGTTTCTTTTAGACGTGTTGTTTTCCATCCAGCCAGCTTTTTCCAGAGTTTGTCTTTTTTGACAGCTGTCACTTGATTTATACTCAGTTTGCTTTGCCATTTCATAATGAATAGACTTACTCCGGAACAACGTTTACAAATCGTGGTGAATTGGCCAAAACGGGATGACCACCAATCCTGATTTTTACAAGAATTTTGTTAAGCGATTAAGCTCACTTTTTGTTGAATGGGAACGTTAATTTGAAGTAATTAAAGACCACAAGCAATTGTTGAGACGATATTACATCCTCTTAAAGTCACTGTTTGGTGTGCTCTATGGGCAGAGAGAATCATTGGTCTATATTTCTTTAAAAATTAAGCCGGCCATAATATTACAGCCAATGGGGAACGCTATAGAGCCACGATTAATAACTTTTCCGTGGACGACATTTGGTTCAAACATGACATCCATACATCCAACTAAACAATCATATTATTGAAGGAAACTTTTGATGAGCGCATTATCTCGCGTCGTAGGCATGTGGCATTCATGATTGTGCGATTTAACACCGCTGGACTATTTTTTGTGTGGTTTTGTGATGTCGCTTGTCTAAGATAAACCCTGTATAACTTCGACGTTCTCCAAATACTTAAAATAAACGATAGATCGCTGTATTAACATATAACTATATTGGTTTTATTAATGAAGCTTTTATGTAATGCTATTTTCTGACATGTCAATCCTTCGTTTTTAAAGACATTTTTAGCTTTCACAAACTGGACATAAATTCCAGCAAGATTGTTTTTAGTTTTCATTACACATAAATCAAAATTAAAAAAAGTTTTTGTTGTTTGATATTGTAAGATGCATACAATGTAAAGTTTGTTGCCATAAAATAAATCCGTATGTAAAAATAAATTTAAAAAAAACATAAAAATTTACGTATTAAGGCATAATTTCAAGTTGGACCCAATTTTCTAGTGACAAAAGCAAATATGAGGTGATGGTGTCGGTGGTGGCGTGTTAAGCAGTGATGCTTGATGATGATCAGCACGTGGAAATGTTCGATCAGGTTGGGGAGGAGCAGTGGTCGCTGTTCTGAAACCGAACGTGACGATCATCCTTTGCATCTGTTGCACTGCTTAAATTGATCTAGCAATTTCTTTCCCTTATTTTCGTTTTATTCTTATGCCCATTTGCGAGTCGCTCTGCCTCTGTTGGGAATTGTGGTCGTATCTAGGGTTTCGACGAGTTGAAATATGGCGAGCGGCTGTTGCATTGATGATGGCCAGGAACTTCTTCTCGGCTACCCGAACATCTGATCAGACTTCTTTTGATTAAGATAAGTATGGCGTTCAGAGAAAGGATTATGGGAAGGTGGTCCGATCCCAACGAGATGACGAGTTTGCCAGGTTATGTCTGGCGAGCTATGGCAATCGCCAAATATCCGCTTGGGAGCGTACTCTTTCACTGCGAAGAACATAGAGCTATGGATTTGCTCCGACAAAGCCATGCCCCTTTGGTCGTTGTCTAGGAGAGAATGCAACGTTGTTTTATTAAGATATGCCGGTAGCAGATTGATAATGTCGGGGACACAGTTACCAACCGGCGGGATGTTTACGTTATACAGCTCTATATCGGCAGTCTCAGACTTGACTGCTCTGGGGTCTCTAGAGTAAAACTCAAGCGAGATAGGTCTGTACTGCACAGAATTGAGTAACAGGAAAGCTAGTTTCCCACCTCCACTGCTTGCGCGATCCAGCGTCTGTCTTGCTGGCATTGTTGACTGCACAAATTAATTCTTTGTTATACTTTTATTAAAAGATTTAATTAGGATTATGTAATTACCATGTTTTTCTTAAATTAAATATTAAATATAAATTACAATTTTAATTAATCGTGGGTGGGATCGCTTGCGACAGAGAAGATACCGCATGTAGTCAAGATGTTTTTTGCATGCCATTGTACACAGCGTTGTAGTCCCGGCTTCCCTTATACGATCCTACACCAGACGGTTACAGCTGTTTTGATGAGTGGTGCCAAGTTAAAGATCACTGTGGAAATGGTAAGCCAAGAACAATATCTGGCCGTGCTAACTTACATACATATATAACTAATAAAGAAATCCATTTGAAACAGTTATTTGTGAAAAACCGTAAGTTAATATTGTATTCGTTTGTTTATTTTATTTGACTTACCTTTCACAATAATAAAAATCGGCGTTCAATCATATGAAGACGTTTCATTTAAATAATATTAATACTTAATAACACTTAAAATTATTTAAAGACAATTGTCATTATTTTCTTGCTTAATACTTTTTATTTTTCCCCAAAAAACAAAGATAATGCATAGCAAGAGACACAAGTACTTATACATAAATGCGACATACGCTACGCAAGATCACACAGTTTTCGTAGCTGCACTATTTGCTTTGCTCTAAGAGTGCACACAAGACAAAACAACTATTCTATACCGCTACATCAGTGTGTGTTTTAGGGGTCGGTCACCCTTATCTTTTTGGGCTATGAAAAATATATGTTGGCCGATTCTGAGAGCTACCCGATATGCACACAAAATTTTATACAAATCGGTCAAGCCGTTTCGGAGGAGTTTAACGCCAAACAATCTGTGTGATCGCAGTCGGACAAATTTGTGTGCTTTTTTGTTTGGATGTGTCCACTTTGTTAGTTTAGTTTCTGGCCGCGCCTATAGATGTTAACAAATCAAAAAATGCTTGATCTTTAGAGTTTTTGTAACATTTTATTGCAATATTTTCCAATTATATACGATATTACATCCTCTTAAAGTCACTGGGCAGAGAGAATCATTGGTATATATTTCTTTAAAAATTAAGCCGGCCATAATATTACAGCCAATGGGGAACGCTATAGAGCCACGATTAATAACTTTTCCGTGGACGACATTTGGTTCAAACATGCCATCCATACATCCAACTAAACAATCATATTATTGAAGGAAACTTTTGATGAGCGCATTATCTCGCGTCGTAGGCATGTGGCATTCATGATTGTGCGATTTAACACCGCTGGACTATTTTTTGTGAAGTCGCTTGTCTAAGATAAACCCTGTATAACTTCGACGTTCTCCAAATACTTAAAATAAACGATAGATCGCTGTATTAACATATAACTATATTGGACTTATTAATGAAGCTTTTATGTAATGCTATTTTCTGACATGTCAATCCTTCGTTTTTAAAGACATTTTTAGCTTTCACAAACTGGACATAAATTCCAGCAAGATTGTTTTTAGTTTTCATTACACATCAATCAAAATTAAAAAAAAAGTTGTTGTTGTTTGATATTGTAAGATGCATACAATGTAAAGTTTGTTGCCATAAAATAAATCCGTATGTAAAAATAAATTTAAAAAAACATAAAAATTTACGTATTAAGGCATAATTTCAAGTTGAACCCAATTTTCTAGTGACAAAAGCAAATATGAGGTGATGGTGTCGGTGGTGGCGTGTTAAGCAGTGATGCTTGGTGATGATCAGCACGTGGAAATGTTCGATCAGGTTGGGGAGGAGCAGTGTTCAAATGCCTTTGCTACTGGCGAAAGCAAGAGGATCGGCTTGTAGATATCTTCTTTGATTACGTCTTAGCCTGGCTTCAGTAGCGGTACCTGTTTGTCCATTATCCATTTATCGGGAACTAAGTGAATGAAAAACGCCAAATAGAGCATTTTGGTTGTGTACACTTCCCCTGATGTATCCAAATATTTGAACATCAGCATTGAAATCGCGACTGAATACAGCGCCTTCAATGACTTTGCGCTGTGGATGACATTGTAAACTTCGTGCCTTCCTTTTCGACTCTGAGAGCGTGGGGACGACGCGACAATATCAATATCTTTGAGTGATCAATAAAAAATCGGTTAAAATAACACGCGCACCACTTCGGAGCTGTCGCTGTTCTGAAACCGAACGTGACGATCATCCTTTGCATCTGTTGCACTGCTTTAATTGATCTAGCAATTTCTTTCCCTTATTTTCGTTTAATTCTTATGCCCATTTGCGAGTCGCTCTGCCTCTGTTGGGAATTGTGGTCGTATCTCGGGTTTCGACGAGTTGAAATATGGCGAGCGGCTGTTGCATTGATGATGGCCAGGAACTTCTTCTCGGCTACCCGAACATCTGATCAGACTTCTTTTGATTAAGATAAGTACGGCGTTCAGAGATTATGAAGTCGGGTGGTCTGAACAAAGAAAGGATTATGGGAAGGTGGTCCGATCCCAACGAGATGACGAGTTTGCCAGGTTATGTCTGGCGAGCTATGGCAATCGCCAAATATCCGCTTGGAAGCGTACTCTTTCACTGCGAAGAACATAGAGCTATGGATTTGCTCCGACAAAGCCATGCCCCTTTGGTCGTTGTCTAGGAGAGAATGCAACGTTGTTTTATTAAGATATGCCGGTAGCAGATTGATAATGTCGGGGACACAGTTACCAACCGGCGGGATGTTTACGTTATACAGCTCTATATCGGCAGTCTCAGACTTGACTGCTCTGGGGTCTCTAGAGTAAAACTCAAGCGAGATAGGTCTGTACTGCACAGAATTGAGTAACAGGAAAGCTAGTTTCCCACCTCCACTGCTTGCGCGATCCAGCGTCTGTCTTGCTGGCATTGTTGACTGCACAAATTAATTCTTTGTTATACTTTTATTAAAGATTTAATTAGGATTATGTAATTGCCATGTTTTTCTTAAATTAAATATTAAATGTAAATTACAATTTTAATTAAACGTGGGTGGGATCGCTTGCGACGGAGAAGATACCGCATGTAGTCAAGATGTTTTTTGCATGCCATTGTACACAGCGTTGTAGTCCCGGCTTCCCTTATACGATCCTACACCAGACGGTTACAGCTGTTTTGATGAGTGGTGCCAAGTTAAAGATCACTGTGGAAATGGTAAGCCAAGAACAATATCTGGCCGTGCTAACTTACATACATATATAACTAATAAAGAAATCCATTTGAAACAGTTATTTGTGAAAAAACAGTAAGTTAATATTGTATTCGTTTGTTTATTTTATTTGACTTACCTTTCACAATAATAAAAATCGGCGTTCAATCATATGAAGACGTTTCATTTAAATAATATTAATACTTAATAACACTTAAAATTATTTAAAGACAATTGTCATTATTTTCTTGCTTAATACTTTTTATTTTTCCCCAAAAAACAAAGATAATGCATAGCAAGAGACACAAGTACTTATACATAAATGCGACATACGCAACGCAAGATCACACAGTTTTCGTAGCTGCACTATTTACTTTGCTCTAAGAGTGCACACAAGACAAAACAACTATTCTATACCGCTACATCAGTGTGTGTTTTAGGGGTCGGTCACCCTTATCTTTTTGGGCTATGAAAAATATATGTTGGCCGATTCTGAGAGCTACCCGATATGCACACAAAATTTTATACAAATCGGTCAAGCCGTTTCGGAGGAGTTTAACGCCAAACAATCTGTGTGATCGCAGTCGGACAAATTTGTGTGCTTTTTTGTTTGGATGTGTCCACTTTGTTAGTTTAGTTTCTGGCCGCGCCTATAGATGTTAACAAATCAAAAAATGCTTGATCTTTAGAGTTTTTGTAACATTTTATTGCAATATTTTCCAATTATATACGATATTACATCCTCTTAAAGTCACTGTTTGGTGTGCTCTATGGGCAGAGAGAATCATTGGTATATATTTCTTTAAAAATTAAGCCGGCCATAATATTACAGCCAATGGGGAACGCTATAGAGCCACGATTAATAACTTTTCCGTGGACGACATTTGGTTCAAACATGCCATCCATACATCCAACTAAACAATCATATTATTGAAGGAAACTTTTGATGAGCGCATTATCTCGCGTCGTAGGCATGTGGCATTCATGATTGTGCGATTTAACACCGCTGGACTATTTTTTGTGGGGTTTTGTGAAGTCGCTTGTCTAAGATAAACCCTGTATAACTTCGACGTTCTCCAAATACTTAAAATAAACGATAGATCGCTGTATTAACATATAACTATATTGGACTTATTAATGAAGCTTTTATGTAATGCTATTTTCTGACATGTCAATCCTTCGTTTTTAAAGACTTTTTAGCTTTCACAAACTGGACATAAATTCCAGCAAGATTGTTTTTAGTTTTCATTACACATCAATCAAAATTAAAAAAAAAGTTGTTGTTGTTTGATATTGTAAGATGCATACAATGTAAAGTTTGTTGCCATAAAATAAATCCGTATGTAAAAATAAATTTAAAAAAACATAAAAATTTACGTATTAAGGCATAATTTCAAGTTGAACCCAATTTTCTAGTGACAAAAGCAAATATGAGGTGATGGTGTCGGTGGTGGCGTGTTAAGCAGTGATGCTTGGTGATGATCAGCACGTGGAAATGTTCGATCAGGTTGGGGAGGAGCAGTGTTCAAGTGCCTTTGCTACTGGCGAAAGCAAGAGGATCGGCTTGTAGATAACTTCTTTGATTACGTCTTAGCCTGGCTTCAGTAGCGGTACCTGTTTGTCCATTATCCATTTATCGGGAACTAAGTGAATGAAAAACGCCAAATAGAGCATTTTGGTTGTGTACACTTCCCCTGATGTATCCAAATATTTGAACATCAGCATTGAAATCGCGACTGAATACAGCGCCTTCAATGACTTTGCGCTGTGGATGACATTGTAAACTTCGTGCCTTCCTTTTCGACTCTGAGAGCGTGGGGACGACGCGACAATATCAATATCTTTGAGTGATCAATAAAAAATCGGTTAAAATAACACGCGCACCACTTCGGAGCTGTCGCTGTTCTGAAACCGAACGTGACGATCATCCTTTGCATCTGTTGCACTGCTTTAATTGATCTAGCAATTTCTTTCCCTTATTTTCGTTTAATTCTTATGCCCATTTGCGAGTCGCTCTGCCTCTGTTGGGAATTGTGGTCGTATCTCGGGTTTCGACGAGTTGAAATATGGCGAGCGGCTGTTGCATTGATGATGGCCAGGAACTTCTTCTCGGCTACCCGAACATCTGATCAGACTTCTTTTGATTAAGATAAGTACGGCGTTCAGAGATTATGAAGTCGGGTGGTCTGAACAAAGAAAGGATTATGGGAAGGTGGTCCGATCCCAACGAGATGACGAGTTTGCCAGGTTATGTCTGGCGAGCTATGGCAATCGCCAAATATCCGCTTGGGAGCGTACTCTTTCACTGCGAAGAACATAGAGCTATGGATTTGCTCCGACAAAGCCATGCCCCTTTGGTCGTTGTCTAGGAGAGAATGCAACGTTGTTTTATTAAGATATGCCGGTAGCAGATTGATAATGTCGGGGCACAGTTACCAACCGGCGGGATGTTTACGTTATACAGCTCTATATCGGCAGTCTCAGACTTGACTGCTCTGGGGTCTCTAGAGTAAAACTCAAGCGAGATAGGTCTGTACTGCACAGAATTGAGTAACAGGAAAGCTAGTTTCCCACCTCCACTGCTTGCGCGATCCAGCGTCTGTCTTGCTGGCATTGTTGACTGCACAAATTAATTCTTTGTTATACTTTTATTAATGATTTAATTAGGATTATGTAATTGCCATGTTTTTCTTAAATTAAATATTAAATGTAAATTACAATTTTAATTAAACGTGGGTGGGATCGCTTGCGACGGAGAAGATACCGCATGTAGTCAAGATGTTTTTTGCATGCCATTGTACACAGCGTTGTAGTCCCGGCTTCCCTTATACGATCCTACACCAGACGGTTACAGCTGTTTTGATGAGTGGTGCCAAGTTAAAGATCACTGTGGAAATGGTAAGCCAAGAACAATATCTGGCCGTGCTAACTTACATACATATATAACTAATAAAGAAATCCATTTGAAACAGTTATTTGTGAAAAAACAGTAAGTTAATATTGTATTCGTTTGTTTATTTTATTTGACTTACCTTTCACAATAATAAAAATCGGCGTTCAATCATATGAAGACGTTTCATTTAAATAATATTAATACTTAATAACACTTAAAATTATTTAAAGACAATTGTCATTATTTTCTTGCTTAATACTTTTTATTTTTCCCCAAAAAACAAAGATAATGCATAGCAAGAGACACAAGTACTTATACATAAATGCGACATACGCAACGCAAGATCACACAGTTTTCGTAGCTGCACTATTTACTTTGCTCTAAGAGTGCACACAAGACAAAACAACTATTCTATACCGCTACATCAGTGTGTGTTTTAGGGGTCGGTCACCCTTATCTTTTTGGGCTATGAAAAATATATGTTGGCCGATTCTGAGAGCTACCCGATATGCACACAAAATTTTATACAAATCGGTCAAGCCGTTTCGGAGGAGTTTAACGCCAAACAATCTGTGTGATCGCAGTCGGACAAATTTGTGTGCTTTTTTGTTTGGATGTGTCCACTTTGTTAGTTTAGTTTCTGTCCGCGCCTATAGATGTTAACAAATCAAAAAATGCTTGATCTTTAGAGTTTTTGTAACATTTTATTGCAATATTTTCCAATTATAAATACAATTTGCCTGCAGTATAGGCAAAGCGGTGGCTAATTGATATTTTTAGACTTAGTTTCCAGTTCTTCAAAGCAGCTGGAACAATTTTAAAAATGTCTGCATGACTGAAAAGAACAATTTGAGAATCAACCACTCAAATGATACACTTTAATACTTCAGTTGACTGGCTACGCTGAATTTCACCATCTTTCATTGTCAGATTATTTTTGCGGCGTAAACGCCCGTGTTTTTGTTTGATAACTTTAAGTTAAAACCTTCCAATGCGCTTGTAGTGCTGACAATTGTGATCTAGCAAAGTAAAAAGGTCCTCGCATGAATAAATTATAAAAAGTATGGATTATATAAATGTAAGTTGCATACTGTGTACGAGACTTTATTTGGAAATAGATTTTCTATAACTTAGTAAAAAAATATCGATGACCAACTTTTGGTTTTAAAGAATTATGCAATTTCAAACAAATTACTTGATTAAAGAAAGTGTGTTGGAATGGTGATAATTGTGTTGTGTTGGAATTATGACTGTTAGATAATGTTAAAAATCTGTGTAAAAGAAGGAGTGGTTATAAAAAATCGAACGCTAAATTTAGTGAATGTCATGTATCTGCGATCTGAATTCAGTCTGAGTTATATCGTTAATAAGGTCGTAATCTATGATATATACATATCATATATCTTCGATCTGAATTCAGGTTGGTTATGTCGTAATCTACTCCCTCTGACCTAGATAGGGACTCCTCGATGGTCGACCAAGTTCGTCCGGAAGTATCTCTAAACAGGTCCTCCAAGAATGGCATTTCATATTAAGGGCAGACATTTAGTGCAAACCATAGATATCCGATCGAAATCGGTCTAGGATATATCAGAAATTAGGTCGCAGTCTACTCCCTTAGACACATCTAGAGATCGATTAAATTCGACCCCTAATGGGCCTCCATGCCCTATATCCCTGATCTGAAATTGGTTTAGTATATATCCTAATATCGAAAATTAGGTCGTAATCTACTACCACAGACCTATTCAGGGACACTACGATGGTTGACTAAGTTCAACCAGAAGTGGACCGTCAGAACACTGCCTATACAAATTGCCGATAAAATGTCCAAATCTTATAATTTGTCGGGAAAATGTATCAGTACGAGTATATAATATACGTTATTTATTTAACGTGCTATTTATTTAATATATTATTCCTTTTAATAAAATTATCAGTGAAAACGTATATTTTTTTAATAAAAAACGTTTTTTTAAGAGACGAATTCAAAAATTTCACAGTCGCGCTGCGCATTAGGATGTTTCATTTGCGGACAAATTTATCTTTGAACTTGTCAAAGTCATCGGTCATAACTGTTCCGCACAGAAATGTTCAACTTTATGAGAAAATCGCCAATTTCTTTGTTGTTGAACTTAGTTGTCCGCTTAGTTAGATATAAGGAAGCACGGTTAAAGTTTGTTTTATAAGTCAGATTCCTACTGTTCTTCCACAATCTTGTAAGCCTTCTCAGCAGAAAAAGGTAATCATCAGAAATCAAGAAGGTAATTCATAGCTTGTAATATATGTAGATTCCAGAATACATTATCCTTAACACGTAAGATTTCATCGGAAAAGAAAATTCTTTTAATATGTCCAGAGAATGCATTGTATAACTCGTTATTTATAATGCATTATATTACGAGTATGTTCACCGACATAGATTAAAGAAAGACATAGGTTTATTGACCATTTGTTGTTTATTTTTCAGTTATTGTTAGGCTTGAGGTCATAAGCAAAAACAGATGTTGGTGTTTTTATAATTTATTTAATTTTAAATAACCCAATATTTCGAACGGACTTCGTCGTTCATCATCAGGGGTAATCACTAAAACAAAACCGAGAACATAAAATTACAACAATACGCAATTTTCTATCACGAATAACATAATTTTTGTTATTAATTACATTTAAATAATTGTTTTATTTCTGTCCTGTTGTACTTCTAATATTTAACTAATGTATGTCTTTCCGTCGGTACTTATTAGCAATATGTCTGTATGCATGTGCACATCTATCCGTGTCAGTTTTAAAGTGCTTTCTCTTAGATGTAGGAACGTCGTTGATGTAAAGCATCTCCAAAGTGTATCTTCTCTTATAATTCCTCTCTTGTGCTAAAATTTCTACGTCGTTAAAGTTTGCCTTGTGTCCAGTCAAAGTACAGTGGTTTGCAAGAGCAGTCTTCTGCTCGATTGGTCTATCAACAGCTTTTAGGTCAGATTTGTGAGAAGAAAGTCTAGTCTTTAGTTTTGCCCCAGTAGTACCAACATATACCTTTTGGCATACGTTAGACTTGTCACCATCACATTTAATCTTATAAACTAAATTGGACTTTTCTTCACTGTCCACCTTCGATTTTGTCTTACTAAATAATTCGTTAACTGTCCTAAACCTTCGGGGCGCTAATAAAAATTTGTCATTATTATAAAAGTCCAAGATAAGGAAGTTTTTGGTCACATTCTTTCTCCATTGTGAATTGTATTTGACGATTGAATGAATTAAGTATTTGAAGAGTGTTTTCAGTTTCACTTTTCTTTAAAACTCACAAAAAGGTCGTCAACATATTTAGTCATAAGTCTGGGCTTTGTAGTCATTCTTTGTATTGAAACGTTCAGTATCTCTTCCATGATAATGTCGGCTATAACCGGCGATGCCGGTGAACCCATTGGTATCCCTTTCTTCTGTTCGAAAATTCTATCTTCATATTTCAAATACCTAGTGTCCTTTAAAAAAATGTCAGTAATTCAATAAACAAGTCTTTTGGGATTCTGGTGAATTCCTCTACATTAGTCCTTTTTTCCTCTATAGTCTTAATAGATTTACTGGTATGCTAGGGAATAAGGATACCACGTCAAATGAAATTAAAGTTTCGTCATCGTCAATATGTGTGTTATTAACCCTAGATTTAAAATCCCCTGCGTCCTTTACATTATATGGTGATTCTCTTGTCATGTTCTTTAAACTATTTATAAGGTATTTGCTAAGTCCACACGCCGGTGAGTTTATGGAGGAACAAATCGGTCGTAATGGTGTACCCTCTTTATGGGTTTTGGGAAATTTAAAATTAGAAATATATATTTAGAGTACGTAGGTAAGCTAAAACAAAAGTTGGTATAAAAATTCTAACTTTAAATTAAAAAAAAAAAAAAACAATTTATATGATATAATATTTTAATTGCTGTGTTTCTTAGCAATATGTTTTTTTTTTGAATTGGCGAACTTTTATGAGGTGGAAAGGCTTTTTTAACTCCAACGAATATTCGTTGTCATTGTATCCCTCACGCCTTGATACTTCTGCAACTGAATAATAAAGTACACATTATACTACATAATTACACATTGCAGCAACCAAAATGCGAATGGGATAAAACCAAATGCAAATGAAAGTTGACATTATCCCTAACAAAACCATCAAGGGTTTTTTAGTTCAGTGCGATATTTTTTATACTCATTTGAAGTTGGTGATTTTGGAACGTTGTCTAACAAGAAAAGATCCTTGAATATTTAATAAAATTATGCTTATTTACTGTTTTTGGGGTCGAGGTATTAATTTTTGATATTTATTCTTACCTAAAACTCACGCTAAAATCATAATAATGGTGCTATTTCTTGAAGATTTTCATGGAAAAAACGGTGTATTTACTTTTTTTTATAAATTTTTGATGTTGGTTTCATTGTAAAAGATATTTTTAATGATATAACAAAGTATTTTTTTTATTTTCAGTACGTTACTATTACAACAATTTTCATGGAAAAAAATTGTGTTTTTTATTGGAAAAAATATTTTTTTTATTACAAAAACAACTTTTTTATATAAAAGTATATACTTATCTTATTTGGATCCGCTTAATCATCATCACTATCAATTTGCATGCTTGAAGTTGCAAAAGCTCCAGAAGTAGTAGGTCGTCGTCAGTATCCTCTTCATCTGTTGTTCTCTTTAACCACCAGCATAAATCACCTAACATAGCAATAATGTTTGTTGTCAGTATATGTAACAGCGCATAGAGAAAGGGACCTAAGGCTAAAAAATCAATTTTCTTTAAATAATTATTAAAAATGAATTCATCGACCCCACAAACAGTATGTTGTTACAACTTTCCAGGATCACCAACTTCAAATGCGTGTAAAAAAATATCGCACTGAACTCAAGAAAACCCCTGAATGTTATGTTATGGATAGTGCCAACATTCATTTGCAACTGGTCTCATCCCATTCGCATTCGGAAAGTTCGATTTTGTATCTCTGTGTTATTCTTTTCCAATGCCGTTAGGAATATATTTTTTTAACAACAGACTTAACTTGTAGGCGTTGCAACACAATCTGAGTTATTTATGTAATTTCTAAATATGAAACACAAAACTTGTGCGCGACATGAAGGCGGCGACAGATAGCGGGATTCCGAAATCCCAACTGTTGTGCCGTGCCGTGCATGTACATATGAGTCATTCCATGCCAAACGGTACGCATTTTTTACATCACAAGCTTGGATTGCTTAACTAGTTTGTGTATGCATTCTTCTCTTAAAAATATTATATACGTGTTTCAAGAAAAAAATTTTAAAAATTTTTTTTAAATGTTATGACCAATTGAACTTTGGTGAAATGAAGATTTTATCAAAGAGGTGTGTTCATTCAGTCGCATGTAACTCCGGAAATACTTGACCGATTTTACTCTGCTATACCTTATTTTGAAGGTAATTTTAAGCACTTCTAAAATAACGAAACGGTATGGCATAACGCCATAGAATTTTTTATGTTTGTATCATTTTAATCCTTTTATTTCGATTTTGAAAATGATTACATCTTTTTTTATTTTTGAAATTTTGCAGGCGTATTCTTACAGCCAAGAGTTCCAGAAATTGTTTTCGCTTTTTCAAAACGCTCCTTCAGGTGTTTCGCCCTATCTTGATATTGATAGTTATTGAAGAATTCTGTATGAATATTCTTCACGTTTTTATTCACCCAATCATAAAATTTGACGGCACTATTAATGGGATTTATGAGGCTGGACAAACGAAAACAATTTCTGGAACTCTTGGCTACCATGCATTCATTCCACAACCCGATAAAATAATGAAAGTCCAGACAACATCATCTTCTGAGCAGTACTGTATGAAGATGGTATACAAGGCATAACATTTATTTCATTACTCATTTTTTTATTTCTTTTTTTCTTTGTTTTTTTGTTGTTGTTATATCTTGTGTCAATAAACTATTAAAAAATATTTTTTTCCATATTATATTTTCTATATTCATGGAAGTGAAAAAGGTATAAGGTAAAAAAAAATTTTTAAAAATAGAACGCATTATTTCACCACTTTAAAACTTACACAGTCGGTAAAACAGACCTGTAAGAATACGCCTGCAAAATTTCAAAAATAAAAAAAGATGTAATCATTTTCAAAATCGAAATAAAAGGATTAAAATGATACAAACATAAAAAATTCTATGGCGTTATGCCATACCGTTTAGAAGTGCTTAAAATTACCTTCAAAATAAGGTATAGCAGAGTAAAATCGGTCAAGTATTTCCGGAGTTACATGCGACTGAATGAACACACCTCCTTGATAAAATCTCCATTTTACCAAAGTTCAATTGGTCATAACTTTTGAAAAAAAAAAATATATTTTTTTTTTCTAATCGCGGATGAAATAGAATTGCTAGAGGACCAAATCTGCAAATTTTCATAAAAATCGGAATCATTGCGTTAAATTTTTGCCCAAAATCGTACCGTTTGGCATGGAATGACTCATATGTGACAGCGCATAGAGAAAGGGAACTAAGGGTAAAAAAAATCAATTTTCATTTTTTTTCTTTTTTGATGTGGACAACATCTGAGCATCGAATGAGACCGATCCCATGCCCCAAAAGTGTTCCCTCCCAGAGATATGCGTGTTTTATGCAAGTGAAGTCGACGATTCTAAGCGCAAATAGAAAGAGACCTAATCTTTAAAATGGCTCTCCTGAACAAAACTGGTTTTTAACCTTAGGTCCCTTTCTAATTTCCGCGTCACATATGTTTAGCTCGTTTATTTTATTGCAGTCTTTTGTCGTTTGCATTCCATATGGCAATTCAAAGGCCTATTTGCATATTAATATTAACACTTACACAGTTTATTTGCTTACCTATCGTTGTTCTATTTTTGAATTGTTAAATGAACTCATGCTAAGTATAAATTGATATTAACAATTTAAAAGAAATATGAGTAATAATTTAAAATGTAAAAACATTAATAGTAGTACTCCTTATATGGCAAAACTGGGTTTTCAAGAACATCAAAAATTAAAACCGGTTTCTTATAAATTCCCTTTTTTCGGCTAAATCGAAAACCGGATTTAAAAAAGGTCGATTAATTGATCACCCTACTATCCACCATGGATTGCGTTGTAGCATGGCATTGACAGCATTGGAGGACACGTCTGCTAATGGCGGGTCCATGTTAGAAAAAAAGTATATTTTAGGTGCCATATGAACCTATGCCCTATTTAGATTCGTGAACAAATTTCATTGTTTTGCAGAACCCACATGTCAGTAGCTGAAGAAGGCCTAAGGAGCCCGTACATTCACGCCCTAAACTTTGACAAATATTTAAAGTTAATGCATATTGAGATTATTGAGAAACAAAATTTTAGTAAAATATCCTCACTTTCGGTACTCTTGGCATGTGTCAAGGCCAGGATTACCATATGTCCTTATTTCGGAAGACATGTCCTCCTTTATAAACACAGTCGTCCCGTCCTCCCCTCTTTTTCAAAAAATTTAAATTTTTCCCCCTTTAGCTTCTTATATTCCTTGAAGTATAATTCATAATTCTTTAGAAAATTATAATGCTAAAAAAAATCATTTTTGACATTTTCCAGCTGTATTTTACATCGAAAATTTGAGATTTAAATTTTTAGCAATGTGCAATGTTTTTCCCTAGCATAAAGCCCTAAAAACCAATTTTAATTGGGAAATGTGTAAAAACATTTTTCAGTATTACAATGTTCTAAAGGATTGTGAATTATGTATATAATATGGAATACATTTCTAAAGATTGCTTCACTTAATTTTCCAACGCCAAAACTGGAGAAAACAGATAGAAAAAATAATTTAGCAATTTTGAAGCACAAGATGCATTTTTTTGGGTTAGTTCTGTTTACATCCTTTGAGCTAAAATTGTGCCGATGACAGGATAACAAAAGTCCAAATGGTTTACGTGATATATGGTTGCTATATATATTTCTGGCCTGGGCCTGGCGCCATCTGACATTTCCATTGGAAAGTTTGACTTATTGTAGCATAAACGTATTCATAATGTTTTGACGTACGACCATCATTTGCGTTGTTTACAGTGACTTGAAAAAATCAATTTGGCAAAAAAATGGAATTAATTCGTGAACATTTTCTTGCGTTCATTTTTCACAACTTTCGACGTGGATTATCACGACAATAGTGCATCGATGAACTTAAATCTCTGTATGACGATGAAGCACCATCATATAGCACTGTGAAAAACTGGATTAATGAATTCAATCGTGGCCGACTCTCGCTCAAAGACGAAGGTCGTGTAGGTCATTTAGAAACGGCCGTTGTGCCAGAGAACATTGATGCCGTGCGTGAACTGATAATGCAATATCGTCATGTGACATACCGTGAGATAGAGGCATCCTTGGGCATTTCTTCCACCAGCATAGATTCGATATTGCATGAACACCTGGCCGGAAAAAAGGTTTGTTCTCTTTGAATCCCGCACAATTTGACAATTGCTCTAAAAAGGTTCGTGTTGATTAGTACAAAGATATTTTGGAAAAATACGATCGCGGTGCTTTAAAAGACGTTTTTAAGATGGTCACAGGTCACGAATCATGAATCTATGCGTATGAGCCTGAAACAAAACAGCAATCAAAGTTGTTCGTGAAAGAAGCACTTCGAAGCAAATGGTCGCCTATCAGTGAAAACGTATATTTTTTTAAACAGTTTTATAAAAAAAAAACGTGTTTTTAAGAGACGAATTCAAAAATTTCACAGTCGCGCTGCGCATTAGGGTGTTTCATTTGCGGACAAATTTATCTTCGAACTTGTCAAAGTCATCGGTCATAACTGTTCCGCACAGAAATGTTCAATTTAATGAGATAATCACCAATTTCTTTGTTGTTGAACTTAGTTGTCCGCTTAGTTAGATTTTAAGAAGCACGGTTAAAGTTTGTTTTATGTTCTTCCACAATCTTCTAAGCCTTCTCAGCAGAAAAGGTAATCAACAGAAATCAACAAGGTAATTCATAGCTTGTATTATATGTAGATTCCAGAATACATCCTTAACACGTAAGAATATGCCCAGAGAATGCATTGTATAACTCGTTATTTATAATGCATTATATTATGTTCACCGACATAGATTAAAGAAAGACATAGATTTATTACATTTTCTTTAAATTTAAAATTAGAAAATGTATTTAGAATACGTAGGCAAGCTAAAACAAAAGTTGGTATAAAAATTCTAACTTTAAATTAAAAAAAAAAACAATTTATATGATATAATACGTATTTTAATTGGTGTGTTTCTTAGCAAAATGGTTTTTTGAATTGGCGAACTTTTATGAGGTGGAAAGGCTTTTTTAACTCCGTGAGGGATACAATGACAACGAATATTCATTCGTTGTCATTGTATCCCTCACGCCTCGATACTTCTGCAACTGAATAATAAAGTACACATTATACTACATAATTACACAAAATGCGAATGGGATAAAACCAAATGCAAATGATAGTTGACATTATCCCTAACAAAACCATCAAGGGTTTTTTTTAGTTCAGTGCGATATTTTTTTATACTCATTTGAAGTTGGTGATTTTGGAACGTTGTCTAACAAGAAAAGATCATTAAAAATTAAATAAAATAATGCTTATTTATTTATATTATCCTGGTATCTTACTGTTTTTGGCGCCGAGGAATTAATTTTTGATATTTATTTTTACCTAAAACTCACGCTAGACTCATACTAATGGTGATATTTCTTGAAGATTTTCATAGAAAAAACGGTGTATTTACTTTTTTTTTATCAATTTTTGATGTTGGCTTCATTGTAAAATATATTTTTAATGATATACTCGTAACACAGTAATTTTTTTATTTTCAGTACGTTAGTATTACAACAATTTTTATGGAAAAAAATTGTGTTTTTTATTGGAAAAACATTTTTTTTTATTACAAAAACAACTTTTTTATATAAAAGTATATACTTATCTTATTTGGATCCGCTTAATCATCATCACTATCAATTTGCATGCTTGAAGTTGCAAAAGCTTCAGAAGTAGTAGGCTGTGCATCTCTGTATGTTTCTGGTACTTGCTCGTCGTTAGTATCCTCTTCATCAGTTGTTCTCTTTAACCACCAGCATAAATCACCTAGCATAGCAATAATGTTTGTTGTCAGTATATGTTACAGCGCATAGAGAAAGGGACCTAAGGGTAAATAAAAAGCAGTTTTCGATCCCATGCCCCAAAAGTGTTCCCTCCCAGAGATATGCGCATTTTATGAAATTGATGGTACACCAAAGATACACGTATTTAAATCTTTAAAGTGGCTTTCCTGAACAAAACTGGATTTTAACCTTAGGTCCCTTTCTATTTTGCGCGTCACATATGTTTAGCTCGTTTATTTTATTGCAGTCTTTTGTCGTTTGCATTCCATATGGCAATTCTAAGGCCTATTTGCATTTTAATATTAAAACTTACACAGTTTTAATAAGCTCTATTTGCTTACCTATCGTTGTTCTATTTTTGAATTGTTAAATGATTTTGTCTGTAATCGGAGTTTGTCGATTTGCTCGTTGATATTCTTAGAATATATATATTGATTGATGGGATTATTCCCGGGAAGCATTATTGTTATTGTCAAGCGCAAAGTGTGATGTATGATCTTTTAAGCAGTGTATGCATTTCGGAGGAGTATTTTCATTTTTGGTACATTTGGATGTAGGATGGTTCAAACTGCACATGACGCATCTAAAAGCCCTTTTACAATATGCCTTTGTATGACCACACATTTGACAAAGATGACATTGAATTAACTCGTTAATATCTCGAATATTTTATATATATTTATTGTTAGGTTAAGGAACAAGGTACACAAAAAACATTTGCATTGGTTTCTTAGATCCTCCACTTTTGAACATTGATAATGTTTCATTGATGACGTCATGACCTAACAATATGAGTTCAGATTTTATATCTACGATAGAAGTTCTGTAATGTATACCATTCAATACAACCCTGTATGATATTTCTTGCTTAATTTAATACACTGGAAGCTAATCGAGATGATAAGAAGGACTAAACCAGTTTCCGTTAGACTTACCTGTTTCTATCATTATTTTAACCTGCCCGTTTCTTAATGAAGTTCCATCTGCAAGCAACGCATATTTGTGTGGATACGATGTTGGCGGTTGGTTCACGTTTATGAATTTTAGATTTATATGTTATTGTTTGTTTGGTGAATGTTCATCAGAGCCGTAGGGGCCATTTGAAGGATATTTTATTCCATACTGTATCGAAAGATGTCTTCTTTACAATCCAATAAAAAACCACTACTATCTAAAAAAATATTAAAAATAGACTCCCTTAAAAAGATGTACTGTTGTTAGTCTCACCTTTCGAGTTTGCCCACGGTAATATAACATGTACACTAGGGATATAACCAATTTTTTGGCATAGTACCACGAGATGCGCCATGATGTTTTATTAATGTAAAGCATTATCTTGCATCATTTTAAGAAAAAAAAACTTCACCCACCAAACGCATTTTTTAAATCAATACAAAAAAAATTAAAATTTAAGTAATTTTATTTCATATCATAACGAGTTATTAAACTTCATATACAATGGTTATATTAAAAATAAAACACAACAATATCATAGCATCCATTTAATTACTATTGTAGGATAAAAATTTTAAGTTTAAAGTACGTGTAGATCTGCAAAATGGGTATATATCCTGGACAATTTTTATTGCACGTTCTGCACAAATATTGCTCCTTTGCTGATTTTTGATGAATGAATAATCTTGTACCCAATGTTTAAGAAAGCATTTCTTGGCGTTTTCGAATCTTGCTAATGATAGGTTTAAAAGCTGAAAATTATCTTCGTTGAATTGGTGATCTGAGAACCATATATCGTACCATTGACCGCAAATAAAATCACAAATTGGGTATAACTTAGACCGATATTTTGGTATTAGTATAAAAGCTAAAAGTGCAAGGATGGCCCTCGAATTCCATCGTGCATTGCTGATCGGCGGAATAGTTTTAAATTTTATAAATGGAAACTTTTGGTTTTTTTTTGAAAATATCTGAATGCATTTCCTAATTCAAACAGATACTGCATATCATCGCGCCACTTTATGTTTTTGGTGTCTATTTTTTCTTTATTTTGGGTATAGCTTATCTTGAGTTCGTTGTAATTGTTGATTAATTCTGGTATAAAATTGTAACATATTTCGGGAGATGACGTTTTTCTTCCGAGCAACTCATCCATAACGTGCCTTAATATTAAATCTAAAATATGGTGTTGACAACCAACGTATTGCGGCGTATTCAATTTAATTGATTTAAAAAAGTGTTGCAAATGAATATCTACTCAATTTTTATTCCCTGTGTTTACTGCTGTTGTATCGCAAATTATCATTTTTATGCATTCGTAAAGTTCGAACTTACTAAGAATATCTTTTATTCCATCATCCAAAACCAGTACTCCAAGGTAGATTTCTTTACATTCATTTTTTAAAACTATCACCTGAATTTCTTTACCATTTATTTTTTTGCCATCAAAGTGCAGACACCAATTTTCTTCTTTTAACTGCTTTTTTAATAATTCTTCTTTTTGTTCAGCTGATTTAATAACTGCCTTATATATAGCTGGTTGCGAAGGTGTGGAGATTTTAATTCCAGATTGAGCCAATTCCTCACAAATTTTTGCAGCCTTTCTTGTACTTATATGAACTTTGATCACAAGCTCCACAGCTGGAACTGTAGATTGTGGATTCCGTGTTAGTCGTGCTGGAGGTTTATAATTATCCGATTCTGATGAGGAAATGTTGTCTTCAAATGTATAACTTGATAATGACTCCAAATCTATTTCTTTTGATTGGAAATCAAAAGAAATAGATTTGAAATCTGCTACTTCGTTAGTTATATTAAAAATGTCTTCAAAATTAACACCACTTTTTTGCTTTCGTGAATATTTATGATAAAGTTGAATTAAGTTTTCCACTTTTCTTTTCACTGATATTTTAGTAAGTTTTGGAATACTCATCTTTTCCCATAATGTGTGTAATTCACCAGATATTGTAACATATCTTTTATTATTACTTTTTACTGACTTTGCTAAAGCATTAAATCTTCCAATTATTATCTTTTGACTAGGCATTTTGTTCAATTCGTATAATTCGGTCTCTATATTGGGAATCTTTCGAGACATTGATAAACTGTTTTGGAATGTGATTAATTGTTTCTCCCAGATTTTGGAATTTTTTTGAACCACTATTACACTTTTCTTATAAGACATATTGGCATTTGTATAGCAACATTTCGAGAAACTAATGTCATCTCATGTTAAGTATCAATTGATATTAACAATTTAAAAGAAATATGAATAATAATTTAAAATGTAAAAACATTAATAGTAGTACTCTTTATATGGCAAAACTGGGTTTTCAAGAAAATCAAAAATTAAAACCGGTTTCTTATAAATTCCCTTTTTTCGGTAAAATCGAAAACCGGCTTTAATAAAGGTCGATTAATTTATGACCTTACTATCCACCATGGATTGCGTTGTAGCATGGCATTGACAGCATTGGAGGACACGTCTGCTAATGGCGGGTCCATGTTAGAAAAAAAGTATATTTTAGGAGCCATTTCATTGTTTTGCAGAACCCACATGTCAGTAGCTGAAGAAGGCCTAAGGAGCCCGTACATTCACGCCCTAAACTTTGACAAATATTTAAAGTTAATGCATATTGAGATTATTGAGAAACAAAATTTTAGTAAAATATCCTCACTTTCGGTACTCTTGGCATGTGTCAAGGCCAGGATTACCATATGTCCTTATTTCGGAAGACATGTCCTCCTTTATAAACACAGTCGTCCCGTCCTCCCCTCTTTTTCAAAAAATTTAAATTTTCCCCCTTTAGCTTCTTATATTCCTTGAAGTATAATTCATACTTCTTTAGAAAATTATAATGCTAGAAAAATCATTTTTGACATTTTCCAGCTGTATTTTACATCGAAAATTTAAGATTTAAATTTTTAGCAATGTGCAATGTTTTTCCCAAGTGCATAAAAACCAATTTTAATTGGGAAATGTGTAAAAACATTTTTCAGTATTACAATGTTCTAAAGGATTGTGAATTATGTATATAATATGGAATACATTTCTAAAGATTGCTTCACTTAATTTTCCAACGCCAAAACTGGAGAAAACATATAGAAAAAATAAATTTGCAATTTTGAAGCACAAATGCATTTTTTTGGGTTAGTTCTGTTTACATCCTTTGAGCTAAAATTGTGCCGATGACAGGATAACAAAATTCCAAATGGTTTACGTGATATATGGTTGCTATGTATATTTCTGGCCTAGGCCTGGCGCCATCTGACATTTCCATTGGAAAGTTTGACTTATTGTAGCATAAACGTACTGAGAATGTTTTGCCGTACGACCATCATTTGCGTTGTTTACAGTGACTTGAAAAAATCAAATTGGCAAAAAAAATGGAATTAATTCGTGAACATTTTCTTGCGATCATTTTTCACAACTTTCGACGTGGATTATCACGACAATAGTGCATCGATGAACTTAAATCTCTGTATGGCGATGAAGCACCATCATATAGCACTGTGAAAACTGGATTCAATTGTGGCCAACTCTCTGAATTCAATCGTGGCCAACTCTCGCTCAAAGACGAAGGTTGTGTAGGTCGCCCAGAAACGGCCGTTGTGCCAGAGAACATTGATGCCGTGCGTGAACTGATAATGCAAGATCGTCATGTGACATACCGTGAGATAGAGGCATCCTTGGGCATTTCTTCCACTAGCATAGATTCGATATTGCATGAACAGCCGGCCGAAAAAAAGGTTTGGGTCCATTCTGAGTGGTACACCACAATTTGTTTGCCTGAAATCGTCGGAGGAATTCGAAAAACGAACACGAGAAGACGAATCATTATGTACCATGACAATGCGAGCTCTCACGCATCGGCTCAAACCAGCTCCTTTTTGACCGCCCAAAACGTCGAATTGATGGGTCCATTTTTGATGAAAAATATTCGTATTTTCATTATAAGGCCAGAAATATACATTGCAGTTTCAGTCGGTTAATCCGACTTACATATAAGTTAAATGAAAACACGCTTATGATTTAAGCACTTGACTGCAACTAATTTCTCATTCGCAAAATTTTTTTCTCCAATTAATTTATGTTCTTTTTTGTTTTGTTCTTATCGTATCGGGTGATCGTAAACTCAAAAGTAAGGGATTTGCTAACTCTTGATATCGAATTTACACTTATCTCATTAACCCCTTGGGGAGTACTTGTATCGGCAGACAGATATTCCAGTGGTTGTTTCCAAGGAGCTTTTTTGCTTTACTAAAAGTCTTCCCGTTCACAAACACTGTGTCATTATTAAAATTTATGAGATAGGTACCATTTAAGTTATAAGAGTCGTGAGCTATAGAAATTGTGTCATTAAATTGGTTAAATAGAAGAGAACGGGGTAGTATTTCTTGCTCAGTGGGTAGATGAAGATTGTTTGTCTGGTTACAATTATAGGGTTTAATTCTTATTAAGTTTAAACGATATTGATATTTGCGTATGTCCTTAATCCTTTCTGCATAGTATTAATTTGTTATAGTTTTTACAATCCTTTTTAATGCCATAGAATACTTCTACACATACGAGTATTGTTTAATTTTACGGGAGTTACTATAAGGTTATTACATGGTTCTTTTCCCGTTGTTGGAAAACTTATGATATAAAGGAGAGAAATGTTAAATTTCGTGTTAGTTTATTCGACCTGTTATACTCGTAAACCAACTCTTTTTGTTTTTTTCAAGCTTATGGTCAAAGTAACTATTTTAATTTCGTTAAACTGAAAAGATTCTTCGATATTCAGACACGACTTATTCCCGGTTTCAAGAAGATCTTGTAGTGTGCAAGGGTCTAAATATTTCAAAGAAGTTTAGGCCAGCATTTCAGAACAACAGCACGCATTTACTCCAGCCTTATTGCTCGTCGGACGGGGGGGGGGGTTCTAGTTCCTAGGCTGCCATATTCGACACTACACTCTGAATTTGCGTGCTTTTCAATAAGAAAAGTAGAAAAATTGAAGGAAGAACAGAAAAATAGAAAAGAAGGAGAGAGGAATACCATATTCGGCGTATGCTGGAATGAGTCTCAAGCTGTACCTAAGGTGTTAAAGTACCAGCTGTTTTGCCCACCCAACCTGATCATAAAGTTGCGGCAGCAACTAAAATCCAACAACATAACTTTTACGCCTAACGAGCCATTTTCGGATTGGAATCAAACAGGGTAACATTTAGGGTCTACTCAGAATTCATTTTGAGTTTATTTAAAATAAAAAAAAGTTCAACTAAAACATTTGAACATAATTGTATTAAAGATATTTCAGTACTAATTTCTATTGGCCTTGAAAGTATATATAAGTAAAGGCAATTACTTAGAATTCAAATTAGAAAAAAAAAATTTAAGCATAAAAAAATAAAGAAAATTAACTGAAGTTAATTTTATCTAGAATATAAAAAAAACCAATGACATAGAGTATAAATAAAAATCTATCAAAATGACCGGAAATGGAAACACTTAAGTTACTCCTATACACACTAAATATCGATATAGGACTAGGATGTCTCAAAGAGAATCGTAGGTTCACATCAACACAAAAAAAAAATGAAAGAGAAAAAAATGCATGGAGGGAAATATTTTTTTTCCCATATGATTCTTTGTAGATTAAGAACGTTTTTAAATATAAAAAATTAATTTTTGATTCAATTAAAAAGGTGTATAATATTTATTATTTTAATATATGTTCGTACGTGTGTGCATTCTTTTTATTCTGATCAACAGCAGATCTAAGCTGTTTGGGTCATTGGCCCTTTTTTATGATAATTTACAAAAGCTTTGTTAAAACAGTGGAACCACTGTACATGATATAAAGAAATTAAATTGATATATGAAAAATTCCACTATTAAACTGGGGACAAATATTTAAAGCTGGGCCATAAATATCTTCCCGTCACCAAAGCGTCAATATTTTAATAAGAAAACACTTCAATACTAATATTTTTTTCACGCAAACTGCAACCATCTCAGTAATAATAATTACCAGTAAGTAGGTCTCACTGTAGGAAGAACTTTTTAATGAAAAGCTTTTCCTAAAACGGGTTTGTGTCCACAATACACTAAGCCAAGCTTTTACCCATCATCTGTGGATTCTAAGAGAGAGAGCTTATATTTTAAGTTCATTAGATGAGCTCTCTGCAGATAATGAGTGAGCGGGCCCTGAATTACAAGCTCCTGAAATGGTTACAGCTGCAAAAGTATGTTGGTGAAAGATTTAACTTAAGGAATGAGAGTTATTTTGATTATGCCCTGTAGATCGGATACGCACAGAGAAGTGTTGAGATTTTCAATACTCTCTGCGCACATTGACCAAACAACCACCAAAAATGCAATGTAAAAAAATATAACAACAAAGTCACTTACTTGTGTGTATAGGTGTCCATCGATGAAAGGCCTTTCAAATGATGATGACTGAGTGGTAAAGGTGAGGGAGGGACGTAAGAGGGTCGCTGCCAAATAATTTTCCCTTGAAGCTATTTAATTTAAAACTTTTCTAATTCATTTTTTTTTGGATTTTCCTTTTTTTGTTGTATCATAAAAAAAAACGCACACGTTTTGAATTTTTTTAAAAAAAATAATATTAAAAAACAAAATAAAGAATTTTGTTCACTCTTAAATTCTCTTAAATTTCCATTTCCGATTTCAACAGCAAAACACTTATGAAAAACTAAAAATAAAAATAATTAAATTCTATACTGTTTCTGTTTAACTTCGCATAAATACTGTTTCCTTTTAACATCGCACGATCTTTCTTTATGTTTTTGGTCAAGGAAAAAAATTTAATTAATTTTTGCACAGCAAATGCCGACGGAATTTAATGTTTTTACAAAGAAAACACTGACGGGAACTGATTTTTTATTTTGAAAGAAAAACAACGGCGGACACTTTGCTCTTCGCGGCGATATTAGCACTGATTTCACTGTTAGTATTGGCTTACGAATTCCCTTCTGTAAATGGCCAGAGCTTGGGCGCAAACAGCTGAATTCGCGCTGTCTAAGGGGCTTTAGAGCTGTGGGAGAAATCACTCGTCGTTAACATTTTGGAGTTAAGACTTTTTTTTAAAGGAAATTTATCTTACCGTCCGTCGTGTGTTAACAACTACACTTAGAGTTCTGCATTTATATTTGGGATAGACTAATTAAGCTTGCGCTTGTGCCCGCATCCAGAGGCAGAATGGAAGATCCAAAGGATATTTCTGATCCAAGATGACTTTGACGGCTATTAAAAGCTAGAAAAAAAACTAGCGAACAAAAATCCCTCAGAGAGTTTTCGCTTTTGATCCCCAAAAGTTATGTAAAAACTTACTTTTTCCGATAAAGACACCGGAAAAAATTGTAAAAATGATTTTGCAGAGTTACTACATTAACTCCCAATGACTTTACGCAAGTAACGTCCTTATGGTTTGGCCTCTGGATTAAAATGACCAATATGGCTGCCACTTAAGCCTTGCTTTTGCCACAAAATTGGAATCGGGTCGTAGCTTCAACTCACACAACGATGCTATAAAAAAAGCACTAACACCTACAACCAACTCTCCACAACCTAATTGCCGCAAAACACAAAACTACAAGTTTTCGTCTTTCTACAAAAAAAAAAATCCGGAAACAAAAGTGAGACACATCCTGCGTGCTATTTCCGGTTTGTGATTCGATGAGCCAAACACTGCCAATAAACAGATCTCACATACTGTGGGATACACACAAAAGTAGGTGTTGGTAAACACAAATAAACTAAACCTGCGAATAACCTTTCTAATCGATTCAAACGAGAAAAACAACAACAATATCAGTTTAGGAGAAAAATATCTACAAGCGCCACTACAATCTCTTACCATTTCCATCTTATTATTAGACAGTATAAAGAAATTTAAGACGTATTTTGGCCCAATGAATGGCGTATTATAAGTTAATTATTTCGACTTTTATAATTTCCAATTTATGTTTCAATTTTCTTATCAAGGAATCTTCCAAGTTTACGGTTTTATAAGATTTCAGAATTTCATTAGTTTTCAATGATATTTCATTAATTTTTCCTAAGTCATTCTATTAATAACGATTTGTCTAATATTGCTTTTAAGAACATTTTTCCTTTTTTTCTATTATTTCAAAATCGTCATGGTCGGTTACCAGCAACCCATGAAACATTGAAAAACACGAACCCATGGAATTTAGAGATCATTTACTTCTAGGCTTTATATTCTTTAGGTAATTTTTGATTTGGTTGTTTTCATGGATGAGGAAAGGATAGATGGGATGGGAAGTGCTTATGTTTGCCCTTATGGTAGATTCGATATTGTTCATTATATCCTCACAATTTTTCAGATCGACGACGGGTACCAATTTAACAGTGCCAGACTGTATTTTGGCAAAGCCTACGTCTATTGCCACTATTTATGAGCTGTTGTAGTCTAAAATCTTAGCATCGCTTAAAGTGTTTTTGCCAACATCAAGGTTGAAGGGTAGAAAAAAGAAAAGATGGACAAAAATAGAATTTCTCTTTCAACTTATAATATTATTTTTATGAACAACCCTTCCTCCGTCTGTTAACACCGTTGTATGTCTATTTTCCTTTACAATTCTTGTTTATAATTGTTACCCTAACCTTTTATTCTGTTTTACAAAAATCTCATCTCCTACGTTTCAGTTTTTAGGTTCTTTTTTATTCTTGCTATGATAGTTGTGATTGGCTAACTGTTTCTTCCTAAGATCGTCAATCATCTGTGCCTTATTATTTGCCAGTTCTATAGCACTGCAGCAGAATTTTTTTTCCCAAAAAATGCTTTAAATGGTTTTCGTCCTAAGGTTGAGAGGATAGTATTATTATACGCATAGATTGATTTATCTAAAAGTTCGGCGAGATCCTTTTCTACTTCTTCTGACTTTAAACATCTCATAATTTCCGACAACGTAGAGTGAAACCTTTCAATTTGATCGTTGACTGTGCTAGCGTAAGGTAGTATGCGGAAGATTTTTACTTTAAATTGATTCGATATCATAAATGTAATAGCATTGGAGTTAAAAGACTTTTCATTGTCCGCCTATTTCGGGCATTTTAAAATTTGGAAGTATTTCACGTAAAGCTTGTTTGATATCCTCTGTAGCCCTTGATTTCAGAATTTTTTCCTGAGCATATTTGGTAAGTTTATCCATTGTTGTCAGGATAGATGTGCCTGTTGTAATGTAGATATCGATATGCACTATTTGTCCAGGGTACTGTGATATTGGGGTGTTTAGAATGGAAATTTTGTTGGGATGTCGATCATACTTGTTTCCTTACAGATTTTGCATGATTTCGTTATCATTTTTATTTTTAACTTTATCTGGTGAAAGTAGTATTTTTTTTAGAAGCTGTGCTTTGTTTTCCTCAGCACTTCTATGGGCGTTTAGTCTTGTTTGGACTCGTTGCAAATATCGAAGACCAATTTCCTGGTATAGAGAACTTTATATCTATGGAACCGATTAGAGAATACTTCTCGTGCTTTCCCAAGGATTGTGTTTGTGGTCCTAATGCAATTTGTTACTCATCGATTAAGGCATTTCAACAAAATCTTCTTCAATTTATCTTCGGAAAGATCTGGTTTTTACACTATATCCTTGTGATATATTGGAAAATTATTTGAAATTCATACGATGATGTGTTATATGGTTCTATAATAATCTGGCTTTTAAATGCATTGATTGGTGTTTCCGTATACAGAATATAATTTCCAGCAGAACTTTGATAATAATGTTGAGTGGCAGCTTTAGTGTCCATCGTACATATTTCCTGCGGGGATCTGGATAGTGCATCCGCTACCATGTTGGCACTACCAGATTTGTATTTCGTAATTGCATTCTTCCAGGATGGCTTTCCAACGCTTCCAACGATGGCTTTGCTAACTGTTAAGGCGTACATCAGCGGTTGGTGGTCTGTGAGTATTTTACCCTTGCTGTTCCATAGAGATAGTTTCTCAAGCTATTAAGGGCCCACACAATTGCCAACATTTCATTTGTGGCATAGTGTTCCTCGGCTTAATTTAGAGTTCATGAGATAAGTGTTATTGGTCTACCTTCTTGTTCAAGCACTTTGCCAATTGCGGAATTTGAGGCATCCGTCGTTAGTTAAAAAGTCTTACGAAAATCGGGATATGCCAGCATTGACATCTTTGATATTAATGTCCTCTTTATCTTATTAAATGCCTCTGATTCCTCGTTCAAGTTGATCTTTATCTTACTGGACATAGCGTTGGACACTCGCCCCTCCTTCCCTCTCAAAAGAGCTGTTAAAGGCTTTGCTAAATTGGCATAGTCTTTAACGAAACGGCTATAAATTTCTGACTTGCCCAGGAAGGACCTTAGATCTTTTAAAGTCTCTGGTTTCGGCAGGTCTACCTTTATAGGATTGGCTCGTTTTCCTGACGTGGATGTTAGAAATCCTAAGAATCCTACTTCTAGTTTTAGGAATTCGCATTTGTCAAGTTGCATTTTCATATTAGCCGATTTTATGGTACGAAATATTTTCCTGATATTTTTTAAGTGTGTTTTTCGTCTTTTCCGAATATGATGATATCATCAATATAAACGTAACATATATTTCCAATATGTTCTCTTAAGATGTCATATAGGGTTCTATCTCTTTTAGGTGTGTCGGATAGGGGTAACATCTGGAGAAGACAGATTCGTCGCTAGTTTTTCTTATTTCTCCTTTTACTGTGGTTGTGTAAGTAAGTCGTTCGTTTGGTTTGGAAAAAGGAAATTCTGTGACTTTTTCTTCTATTTTAAGTTTTTGGTTTTCTGTCATGTGGTCTGTTCTTATCGGAATGTTATCTGCACTTTTTTAAATGTTGTTCACGCTCTCAGAAATTTGTTTTAGGTTTGTTCTAATACTGTCTGGAATGGACATTAAACTTTCTGCTGTGTAAATAACGGTTGACAATTCTTGCAGCCTGTCGTTTCCTAGTATTGACTTGAGAGTTGGTAAGGTGAACAATTTTAAGTTTTTAGATTTAAGTCCAATAAGGTTCAATGAAAGTGTGACGGGATATCAAGACTTCTCCTCCAGCGGAATTTAAAAAAAAAAAACATTTATTAGTTGGGATTGGCTGTTATTTTTGTTTGATCCTGTGTCTACCAAAATCTAAAGGATCCTACCATCCGTCGTCTTTGCTTCGAAATATGGCAACGACGAGTGGTTTAATCTAAAAAATTAATGTAAGCAAATTCTTCTATGCGATTGATTCCGGTTGGTTTTCTAGCTCGTACGTTGCTATTTGATCTCTGTATTCGTTCGTGGCTGTAATTGTTCCGTCTCCTCATATGATGCTCGTTCTCTGCTATGGTCGATTTCTTCTTCATTTTCGTAACTAACCGTCTCAATATTGAAGTTTTTTTGGACATTTTGGGCGTTATATGTAGGTTATTTCGATGGCTGTTTACCTACGAATCTATCGTTGGTTCTTGGTCGATTCATGTAGTTGAATGGTGTCTGTTTCCATGTGCAACCGTTGGTCTTGGCGGAGGATTATTGTAAGTGTAGCGCCTAGGGTAAACTAGTTGGCTCTCGGATACATAGGAGTTTTCAAATGTCGTCTCTCAGTCCCCTTATGAAGGTATCTAGTGCATTATCCCTGTTTGTCTGGATCAGATACAGGTAGCATTATTTATGATCAGGGGTAAGTGTGAATGCACTTCTTGATAGAAGTCTTGCACTGTAGAGTTCCCTTGGACATGAGTTGTAATTTGGTACTTCAAATTGCTTACATCCTTTTTATCCGCGTAATGAAGTGTTAGGCTGCGTGTAATTGCATCCCAGCTGAGTTGTGTATTGTAAAATTTTGTTTCATATAAGATTGACCCTCTAATACCCAAAAGCTCCTCAAGGCACTTATCACTAAAAAAAAGTTTACTCTTATGGTAAAAATTTCGATATGATGCACTTGACAACACTACAATCGACATATCTTTCTAACGGTTTATTATTCTCCGGCTGTTCGTTTTGCTTCTGTTGTAACATTTCTTGGAAATCAAAAAGTGAATATAAAAAATAAGTGATTGTGAAATAAAATCTTTATGTTCAAATAAAGCCGATTTACAGCTATTGAGACAGGTCAAATATTTTTTTATTGTAAAGGTATAATGTTATTCTATTGCCTAATACGTAATGAAAGTGAAAAAAACAAAAGTGTGTATTTTATAAATAAAAAATTAATAAGTGCCTCAAACCAATTGTCGAAGCACTTTTTCCACTCCGACTGAGACACCTCCAAAAAATGGTTTTTGAATGCTTCAACAGCATCTTCTGGCGACGAAAATTGTTGATCACGCATTTTTTTCTTGATGTGCGGGAGTAAAAAGAAGTCATTGGATGCCAAGTTAGGGATGTGCGGCGGATGACCTATCAATTCGACGTTTTGGCCGGTCATTATCATGGTGCACAATGATTCGTTTATCGAATTTCTCCGAAGACTTCAGGCAAACAAATTGTGGTGTACCACTCAGAATTTGCCGTCCTACGTTGCTCAAGCGGAAGACTCGCCACATGACCAGTTTTGCCGAAGAAACAGGCGACCATTTGCTTCGGTCGATTGCTGTTTTGTTTCGGGCTCATACGCATAGATCCATGATCACCTGTGACGATCTTATAAACGACTTTTGAAGCACCACGATGGTTGTGGAGATGATAGTATGGTTGAGTGTGAATCATACTATGGTTGTGGGGATCATAGTATGGTTATGAGTGAATCATACTATTGTTGTGAAGATCATAATATTGTTGTGTGACAACCATATACCCAACAATAGTATGATCCTCTTCGAATATTGTCACCCCAACCATACTTTTTTTCTGCGTGCATGCAATCGACACGTGAAATGAAATACATGGTCATAAGCAGAAATATAAAGAGAAGTTGGTCAAAAAAATGTTTTTCGTGTTAACTTATACCCTAACCCATATGTGACGCGCAAAATAGAAAGGGACCTAAGGTTAAAAACCAGTTTTGTTCAGGAGAGCCAATTCAAAGATTAGGTCCCTTTCTATTTGCGCTTAGAATCTTTCACTTTCATAAAACGCGCATATCTCTGGGAGGGAACACTTTTGGGACATGGGATCGGTCTCATTCGATGCTGTTGTGCACATCAAAAAATGAAAATTGATTTTTTTTACCCTTAGGCCCCTTTCTCTATGCGCTGTCACATATATAGAATAAAAAAAAATCTTTCCTTCCATCCTCCATTGCCTTAAGATTTTATTTTTTATTTTTTGGTAGAGTGGAAGGTTCTAAAATCGGCGTTAAGCCAATCGAGTTAAGGCCATATTCTGGTTCGTTTTCTTGGCATCCACATTTTGATCCAATCCGTTTTCAAATATTCCGGTTTTTGAAAAAGTTATCAAGATTCATTTTTTAACTTCCATACTTTTTGAAAATATTTCATACGACAAAATATCTTAAGTATGCATAAGTTTTTTGAAATGATTTCTTTATAAAAACTTATGTCAATATAAACTCAATATAACCGAGACAATTTTTAACAAATTTAATATGAAAAAACAACGTATGTTTACGTAGGCGTTTATGTATAAAATAACTTTTCAGATTTCCATCTTTTAAATGGACATAAGTGATTATGATGAAATTAAAATTATTAAATGTGTAATTTATGTCGTTTTTCAGAACATCTTTAGTGTACTTACAATGCTCTGCTAAATTTCAATTTGACTATAACGGTATTTTATATCAACTAAGTTTATTTTTGTTTTTGTCCTTTTTTCTCTTTCTGTACTCGTACATAAGCTGTTCAGTTGATTAAAGACTGTTGCGGTGCACACTGGGGCAATTGATAGCCAAAAGTGTGATCAAATCAGCCAAGCCTCTCAGTAACGGAACTTTTATTTTTTTAGTTAACAAACAATTATTAGCTACAAAAAACATCATAAAACCATGTACTTTAATGGAACTTTATTTTTTTTCCTTAATATTAATGAAATATATATCCAATACAAAAACATAGAGCGGTGTTAATTTTTTTTTTTAGTTTTTTTTATGTTATTAGTCATCTGACATTGAGCCATTAGCAAAAACATCATCATCTTCTTCTTTGTTTTCGTAATCATCATTATCTTCGATATCATCGTTTTCGTCATTATCCTCTTTTGGGGGTTTGAGGAGCTCCACAGCTGCTTTAGGCAAAGTTTGAAATTTTTTCTTTGGCAGCTTTCTTTGAGAACATATTAAAGGATCTGAAGTGATCAAAAACCTATTAAAAATGTCTTCATTAGCCTTCTGCCTACTACATTTTCGAGCAAAATCCTCCCTGAAACGTTTGAAGTCTTTGTTTCGAGCCTCCTGAGCCTCTTCGGACAATTGACCTATTGGCAACAATGCATGAGAGACTATTTCCGGTCCATGTATAAAATATTTATGCAGCGTTGGAGGCATATAATACCAAGGATATTTTTGAACAAACAATCTGGCAGTACTCAAAGCAAATTGACGAAACTTCTCTACTTCAATTTCATGTCCACTTGAAACGGCAATCATCAACATATGCATTTTGGTTATTAATTCAAAATCAATTTTTGTAATTTCTGATGAAACTTCAGCGTTTTCAAAAAATCTCCTTGCAGTATTGTCGTCATTTGTGCTTCCGTAGCCAGGTTTTGGCTGGTCGACAATTAAACCAATTCTATCCCTAAACTCTTTTTGGATACGAGCTTTGTTTTCAGATACAATTTTTTTTTCATCTACTAATCTTGCTTGCCATTTTTTTATTGGAATTTTATACGACACGTGTAGAAGGCATTCAAAAACTCGTATCCAACCATGGAGAATCGATAAACCAAATTGAATATTGTTCATATTCACCTCCCTTTTTACCATATTATCGATGTCGTTTAATTGCTTACTTGTAGCTCCACATAAATAACATGCTTGTGTAGACTTTGTGTCCGTAATTGCGTTGCAGACTTTTCCATCTACCATTGTCAGCATTAAATTGTGACGCACTTCTAGGCGTTTATTGTCAACAAATACAATAGAATTTCCGATTATTTCTGCATCAACCCGCGCCTTTTCGGCTTTCGAAACTTCGGCAGACTCTTTAACAAACTCCATTTTTAATGGTCTGCAATACTTTGTGGATGAGGGGCGAGGGTTCATCCAAATTATTTTGGTCTTGTAAACCAACTTTAGTGGCACTACACAAGTTATAAATACTGATGAATCGCTTGCATTTGAGCCATGAAATGCTTGCTTATACAAGCTATGCCCAGAACTCCCATCAAAGCCCCATTTCGAGTACAAGCATAATTCATATACATTTTCCTCATCAAGTATTTCAAATACACTTTTTTGTGAAAGCATTAAACGTTCAACGGTATGATCTAATAGCCCTTGCAAACTCACTTCTACTGAAGTTTCATCTATTTTAATACAATCGCGTTTAGGGTAACAATCTTTTTTCGCAGCCTGCACGTATGTGTAGCATGGAAATTTTTCTGGAGCAGACTGTCTTATGATGTTGTACTGATGACGGGACAATTTAGCTTCTACTAAAACAGACAACGCTTCTTCTTTTGACATCTGTTTATTTTTTCCAGCATTTTGAAAACTTAACCGGTACTTAGTCGCTTTAGCCGGTGATTCCGATATTTCTTGCATCATTTTCGATGCATCTAACTGTCCCGCAGCTCTCATACCCATTTTAGTTGCATGAACTAGCAAAGGCAGAGGTACAGTTTTTCTTATCGCTCCAGATTTCTTGCGTTTAGTTGGTTCACTACATTCTTCAAAGGGTACCTCCATGCGACCACGTTTATTTTTTTCACAGCAGCTAAAACCAATCGAAGAATCTAACCAATCTTTGTTGGACTGCAGGAAATAATGCTGCTTCCTTGACGATGCATACCAGCGAGTTTTGAAATCAAAACAGAATTTATTTACCCTCTGGTTGAATTCTTTCATATTTTCAGGGGAAACTTTGGTTCGTTCTCTTAACTCTTCTCTCAGAAATTGGAACTTTTCTTGGAGCTGGCTACAACCGGAGTTTTCCATAATTTCATAAAGGCTTCGACGAAGAAGGAATACGGAAGTTGAACTTGTTCCTAAAGGGAAGTTTGGAAGTTATTACAGACACATCGATCCAATTATTGCTGATACAACCACGTTAAACACGAAAAATAAACAATTATGGGGTCATTTTGTAAGACGAAAGCAAACGTTTCGTTTCAATATTTTTATCATACCTGTCTTTGCTTTTTAGTATAATAATAATAAAATATAAAAATAATTGAAACGAAACGTTTGCTTTCGTTTTACAAAATGACCCCGTCAATAATAAAAACAAAACAAATAAAAAACAACAACAATAGTAACACTAACTTGATCTACACATATCAAGCTTCTGTTTTTTACTTGCATATACGAGTATGTATATATGCACATATTTCAGTTGCATGGGCATACAAAAAAAAAAATTTTTCTTAAAAAGCGCAGAAAACCCGCAATTTTTTTTTTTTTTGGTATCATATCATTTATATTTGTTGTTTCAAAAAAAAAATTGATTTTCACTGAATTGAGTGGTATTCACAACTATATGGACGAAAAAAACATTAAAAATACGAACAGACACTTTTTGTACTACTATAATTCATTTGCAGTTCCAAAAATACCTGAGGTAGAAGGTTCCATTGCCCAAAAAATGATACTTATTTAATTTTTTAAGAAAAAACACTTGGAAATATACAAAAACTAGTGTTTTTTACTATGCGCGCACCAAAGTAAAGAAAACGTCAAATTTGCAATCGCAGTGCACGGATACCATTGACTTTTTTCCAATTCTGCTTCCACATAGTGATGTAGAATTCTATTCTCTTTCGAACGATTACCATCATGGTTGGGTATCTTCGATTTGATTTTTTTAATTAATCACACAAAATGGTATAAAATACCCCAATGTGCGTTGGTAAGAGTATGTGCTTAAAAAATGGAAAGTGAAAATATATGTAGCATATTTGAGAATAGCAATGTGAGCAATGTTGATTTTTCGACTGATGATTCGGATATTGATCCTAGTTTTAATATAAGTAACTTTACTGCAGTTCAGATTCTGAAAACGAAGATGTAAGTGTTGTCTAAATACATTTCTTTATTAGTTGACAATAATACAAATTAAAATTTAGGAAAATTCTAAACGTGTGGCAAATGGAGTGGAACTAAAGAAAACCTCACACACGCTGCGAAAAATATTAAGAAACCTCGACAAAAGTTATCTTTTAACATCTGGAAAACTAGTTCCTGCTCGTGTGGTGTGACCCTTAGAATCTTGCAGGAAAAGATGCGCTGATAGAATAACATAAGAAGAACAGCAATCCATTCTCAAGCAGTATTGGGGACAAGTGTGTGACAACTTACGTAAGACATATGTTAATGGATTAATTGAAATTCAAGAAACGAAAACTATAAAAAGAGTTAGATTCACGTTATCTGAGACCGAGCAATTCATAACAACTGTTGCGAAGCCAAAACTTGAAGGATGTAGTGTCAATGGAGATTTGCGGGGAAAACATACGTGCTCCAGAAAACTTTCTATGTCAAAAGAAAAGAAAATTTTAGATTTCATTAAAAGCTTTCCGTCATATGAGTCGCACTATACTCGCCGTGATACCTCTAAGCGTTATCTACCGAGTGATTTGTCTGTGGCTGAAATGCATCGCCTCTATGGGGATAAATACGACCACTCCGCATCGCTTTCAAAATTTGCTCAATTATTTGGAACACTCAATTAAAAACATCTAATGTTGACACTTGCCATAAATGCGATTTGCTTCTATGTAAAATACAAGTTGCTAAATCTGAAGAACTTGAATCTCTAAAATCAGAGCAAACTGAACATCTCAATCTATCACAACAAGCTTATGATTCCAAAAAAAATGATAAAGAAAAATGTTTAAATGACACAAAACTTAAAGTCTTCTGTTTTGATCTTCAGAAGTGCCTTCCTACACCTCTGTTGAGAACTTCACTGTCATTCTACAAAAGACCCTTGTGGACCTTTAATCTTACCAAACATGACTGTGCAACAAACCAACCAATATGTTACATGTGGCATGAAGCAATAGCCAAAAGAGGAGGAAACGATATAGCATCATGCGTGTTCAGTCATTTGTTGCAATTAAATGCCAATGAAGATCATGTTGTTTTCTATAGTGATTGCTGTCCTGGCCAAAACAAAAATTCTTGCATTGGAACTATGTTTGCAATTTTCATGCAATTAGAAAACAGTGTAAGCATTATAGATCATAAGTTCCTGGTCCCTGGTCACACCCACATGGAGTGCGATAGTGACCATGCTCTGATAGAGAAAAAGAAAAACAAATCATCAATAAAAATCCACCATCCCCTTAATTGGTACCAATTCGTAAGAACAGTCGGTGTAAAGAAAAAAAATTTGGTTACTGAAATGGATTAATCCAATATATTCGATTTTGCACACGCGTCAAAAAATTTTTTTACTTGGCGAAAAGTAGATGACAGCGGGGATAAATTAAATTGGCATCATACGAAGAAGATCCTTTCAAATGAATACATAAACCAAAGCGAGGAATCGATTGTGTTAAAATGAAGGATTTAAAAATTTGCTACGACTCACCAATAAAAATTAACAAAAACAAAAAAACGATCCCTGCCGCTAGTGGATGAAATTTATAGAGACTTCTATATGAATTTAACATCAGAACAAACGCTAGATTGACATCTAGATTTGACCGAAGCCGAGGAAAATATCGAATAATTTTTTATATACTTTAAACAACTGTTGCTAAACGTAACAGAAAAACACGAGTATTAATTTTTACTTATTAAATACTATGCCATTTTTAATGTTTTAAACTCAGAAATAAGAACTTAAAACTGTATACTTTTAATTTAACTATATTTTATAAATGAATTAATTTAATTATTTTAAGTAACATCCATTTACTTATTCGTATAAATTTTAACAGAAGCTCTTATATCCACTTAAACATCTAAAAAATGTAATTTGTTTTCCGTCACAATATCTTAAGTCTTCTTAAGCTTTGGGATATCGCAAAATTTAATTTTTTAAAACAGCTTAATTACAAAAAAATCTAAATGATAGACTTCAAAATAAAATATTTTTAAAAATTAACTTGTTTTAAATAAAAAAGTGAGAAACCTTCCTACTAAATGGAAAATATTTTGTGAAAATCGAAAGAAGCAGATTTTACACAAAATCGTGAATATCTCCAAACTCAATTTTTGCACTTAAGATGTTATGATAAAACGACACAGAATTGCAGTAAAGAAACAAGATAAGTTCATGAATTAGGAAAAAGTTATGTGGGTTTAAATCTACGCTCGGATAGTAACATGTGTGTGGAAGGTGCAAGAAGGGGGGTAGCTAAGGCTTCCAATTTTCGTCAGCAGGTCTAATACATATTATATTTGCTAATTACTAACAGAAACATATTAAAGTTATTATGCTTATATTAAAGTGGGCGGGGTGGTACATTTTCACTGGAGGTACCAGAATAGGGCGTGTCATCCACTATTTCCGTACACGTGTATAAAACAGTTATTGAAATATAATGGAGTTCCCAATTAAAGCTAATTTTACGCTCTGGGTGACAATTTATATGGTTTCTAAGATGCACTGAAATAGTGCCATTTGTTTTTTTATTTCGTTTATTTATTAATACATTATATAACTTACATCATCTACAAATAAACAAATAGTTACATAAAAAAATAAGTTTACGCACTAGTCCTTAATCGAACACTCTAGCATATTTTAAATTACAGTAAATCCACTTTTTGAGAACTTATTATAATTATTTATATATAGAATATAAGTACTACCAGAATATATATTTATTGTAATGAAAAACAGGAGAGAAAAAACATTACTTATTTATATATTGTATGAATAAAAAAAGTGTTAAAAGTAAAAAAAGAACGAGTTAATTACAAATCCACCAATATTTATAAGTATTTAAGGTACACTCTTCAGAATCTAATTGAGATATGCTCGTATCAAATCTTAATTCATTGTTAGATATTATGCTTGCGTTAAACGATTTATTATTAGCCCTTCTGTGAAGATGGTAGAAGATTGGAATGCCAATATTATTTTGTATGTAACTATTTTTATCTAAATAAATGAAGGCTTCAGGAGGAACAAACCCAGTTGTTAACGATTTTGATATATACTGATCATCTACATAATATGGTGCTAATATTAAATGGTTTTCGTTGCATACAGTACATTTTAGAATGTGGTTTCTTGTAATCTTAATCATGAAGTTATCTATTCCATTTATGTGAGCAGAATCGTATAGTTTTTTGTTTGAGACATATTTGATATAGTTGCTATGAGAAGATCTATAAAGCGAGGTACAAGACCTTAAACATTTTCTCTCTAATTTTCTCCATATATGAGGGAAAATGTTAAACCAAATGGCAAACCCGTATGTAATAATTGGGCGAACCAGAGATTTGTAGAACAAGATTTTAACATCAGTGTCGATATATTTAGAATAAAATATTGATTTATATATAAAAAAAATGCTTTCTTTGCTTTCTCTAATTGTAAGTTGACGTGTGTATTGAAATATAAAAATTTATCTAAATAAATACCTAAGTATTTTACAACGTCTTTTGTAGGTATCGTTTTATTGTCTATAGTCGATTTAATACAAAATTTTCTCCAGTTGATCCTGACATTATAATTACTTTTGCCAACCGGCGGTCGAAAGAGGATAGATTCGCATTTGTCGATATTTATTCTCATAAGCCAATCAGAAGCACATTTTTCAACTATTTTATATAAATTCTGTAAGTTTCTATTAATTCTGTAAATATTATTATCAGAGTAATAGATAACAATATCGTCGGCAAAGGCAATTATATTCTCAACTTTATTCAAGAGATCATGGATATACAAGTTAAAGAGAATTGGAGCATTCACGTACCCTGTTGAAGTCCGTTATTTATTCTGAATATCATTGAACTTGTTTTGCCCCTACTTGACACTACAAACTTCTTATTGCAAACCATTTAATAAAGGAGATAAACAAAATGTGTTGGAAATTTGTATTTCAACAATTTATATATCAAGGCGGGTAGCCAAACATTATCAAATGCCTTTTCGAAGTCTATAAGACATGTACCAGTATAAAAATTCCAGTTTACATTAGAAACCAATAAATTTATTGCATGAACCGTCGAGTGTTTGAATTTAAACTCAAACTGTCTATCACATATAAATTTCTCTTTCTGACAGATTCTTCTTATAATATTGTTTGTGCACATTTCAAAAACTTTACAAATGTTCGGAAGTAAGCTGATAGGTCTTAAGTTTCTAGGATCACAATTGTCCTTTCCCTTTTTAGGTATGACGACAGTCTTTGCCATCTTCCATGAATCAGGGAAGTATGCATTGTTGAGCATATTATTGAATAATGTTAAATATTCAGATATAAAGATTGTTGGAATCTTCCTCAAAATAATATTTGGTATATTATCAATTCCTGCGGACAACTTGCCTCTCAGTCTCGAAAGAATATATACAAGCTCATCCATGTAAACGAAATAATCATTAATTTCAGAAGGACATACGTCATTCGCTTTGTTATTTTCACTAAAATGTGTCAAACGTACTTGATTGTTTTCTTGGGAAGTTTTTGATTCTAAAAACTCGCAGAAACAATCATTAACTTGTACATGAGTGTCATTATCTGTGTCAAAAGTTTTAGATGAGTAAACGATTTTTAAATATGATCCCGTGATATCCAGTATGTGTTCGCAGTCTCTAACAATATACTTGTCAGAAACCAGATCCTTTTCCAGAACCTGAGGGTCTATCCCTGCATTTTGGATTTATTGCAAGTCGCAAGGTGAAATTCTTAACAAATCTAAGGATGCTTGATTCCGAAATTGTTTTCTAGCTTCGGAAAACATATCGGAAGGCTCCTTAGGACTCATTCTCAACAATCTACACCTATAAGTCTCATTCACAGAATTAATGAAATTATCTCTCAACAGTTTCCTAATTAACTTCAATCTATTTTTGAGAAACAGAAGTTCGTCGTTTGAAAGTAATCGCTCCAATCTGTTGTGCTTGTTAATAGCTGTTAGTAGTCTTCTTTTCTCAGACTGTAATTTTCTAATAGTTGGAGTGACTATATGTTGAAGCTGATCCCAATTATTATAAATCGGTACACTTTCCACTGTTGCAGTTATAATTAAATTATTGATTCTTTTTAGATGAAAATCGATCTCTGCGTTGGTAAGACTCCTGTGGTTTGGAATAATTTGATCCCTGAGCACTGAATCAGTAATAACTCTCGACAGTTTCTTCCAGTTCGTTCTCTTATAATCTAAGAGAGAGTCTGGGCCTGCTTTTAGAAAATCAAATGTTTCCATTCTAGCATTCCTAAAAATTTCTATTTGCAGAGCACTATGATCGCTATCATAGTCTAAATTTCTTAAACATTGATGGTATCATTTTCCTTAGATAGAAAGAGTCTGCCGTCTACAATCGCTAAGTCTATATAAGAGCCGCAACGCGGATACGATGGTTGAACTGAAGCGTACAACTTACACCTAAACTTTATTTCATTCTATGATATCCAATTGTGTAATATAACACCTTTCGTATTATCCGCTGTATTTCTCCACCGTGTACTTTTAGCGTTCAAATCTCCTGCCAATATATAAAAATTGTCGTCGTTATCCAAACATAAGGTTTCGAAAAGACGTTCAATTCTTAAACATTCATTATTATTTTCTGATGGATAGTATGCAGATATTACATATAAACTTTTATTTGACATTAGAGGAATTTTTATAATGCAAGTCTCCAAGACTTTAAATGGGCTAATAATTTCATTGTGATACTCCTTAAATTTTAAATCATTTTTATAAGAATACCAGTACCTCCTCCTCTCAAAGCACCATACCTATCTTTTCTTATAAATTTGTAATTTTCAAAATTTATTTTATGCCTATGATTAAGTTTTGTCTCATTTAATAGAACCAGATCTTGATTATGTCTGTTTATAAAATTCTGTAAATCATACCTTCTATTAAGTCTTATTATATAATTTACATTAATATGTATAATGTTTAGTGTTTTGGATATAATTTCTGACTGATTATTACTGGTCATCATTATCCCTCAAGAAGTGTATTCAATGCATCAATTCTGGATGCTTGCATTTGCAACAGTCTTTGGAAGTTTAATATTTGATAAGATAAATTTTGAATCGAATTTTGGAGATCAGCGAAAAAGTTGTTATTTTGCAAGTTTAAGGATTTATCTAGATTATTATTGTTATTATTTTTTAAAACATTTGCAAAGCTTAAATTACTATTAACATTTAGGTTGTTTTAAGTTCTGTTGTGAGCCATATCTTGTCTTTTGGACTTAACTCGTTTTTGAAGATCCTTATATTTCTCACAGCCCCTATAAGAAGCAGGGTGGCCGTATTTCTTACATAAAACGCAAAATAATTTCTCGCGTTCATTTATCTCAATATTGGGCAAGCTACACTTACCAACATCATGTACTTTATCGCATTTGACACATTTGGGCTCCATAAAACAGTTCGAAGCGCTATGGAAGACCCTTGACATTTTCTTCACTGCGGTATATCTTCTTTTTTCAGCGTTTCCCATTTGATGATACGATATAATATACCATTTATTATATAACATTTAAGTTCGTTCATAATTTCTTCCGTACTCGTTTCGGCCGGGAGACCTTTCAGAAGAAGTGTTTAGTTTTTGCACATTTGGGTGTAAATGTAAAAAACTTGGTATTCGTTTTTTCCAGTTGTACTTTAACGCGAACGTATATGATAGGTGGGACTTTCTGTTTTTTTTGAATATTAACATTCGTAATTGGTTTTACTGTGCTTGAAGCAGTGTTTTGACTTGTCAATGACGTTGACTGCACGCCACTTGTTGACATATTGTTTTCTGAGTGTAGAACAACATTCTCTTGTTTTGTTACTGTTGTCTTGCACGTGTTTTTGGCATTTTTGTAACTCTATATCATCGCACTGAAAGTCATCTTCAAGGTTAAGAAGAGAGTAATAGTTACTCTTCAAATGTTTATTAACACTGTCCATGGTGACATTACTTTTTCTGTTTCTATTGATCGGTTTATTTGTTATGGGTTTTAAGAAATCTGAGTTGAGAGTAAAACTCTCACTCATTTTGTTAAAAAAATAATGTTATAATTGTTTTAATAATTCGGATCTTTATAAAGATGTGATTGGAAAATAAATAATTTTTTAAGGAACTTTGATAAATCAAAATTTGTGCACACACTTTAAATTCGCAACCGGCAAGAGCAGTACGTCTCTACTTCATGACGGTTTCCACTCAACTCACCATAGTGCCATTTGTTTCGGAGGTACAAGTAGGCGCGTGACCAGAATCCAATTATTTGTTACTAAGTAGGCGCAATTACTTATTCCAATTATTTGTTACTAAGTAGGCGCGTGACTAGGAATCCAGTTATTTGTTACTAAGCTAAATTTATACCTCAGGTCTTAAGTATTGATTTTGGGTCAGATCAAATGAGTTACAAAACACATATTTGAAAAGGGGGGGGGGGGGGGGGGGAATGGTGCAACCCCAATTTTGTGATGCAAGTACAAAGATCTTATAAAAATAGAACTGTGTTCAGAATTAAAATGTTTTAATCTGCTCTAAAAAATTTATTTGTATGGAATCCAATTTTGTGTCACTTAGTTAAGCATATAATCCTGACCTTAAGTATTGATTTTGGGTAAACTCGTATGAATAGGATTAATGATATTTCAAGAATATCAAAAGATGGCGTAATGTTACATTTGTGTGGGAGGTACCAAAAGGGATGTGGTTAAATGGCCCATTTTTAATTCCATTGGCAGTTTTGAAAATATATTACGAAATGTTTTATTTTAAAACGATTGTTACCTCCTTTAGAATGTGAACCAGACGCTAAGACGGACATGACTCAAATAACTTAAAAAATCAATAGACGTATTTGGTCAAAACATATTTAGAGACTAAAATGTATTTTTCGATGCGTTGCACTTACCAAATGATATGTACCCTCTTACAGAGTAGAGTAAACCTTTTTTCAATTTTTTTAAAGAACAGTAGCATTTGATCAAAATTGACACATCTTGTTAACGAATGCCTAAGTTATTGCGGTTTTGCACTCTATGTTATAGTGTACATTTTGTCTGTTTTATCTATGTATATGCACTTTAAACACATCTAAATAAGAGTTGACCAAAAGATATGGTAAAGTCCTCTTTCCTTTACAACGTAATGATCTACTGATTTTCCAGAAACACTTGTCTCCTGGTTTCATGCTCTCTAGAAGCTTATACCACTTTTAGTTTCTTAAGGTGTTTATTTTCTTTTCTATGTATTTGCTAAGAAATTGTATATATTGAGTGTAGATATTATAATGAAAGGTATCTCGGGAGAGTAGTTGTTTTCTTTTAAATTTCTTCCGTTGTCCGATTTAGTACAAAACATCGCGGGGTACTGAATCGGATTTATCAGTGTTATGAGTTGGTGTTGCCACGTTTCTTGCTGCATGTAAGAATTTGGTGAATTTTTCAATTTCCGTGTCAATAGAGGAACAGGTCGAATAGTTTTGAACTGAAAAATCAATACGTCGTTCAATAAATTCACGAAACACATTCCAATTTGAATGTTTGTACGAAAATCTTGTTGTATTTACTTTTTGTAGTTGGGCTGTTATAGAACAGATAATTGGCCTATGGTCCGACGGTAGTTCGTAACCTAACGTTGAAACAGTCATTAGATATGACAAGTTACTTATAATAATGTCTACGGTAGATGGGCTGCAGAATTGGCGGTGAGGATAAAGAGTAGGACTATTCGGATAATATATAAAGAAGTTGTTGTTGCAAACTATTAAGAGTGTTTCCACCTGAGTTGTTGATTGGTCAGTTCCAAGAACGATGCTTTGCGTTGAGATCGCACAGCAGAATAAAGTCGGTATCATCGGGAGTGAGCACGTTAATATCTCTGGCGAAAGTATGGGCATACCTGGGTGAATAGGCAGTGGTAACTACGACTCTTCTTCTTAGAGATCTATATTATGATCTCTATAGAGAGTGGTAACTACGACTCTTCTTTGGTATATTATGATCTCTATAGAGAGATTTTCAATAAGTCTTGTGTTTTTAATAGGAAGAACTCGATGCCCTTACGTACTAGTATATCAACTCCCCCTCCATTAGCTCCTTGTCTGTCGTTGCGATGGAGTGTACGTAGTTATTAAAAAACGGTTTATGGGACTGCTTAAAAATGTTTCATTTATCCCTGCTATATGTATATCCCGTCGTTAGAACACTTTCCAGTTGCCGTAACTGGGCATAAGAAGTAATGTCATTAGCATTCCATTGTAATACATTGATTGATTCCAAGTTATTTAAAATCATAGGCATATTTAAGAAGAGACATCACTACTTGGATTTGTTGTACTTTCGAGGTACATATGTATGCTTAAGTCGTCAAGTGCAGTGGCAAATATATTAAATATTTCGTCTATGTTAAATGGATTTGTGTTCTCGTTTCTTACCGCACCCGCGTACGTGTTGTTGTTGGATTGATGGAATGTTGTTGGGTTGGTTGAGTTTACGTGTGCGTGGGCATATCTGGGGCGTACAACCGTTGCTCTTCTGGTGTGACTTGAAGTTACTTTATGCCTAATATCAAGATATTTTTGTCGCAGTGGACATCTAACATCATTAGCAGAGTGGTCCATTCTTACCTCACCAGCTTGCTTGCAGTTAAAGCATGTGAAGACTGCTGGTTGTTTTTTGTCTTTTGTAAAGGGGCATTCTGATGTAAGATGGGATATGGCACATGACATACATGCCGGTTTTCTGTTACAGTGATCACCTCCGTGACCATGCATTAGGCATTTCCAGCACTGTGTAGGTCTATCTGATTTTTTGGGACTTTGTTTCTTCCAAGTAGTTATTACTTTGCAAATCGATTTTATGTTTTTTAAATAGTTTGGACTGAACGATTTGCGGTCGAATTGAATTTTTTAAACCGCGTTTTGAGGTCCTCCATTATTTCTTTTGTATCCATACTTGGAAAACCGTATAAGAAGGTTGTGTACAATTTGTTTGCTTTTGCATTGTACGTGTGGAACTCAATTAAACTTTCTTTCAACGTTTTTATGCAGAAATCATATATTTCTTGGGTCTGGGGAAAGATTTTTGTCCCAGTTGATGTTCGTTTATAGATACAACAATCGCCTGTGAGGTGTTTTATTGCCTTCATTGACACACGAGCGCAGCTACGATAGGAGGTGGCTTTGGGGTGGAATTAGGTACATTGGATTTTATGTTTGTTTCAGTACTATCTTCCATGTCATTCATATCTGATAACGAACTGAATCTGTTAAAATTTGAGCTTGAAGCTCCTGTTGAACTGACGTGCAATGGGTAGTACGTTGAACGCGATTTGGCTTTAGAATTTAAATGCTTAGGATTCACAGCGCGGCGGGCCGCTGGTTTCGCCCCTGAGGGCTTTACCATCGTACGGTACACCAGAGCACTGACAAGTCAGTTTATTTTTTACTAATATGTTGCTTTTGGTATTTTTTATATTGTTTTCAATCAGCGCGATTGCACTGGGATAGTATGTCAGTATTTGCGACACTGTTGTTTTAGTATATGCGTGCTTACAACCGGACCGAATGAAAGCTAACAAGACACTGTTGAATTGGTGATCATAATAAAATATGTATTTTTTCCAAATACTAAAAATTTTAATTTTTAAAATGTGTCCACCGTAGGTTTTAAATGCTCTTTGTAAATGTCCCTTTTTTGGCAGGTCAGTAGCCTACTGAGCTGAGGCCTACTGACCATTTTAAGCATCTACAATACGCCGAATTGTTAGTTGAACAGACAGAAGTGAAATTCATATCATTCAGAAATTCATACAAAGAAAATCATATTCAGCGACGAGGCACACTTTCAGCTCAGTGGATTTGTTAACAAGCAGAGTTGCCGCATTTGGGCAAATAAGATTCCACGAATGATTTTTGAAAAGCCGATGAATCCACAAAGAGTGACTGTTCGGTGTGATTTATGGGCGGGCGTCATCGGGCCGTACTTCTTGGAAAATGAGGTAGGCCAAGCAGTTCTTGCAGTTAAATTGATGATTGTGATTTGAAACCGTTGGAATTCTTTCTTTTGGGATATTTAAAAAAAGGTGTACGTAAGTAAGCCATGCAAACCAAGATCTGGTATAATTCATTTGATTATGTCTCAAAGTCATTGAAAATATGGATCATCGGGTGGAGGTATGCCACCGAAGCCATAGCTAGCATTTGGCCGATATTTTTTTCACACATAATTGTCATAGATCCCTCTATGATAATAATATGAAAATACTTCTCTGAAAACTTTTTGTTTTATTTATAATTCCCATCTTGCCTATAGTTGGGCCACCCATTATATATGGACATATATCATTATTTGTCAAAATGTGCACTTATTCTGAAGATTTGTCCTAGATTGGTGCTCAGACTTTTTGATTCGAGGGTCCCAGAAAGCTCCGCTTTTGGTCAACAAAAAAGGTCTAACAATACGTTCAAAACGAACATTTAGGTAATCGACTCCATGGGATGGTGTAAAATATATGCATCATTTTCGCCGTGAAAATCTTAGAAGATATAGTCTTGTCCGTCCGTCTGTGGGTTCTTTTAAGAGACTAAATGTAACTCATTAAAGGTGTACGAGGGTTGCTATTTATATTTCGGCTCCTGAAAATACTAGTGCTCCCAGATGAAAACTTGAACTTCCATTGCAAACTTTGACATTCTTAGCATAACTTCACTCAGAACGTTTTATCATTTGAGGGCGAATTGTTTTGTTTACAGTAAGCTGAAAAATTGATCTTAGTCAAATAATGGAATTATCCCTTGAACATTTTCGTGCGATGATTTTTTACGATTTTCGGCGTGGGTTATTGAGACAAGAGTGTTTAAATCAACTTGTTTCGATTTTTGGCGATGAAGCACCATTAAAAAACCATTGTTAATCGCTGGTACCAAGCTAGACCGTCATGTGACATACCGTGAGATTGAGGCATCCTTGAGCATTAGTATCATAATAATAATAAGATATTGCATGTTCATTTGGACGTGAAAACAATTTGTTCTCGTTGGATCCCACATAATTTGACAAATGCTCGAAAAAAGGCTCTAATGGATGGATGAATGGTCCATAAAGATGTTAAAAAAGTATAACTCCCGTAGCTCAAACGCAGTGTATAATATTGTCAAATCCAACAAATGTTGTTCGTAGAAGAAGTACATCGAAGCATGTGATTGGCGGCCATGTTGCCACAGTGCCTTAAGTGGAACGTAGAAGGTCAATTCTGAGTGGTACGAGTATACAACCATCTGTTTGCCAACAGTGTTCGAAGAAATGAGGAAACATAAAAAGAGACGACGGATCATTGTGCATGACGACAATGCGAGCTCTCACACATCAGCTAAACGATGAGCTTTTTGACCACTCAAGATGTCGAATTGATGGGCCATCCACCGTACAGCCTTGATTTGGCACCCAATGTCTTTTTCTTATTCCCTAGCATTTAAAAAAAAGGCGTAGTCAACGTTTTTCATCGCCCGAAGCAGCTGTTGAAGCGTTCAAAAATCAATTTTGGGGGTGTCTCAAACGGAGTTGAAAAAGTGTTTCTTAAATTGGTTTGCGTGCTTGCAAAAGTGTATTGATCTTAAAGGAGAATATTTTGAATAACAATAAAACCATTTCCAATGATAAAAGATTGTGTTTTCATTCCCGGACCCGAAATATAATTAGGCACCCTCGTGCTTATTGAGTGTTTCCTTAACAAATCTTTATTTATTGGCTTATGTTGGGATCGTTAGTGCTGAAGCACTTAAAATACCCAAAATAGGGATGGGGTTTGAATCCAAAAATTTCCTAATGGTCCTTACAAATATTTACGGTTCTTGGCGATTAAAGTGTTACCGACTTCACGTTGACAATACTGACAAGCCGATAATGCTGACTATGTCAAATAATACCAATGTAAACTGTTTATATCGCTTATAAGCTACCACAAATATAACTAAATGCTAGTAATTATTCCATTTTTTTTTAATTCCAATGCAAAAGGTTTAAAAGATTCGGCCCGACCGTAAAAATGCCATTTTTACTTGCGTTCATAAGATTGACTTATACGCATTGACTATAAATATAATACGCTTAGGTAGACATGCAATATTTGACGAAGTATAGGAGCCGGATGCATATAGAGTTTCTAACAGAATTCAAATAGATTATAATTAAATATAGGGATGGCAATTTTGGAATATTCGTGTTTGCAACAAAATATTTCAGTTAAGTATATATAAAGTAACCTCAGAAATAGTTTTTGTTTAATAATTTTTTAAAATTGTTTGTTTTTCCTTAAACCTCGTACTAAATCACCTTTTTATATTAAAAAAGTGTCTATCACACTGCCAAAAAATTATTTTTTTAATTTCCCTGGAAAATGCAGTTCATATCTATTATTTCACATAAAACAATCATCAAAATCAAAAACATGTATATTCGCAAAAATGAATATTTTAAAAATATATTTCAATATTCGCTATCGCTAAACTTACTTTCGTTACATCCCTAGTCTAGACATCAATGTTTTTGTGTTTAAATGAAAAAATAATTTCTTAAAATATTTATGTTTCAAACATTTGTCGGAGAGATAAATTTTCTAGAAAACTTTCGTTAGCTTTATATCTATTGGCGGAATTGGGTTTATTTTATCCATCACAGCTCGACAATATGGCATAAACCTGTTAACATGTATGTATATGGGGTTAATCAAAGTTCAAAAAGGGGGTCATTTGTGTAACCAGAAATATTTTTTCTATACAATTGTCTGCGTTTATACAGATTTTACTCATGTTGCATGTACAATTTTTTTTAGTTTCAACAATGCATGCGGTCGGTATTCATTCTGCTATGGCGATTAAACGCCAGCGAAAGAGGCGTGATGAACAAAAACGAGCAAGAGAAAGACGTTACAGTACCCAGAGTTCAGAAAGTGGCGAAACGTTTCATTCACCTAGTGGGTCCGTGCGAAGAAAGTACCATCATACTCACAACACCACTAAACCAGGACCAGGAATGGTCGATACCCAGGTACCAAACCCGTTTAATCTTAAATAAGTATATATCTTCGCTGCATAAACTGATCAGGCTCGCGTTTTAAAAAAACTGCTTACAAGATCAAATAAATTTAAAATTTGCATATATTTACAGAAAATAAGTAATGATTGAGAAGATGCATTTCTATATAAATAAACAGATATATAATGCTGATAAGCGGAACTCACAACATCACCATGACTAGCACACCGTATTCATTCGGAGATTGATCAATAGTACTAAATTAGTAATACGTAGTAATAAAAAGTTAACATTTAAATAAATTTAAATTAGCGTATTTTTTTTTGATTGCAAGGATTGCCCATAATTTTACGCGGACTAATGATGATATGTCAAATTCGGGCTTAATACCATGTACCCTAATATTAACCTAATTATTAAATATCGTTATCGGTTTACATACCTCTGCTTAAAAGGTCTGAAGGTTAAAAAAGATGTAATAATATTTACAACGGCTTACTAGACACATCTGGTACAAGGGTGCTGTTTAAAGACCGTCAGTCGGTGGTCTTAGACAGCACGCGGGGTGTGCTGTTAAAGGTGTTGTCAAGCTCATATTGTACGAACGGATACCAATTCTCCTGTACTGAGGGCTTTTTACGTTAAAGAACGAAAAGGTAACGATTGTAACACAAAGGTAACTAGGTGTTACAAATCGAAGAGCTAGGAAACCGAACTTGCCGCTATTAAAGGCCACATACTTAAGTGTATTCGTCCTTTGACCGGCCTTAATGATTATTTTTTCTGGGACAAGCCAAGTACTATCAACAATAATAATTAACCAGCCTGAAATGTTGACCTGGTCTGTTTATGCACTATATTGATGATAAGTAAATCAACGGAATTAATATTGTTCAATATAAATTTCTTATAAAGGTTGTAACCAGTATCGGAATGTTACACATTGGCATAGTCTTCATAGTATTTGGAGTATTCTTATGTGGTGCTGGTATCATACCGGATGAAACAATGTCTTGGAATGTTTTTAGTAAGTATTAATTTTTATAGCTTTTAGATTTTAGACTCAGTTGAAAGTGTGATACTAATTTGCACAAGTACTCTAAAACTTTCCCTTAAGTATTCTTTAAAACGAGGGTGGCTATTTATATTGGGGCACTGACAATACTAATGATCATAGATGCAAACTGGAACTTCCATTGGAAACTTTGACAATTTTGAGCATAACTTCACTCAGAACGTTTCGCCATTTGGGGGCGAACTGTTTTGTTTACAATGTGTTGAAAAAATCATCTTCGTCAAATAATGGAATTATCCCGTGAACATTTTAATGCGATGGTTTTTTTACGATATTCGGCGTGGGTTACTGAGAAAAGAGTGTTTAAATCAACTTGTTTCAACTTTTGGTGATGAAGCACCATAAAAAACCACTGCTAATCGCTGGTGCCAAGATTTCAGTCATCGCTCCACGATGAATTTCTTGAAGGACTTCGGTCACTTTGCCAAAAACCGTCGATGCTGTGCGTGAATTGATTAAACAAGACCGACATGTGACATACCATGAGATTAAGGCATCCTTGGGCATTAGTATGACAAGCATCAATAAGACATTGCATGTTCATTTGGCCGTGAAAAAAATGGTTTTCGTTGGATCCCACATAATTTGAAGAATGCTCAAAAAAGGCTCGTATGGATTGGTGCAAAGAGATGTTGAAAAAGTATAACTGCCGTAGCTCAAAAGCAGTGTATAACATTGTCACAGGTGGCGAATGGTGGATCTATGCACATGAACCCGAAACAAAACAGCAATGGACCGTATGGGTCTTTCAAGACAAGTTAAATCCAACAAAAGTTGTTCGTGGTACATGTACTGTACATGCGTGTTTTTTCGGTATAACCGGCCATGTTGCCACAATGCCTTTAGTAGAACGTAGGACGGTCAATTCTGAGTGGTAGACAACCATCTGTTTGCCAACAGTGTTCGATGAAATGAGGAAAGCTAATAAGAGAAGACGGATCATTTTGCATCTCGACAATGCGAGCTCTCACACATCAGCTGAAACGATGAGCTTTTTGACCACTCAAGATGTCGAATTGATGGGCCATCCACCGTACAGCCCAGATTTGGCACCCAATGACTTCTTCTTATTTCCTAGTATCAAGAAAAAATGCGTGGTCAACGTCTTTCATCGCCCGAAGCAGCTGTTGAATCGTTCAAAAATCATGTTTTAGAGGTGTCTCAATCGGAGAAGATAAAGTGCTTCGAAAATTGATTTCTCTCTGAACGCTTATTTCCATAATACTTAGTAGGGACATAAATACTGTAACACACGTTTTATGCTGTAAATTAAAAAGTACTGAATGTTTTTGGACCAAATATTTTTTAATATATTTATTGATGTATATTGTATCCAAAAAGAATATTAATATGTATATTGTATCCAAAAAGAATCTACTTATTCGAAATGTCCGCCTTTTGCTTTTACACACGCCATAAGTCGCACTGGTCAATCGTCAATAGCTGCACGAACCTCGTCCATTGGAAAATTGGACACAGCCCGAACCAAAGCAGTCTTAAGAGATCCTATGTTGGGGTATCTTTTGTGACAAAGCTTGTCCTCTAAAACCGTTCACAATTTGTAATCCAATGGGTTCAAATCTGGACTGCCTGAGGGCCATTCTTCAGAGGAAATGAACGCTGGCAAATTGTTTCGAAGCCAGGCCTGGGACGTTTTAGCCTTATGGGCCGGCGCAGAATCCTGCTGGAAGTCCATGGCTGGTTTTGGAACTGGGAATTGTTAAGAGGCTTCACAACAGCTTCCAAAACGGTTTCTTGGTAAACTTTGGCCGATGTTTTGACTCCTTGTTCGCAGAAATGCATGTCAGTGACCCCATCTTAAGAGACACCCCACCAAACCATGTCTGAATCTGGGTGATGACCCTTTTCCACCCTTGGGATCAGTTCAGATGCTTCCTTAAATGACCGCGCATATCATTTCGCTTGTTAAATTTTTCCTGAACAGTAAAATTTTATTCATCGGTGAATAAAATTTTTCTGTGCTAGTTATCAGAGTGCTTCACCAAGAGACGTTTGCATTTTTCAATCCTATTTTTTTTTTAAAGCTGCAGTCATTAAATGTCCGGTACGTCGTTTGAAAGCCCCAAGTCCCAAGTCTTTTTTAATGATTTGACTCATGGACTTTTGGGTGATATTTGTCTCACGGGCCATGATTTCCTGTTTTCGGAGCGGATTTCTGTGATTTCATGATTTAACGGCTTCGATGACATGCGGTGTTCGAACAGAGCGTGGGCGGCCCGACCGGTGGTGGTCTTTTTCATCTCCAGTCTCCTCGAGCAGTTTTATGCATCGGTAGACGAACATGTGGCTAATCCCTAGTGGCCGGAACGTTTTGAAAATATAGCTATTTTTCATTTCACACTTGAAAAGTTTTTTTTCATTTCACGCTTGAAACGCGCTATTACAGCGATACGGTTCTCATTATCTGACCACTCCATGATGAAAGTTGAAACAATTTTAAAATCCCGTTACAGACTAACGCTATTGAGGTTAGCTTTTAAAACCCATATGACATTAACGGGGTATGTTCAGTTCTACTATTCAAATGGGTGTGTTCAATGTTGTAACAGTATTTATGTCCCTAATAAGTACAGTCGCCAACATTTGAAGAAAATTATATTAAAAAAATACAATAAAATGTCTTTTCAAATTACCAATAAAGATTTCACACTTGATTTAAATTTTCATATTTTTTTTTGTTCAGAAAAAATACCTCTAGATGGATCACCCTATATTAGCTAGGAATCAAAAAACTAGAACAAAATTTTCCCAAAGAGTGGTGTAAAAATTGATCCGTATAATCACCAGCTAATTTTATTTAACAATGGAATAGTTAATGCTATTACTCAGATTACAGGTCGTAATTGTTGTCCGATCTTCATGAAATTTGACAGCAGTAAGTTATTTTGTCCAAAGACGGACGCTTTAAAGTAATGTTTAGTCCGCACGCATTTTACGCTGTCCGCGTTAAAGTCGTCGTACATCTTATAAAAACATAAATAAGAGAACTTAAAATAAAATATAACCAAAATATAACACAAATGTAAACAAGAAACAAAACCGAATCCACCATACCAAGAATTACAACAAACACAAATAAAACACATGAAAGATACATCATCGCATCGTCACCAAACCAAAAAATTTCAAGAAAGTAGCCAAACCATAATACAAAATTCTAACAAAATTTTTTAACAAGAACCATACATATGTGACAATAATCCACCAAACAACAACAATAGCAACAATAAGAACAAAAAATAACACATTAAATCAGCAATAACCAACTGAGAGACGCATTAATCTCTCTCCGTGGTGAATCGTTCGAATTTTTTCGCTGTGTTCTCCCATATTAATTTCAATAGGCCTGCTGTTCTAGATCTTTGTGTGATCTACGTGCGTGAGGATTCTGATCCACAGGATTTGTACGTCCTTGGGTACAAGTGTCGTGCGTGGGACACGAAATTCTTTTGTCTCGCGTTGTCGTGAGTAACGTAACCTTACTCACGCGTGGTCGTGAGTGCGCCTGATTCCAATTTTAGATCGGTTTGTGAGTGTGCGTGAACGTGACTGAAAATTTATCATTCACGCTCCCGAAATACACTCATCAACCCCAGTTCCAAAGAAAAATATGAATATTAAGCCAAACAAAGAGAACTCGTAAAAATCACTCTATAGAGACAAATAATAAATTCGACGAAGTCAGTTTATGTTTTTTCTTAGCTTTCTAATATAATAATAATTGTAAACTACAGTTAGGTTTAGTTGTCTATCTTCAATCCTTTATTACCATAGTAGGCTATAAAAAAAACTGAATGCCTTTTTATTCTGTGGTTGTAGCACATGATTATATGTGGGCCTACTTGGCAAAGAACAACATGTATTAGATTGCAGTAGCCATAATTATCCATTAGACCATGTGTAGGTGCACACAGAAAAATAGTCTATTTTAGAGTCATAATAATGACTCTTACTTAATATTATCAAGATATGATCTTCTAGAGTATCAATACCCCAAATCGTGAGGTACATCAGATTGAAAGTCTATTGTTACCATAAAACTTTCTGTTCGGAATTTCATAAGAGTCGGCCAATTTTTTAAGCTTTAAGGCATTTTTTTGGATTCTTAAAAGTCCAATTTTCAAAAGACCCATGCACGTAACTTAACTCCAAATACCCGAGAAGTTAGATCATTTTTAGTTTAAATTAGTATTGTATGGGGGCATAAGGCCATAAAACTAAAAATTCATTTATCTCGAAACGGCATTTTCGTCTTATAACGGTATGTATGCTTATAATATTAAATAATATTTTCTAACGTAATTGAGAAAAATGGTTCGTGCGTGATTCTTTTTTTTAGCTTTCGTGAGCGTACGTGAACGTGAGTGGCCGACAATTTCTCGTGCGTGAATCCTTTTTTTCTTCGTGATCGTGAGTGAAATATCGCTCACGCGCACACCTCTACTAGGTACCAGAGCCAGCAACACTTGTGCTCAAAAGATGCAGAATTGCACTCCCTTTGGGTTAGTATAAGTATTGGAACACACTTTCTACATAATGGGCCTTCCATCCCCGGCTACGACGCCTTTTCCGATTTAATAACAAAAGTTTTGGAGATTTATCCGATAGTGAAATCGTCGTTTCTGGGGATTTCAATGTCCGCAATTCCGCCTAGCTTGCGCATTCGAGCCATACAACTCCGAAAGATAACCGCCGCACAAAATAAAAATGACGCAACTAGTTAATGAAGCGACACATATTTTTGACCTTTACTGAACTCCGCACTCTGAAAAGTAGGAAGTTAATGTCCTTGCACCTTTTAATAACTCTGATTACATTGTTTCAGCATTCTTTTCGTATTCCGCTTTTCATGTCGCTTCGAACACAGCCCCAAAGCTGAGCTCAACCACGTTTTCATCATTTTAATTGGAAACTTTGCTTTCTTTTACAAACATAATTGCTGCGGCTGAAATGATCGAAAATAAAATTTTATTTGGAATGAAGACATTTATTTCAAGTTATGTCGGCTAAACCAGCCAGAAGTTGGTATAGCCAGGCAACGAGGGATACTGTCAGATCTAAAGAGTAGGCGTGCGAAGTTGGAGTTTTAACAAAAACGTCAATAATAAACTGCTGCGTAAACAGGCAAATACTTCGCGTCCTTAGGCGTGAAAAATTTCTGCACGAACAACTTCTAAAAAGGTTGTTGCGTCCTTGGGGGAAGTAAGAGCTTTAAAAAGAGTAAAGGATAGTTCATCATCCATCCGAACTCTTGTGTAAGACGACCAGAATTTCACTAATCCGTTTGATAACGCTAACCTATTGGCTGAAATACTTGCAGGAAATTCTTCATGGCCGGAAATCAATCAACCACTCCCTGTGATCGAAAACGTATTAAGTTCTATGCCTCAGATATTTTTTCGAACACGTGGAGCTAAAAGGGTTTTTGTGAATCTCGATATAAATAAGTCCTCGGGCCCGGGTGGTCTTAAGCAAGTGCTTAGTCCGTCAATATCCGATCCATAAAAAGGGCGAAGCAAATAAGCCTGCGTGTTAGGCCAATGGCGAGTTGCTCTGCGTTTCCAAGGTAATGGAGGGAGGGCATAGTTAACCACCATCTTGTGAGGTATCTAGAGTCCAACGACCTAATTAGTAATCGACAGAATGGCTGCCGAAATTGTTTTAATCGGGAAACCTGATGGGTTACTAGTCGGAGCGCTGATGTCGGTCTACCCACCAGTTTGGTAAGATTAATGTTGGTGTACCACAAGGCTCTGTTCTTTCTCCGTCTTTATTAATTTTTTTTATTGACAATCTGTTGGTTCAGATTGTGAATCCAATCTACTGCTTCGCGGATGACAGCAACCTCTGTCATTCCTATTCATTCAACCGTAGGCCAAGTCCTCAAGATATTGAAGACAGTAGGCGAATTATTGATGAGACACAAGGTCGGGATTAAAGGGCCATTACCGATTAGGGTCGAATGAATAGAGAGCGATGGTGCTGAAACTCAATTGTCTCCCTCGTGTACGAATATAGTCGGAATTGTCGCTGTTCTATTGTTACTTTCATGTTGTGACGCGAGGATGTTCAGCAAGAATACGCGACTTTCCACATCCGTTAGTTATCGATTGACTGGTTAATTGCACTATACTCTACAGATCAAATTCGTTTTTTGCCCGTACTGTCAGTATATGGAATGGAGTTCCGGCAATAGTATTTCCCACCAATTGCGATATCGAGAAATTGAAGACAAATACCAATAAACATGGCTTCCGCTATCCCCCCTCTGCTCACTTACTTTCCACTCACTAACTCAATGTACTGCATAATAGGGGACCTCACCTGAGTGTAGGTGAATTAAAAAAATTATCAATCAATTTTATGCCTTAAGCTCTAGAGCCACATATAAAGGGTGTTTTTTATTGGGGTATAGAACTTTAAGTTGGCATCACTTTTTTAACTGGCGGCCATTTTGTCAGCTGTCAAGTGATTAATATTTAGTTTGGTTTGCCATTTCATCATGAACAGGTTGACAAAAGAACAACGCTTGCAAAATGGGCCGAAAATGAGATTCACCTCGATGCTGATTTTTATCACAAAATTTTGTTCAGTGATGAGGCTCATTTTTGGTTGAATGGCTACGTCAACAAGCAAAATTGCCGCATTTGGAGTGAAGAGAATCCACATGAGACCCTTGAGACGCCATTACATCCACAAAAACTGACTGTTTGGTGTGCTCTATGGGCTGGTGGAGTCATTGGGCCATACTTCTTCCGAAATAATGCTGGAGAGTCAGTTACCGTTAATGGAGACCGGTATAGAGCCATGATAACCGACTATTTTGTTCCCGAATTGGATGGCATGAATGTGGATGAGTTGTGGTTCCAACAAGACGGCGCTACATGCCACACTGCGCACGTCACAATCGAATTATTGAAGGAAACATTCGATGAGCGCATAATTTCGCGGAATGGACCTGTCAATTGGCCACCAAGATCGTGTGATTTGACACCATTGGATTATTTTCTTTGGGGATATGTGAAGTCGCTCGTCTACGCCAACAAACAAGAAACGTTAGGGGACTTGGAAGCCAACATTCGTGGCGTTATTGCCAACATACGGCCCCATATGCTCGAAAAAGTGGTTGAAAATTGGACCTGTAGAATTGGCTTTATTCGAGCCAGCCGCGGCGGCCACATGCCCGAAATCATATTTAAACATTAATGGCATAAAATTATCCTTCCAATAAAGCCAAATTGATGGACATTAAAACGATTTTCTTGTGTTTTATTTCAATTCGAAGTTCTATACCTCAATAAAAAACACCCTTTACATAACTTCAAATCTTGCTTAAACTTATGTTATGTATGTTTTTGGACAATGGGTGGGTGCAACTGAAGGAAAGAGTATTAGATTTAGATATAGCTTTCATACATGTCTTCAACTAATTTTATGTTTTTAGCTCTAAAAGCCATATATTGCATCCAATCTTAGTTTTTCGGACCAAGGACAGACGTAATTGAACTTGAAGGAAATCGATTCCGATTATGATATTGCTCCCACACATATGGGTATATCTATAGAAATGTCTACCGTTACCGAAAATAATATTAGAAAGATGTTTAAGTCTCATATTATGCTGAAGATATATTTAAATTTTTCTTGTTTTTAAGCTTTACCAGCCTAACTCTGTTCTTACGACGATAAAACTGACTGCATGTCTGAAATTGTTTTTTTTTCTCTCATTGAATTTTTGCGTTGCTAACTTACATTTTTTGTAAACTTTATCTTTACATCGTAAATAACTAAAATAAAAGTCAACAAGAAAAAATTTATCGATTTTAATGGCACGTACGCAATTGAAAGTACCACTTGTTTGTGTATCTTTTATGTAGTGCGTTGCCACCTATATGTGTACTTATAGTGGCAACGCACTATAAGTATATATTTAAAGAAAGTTTAATATAAAAAATGAGTGTTCGAAGTCACGGGCGATGTGTTAACACCTGTTTGTTACACAGTTCCTGTTCGATTGCTATGGACCCATCAGTACATGTTACATTGCAAAATAAAAAAGAATAGTTTATTAAATTTAGTTTAACTTTTATTATAATAATTTATTAATGTTAAGTTTTCAACACAGATAAAATTGGTCTGTGATAGCTGAAATAGGACACATAAACCTTTGATGCTATCCCAATTAAAAAAGGTGGGAAAAATCCGTCAATTGTAATTCCTTGGATAGTAGTTGGGGACTATAACGAGGTATTAATAGTAAGCTTGAATTTATCGTATAGTAGAGTTCGATAAGAGGCAGCGCTCTGCGGTTGAAAAATTTGTATTAAAGTCACAATTTTTGTTTGTCCTTTAGAGGGGAACTATCCCCCCCTTTTGCATGATTTAGTTCACTTTCTTCGCCAACAGATATACAAGTATAAGACATACATTAGGAAAGTTATTAGACTTTAACTCTTTTCGAGTGGACAAAATAGTAACTTTAAGAGACAGGCGGACTGGACCACATCTGCAGTCCATGGTTTTGAATAGCCTCTATGCTAAAAATGTATCTCCCGATTGAGGTCCTGTCGCAAATTAGCCCCAAATTACATCCGATTTTGACCAAATTTGTGTTTTGCAAGCTAACAATATCGTCATCTTTTGAATAATAGAGTAGGGCCCTGCTTAGCCTTCTCTTTATTTATTAACAGCTTTAAAACAAAAATAAGTAAACAATTTCTTGATATCAAATATAACTAAATTACTGTTTAAAAATAAAAAAAGTCTGTTACTTCGTTTTTTTTTCGAATCGCAGGGCTACGAATGTCACGTGCGTGTCCATTAAATGACCATTTGTTCAACCGATTTTAAGTCTCTTGCTCTAGAAGCCACATATTTTATCTTATCTTAATAAAATTTTGCAGAACCAAGTTTTGAGAATAAAGGATGGACGTAATAAAAATTAAAGAAAATCGGTTCAGACTAAGATATAGCTTCCACACATATACTCAAACGGTTAAATGTCTTTAGCTCTAAAAGCCACATAAAACAATGATTGACATCAATTACCAGTTCGGTGCACGTTTTGATATACATAGATGCAGTACAAAAGTAACTAGCTGATTTTACATACAAGATTTTGAGAATAAAGGATGGACGTAATAAACATTAAAGGAAATCGGTTTAGATTAAGATATAGCTTCTACACATATACTCAAACGGTTTAATGTCTTTAGCACTAAAATCCACATAAAACAATGATTGAGATCAGTTGCCAGTTCGGTGCACGTTTTGATATACTTATACATAGATGCAGTACAAAAGTAAATAGCTGATTTTACTTATACATACAACTGCTCATTAACAAACATTTTAATTCCGATTTCGATTAAATTTGATATAGTATTTGCCGATGGACAAACAACCAATCTTATACCAATTTGGACCATAATGGAGCATTTTTTGTATTATCCTCATACAAATGGTTGGGAGCTTAAAAAAGGCTTTAAATATACATGCACATATGCGTACTCATAATAAATAGCAATACCATTATCCTAAAAAAAAATATTTTTGCAATTTGGCATAATTTGGATGACAGACCTTGGATTGAAGATTTTATTTAGGAAAAGCATCACTTCCAAAAGGGAGATCAGCATGGGCAACAATTTGAAATTAAACAGGTACTTACAGTACGCGCTTGATTGACGTAACCGATAGGATATCTGTCCTGTTGCACTTACCGAAATTGTTGCACGTACAAAAAAACTATCTACATTACGTTTTTTGAGTACAAAAGAAGTTTTTAAATATGAATAGCATTTTCTGTAATTTTTAGTTTAAAAATCCAGCCAAAACAAAAGGATTGAACTGCACTCAACGAAATATTATTTATATTTAATTAAACAGAGCCGGGGATAAAACTCCACCCTGGGGAACTCCTTGTTTAACTCTACGGGGCTTCGACTTTCTATCCCTAAATTCTACATATGTCTGGCGCCCACACATATAGTTTACGACCCAACGTTTCAAACTGGGCGGAAGCAACGTTTCTTCAAGGTCCTCGAACAGAGTGGCATGATTGACCGTGTCGAAGAGTTTAATAAGGTCAAGAGCCACGAGGACCGTCCTGTCGTTAGGCTTGTTCTGGTTAAGGCCGCGACTTATACGTGTGGTGATGGCGTGTAAAGGAGTTGTTGTGCTGTGCTGCTTGCGGAATCCATGCTGCTGCTCAGCACTAGAAAAGTGTTCGATCAGGCTGGGGAGAAGCAGCATTTTCCAGGCATCGGGAACTTCGTGAGTGGCTAGCGACAGATTGAGCACTTTGGTCATGTACTCTACTCCCGGGGTATTCAAGTGCTTTAACATCAGCATTGAGATTCCGTCCGGACCCAGCGCCTTTGATGACTTTGCGCTGTGGATGACATGGGCAACTTCGCCAACGGTACATTGTGGTGGTGCCTCTTCGACTCGGAGAGCGCGGATACGACGCAATACTCTCCTTTTCGCCTTATCACTCTCTGGGTGCTCAATAAAAAGCCGGTTAAAATAACACGCGCACCGCTTCGGATCTGTCACTGTTCTATCACCGAACGTGACAGCTGTCCGATCATCCTTCCTTACAGTGTTAGAGAGTGATTTGACCGTTGTCCACAACTTACCAATACAGGAACTCGAGTTGCACTGCTTTAAGTGGTCCAGCCATTTGTTCCGCTTATATTCGTTGACCAACCTAGTGATCTCGGAGTTGAGATCCTTAGTTCTAGGGTCGGAGCGACGAATGTCATCACGCTCGTCTGCGAGTCCCGCTGCCTCTGCTGGAAAGTTTGGTCGTACTTCGGGTATTCGACCAGCAGGGATATGGCGAGCGGCTGCTGCGTTAATGATGACCCGGAACTTTTTCTCGGCTACCGGAACGTCCGACGGAATAGCTAGATTATTAAAGCTGCGGTTGGTGGCTTCTCTGAAGGCCTCCCAATCAGCCTTTTTTTGATTGAAAAACGTACGGCGTTCAGAGGTTATGAAATCGGGTGGTCTATTTATGGATAGAATTATGTGAAGGTGGTCCGATCCTAGTGAGATGACGGGTTACCAGGTGACGTCGTTGATCAGGCCAGGCGATGTCAAAGTGATGTCTGGCGAGCTATGGCAATCGCCCATAATCTGCGTGGGGGCGTCCTCATTCACTGTGCAGAACGTACATATATCAATTTGCTCTGCCAAAGCTATGCCCCTCTGGTCGTTGTCTGGGAGAGAATGCCACAGTTCGTGCATTAAAGTCTCCTAGGACCAAGCGGTTATTGCCTTGTGACAAATTGCTAATGTCTGGCAGATAACGCGGGGCACAGCTACCAACCGGCGGGATGTATACGTTGTACAACTCTCTTTCGGCAGTTCGAGACTACCGAACCCAAACATTCTATGTATGGGTCTCTAGAATCAAGCTCAGGCGAAATAGGTCTGTACTGCACAGAATGGTGTAACAGGAAAGCAAGTCCCCCACCTTCACTTCTGGTGCGATCCTTACGTAGCACGTTGTATCCGTCACAACTGTGCAGGCTGCAGGTGGTATTCAGCTAAGTTTCTTGGATCGTGGCGACCATGATGTTTCTCCGATTCATAAATTATATGACCTCACTGATTTTGTTGCGTAGGCCATTACAAGTAAATTGCAAAATTGATGCACTGTCAGGAGTGGCAACAGCAATCTGTAGTGTAAGATGCTGTTTATGTTGATGCTGTTGCGAGGGCGACTGCGGGGGAGTCTCGTAGTTGGATGATGATGCAGACGACGATGATAACACCAAATCCAGAGACCCACTGCTAACTTCGTTGATACAGCATGAGGCAACTAAGTCTGCTTCGCTATACTCCCTGATGTGGTTCAGACCTGAACAGCTCCTGAAGTGCACCCACTCCATGCAAACGATTACACCTTACAGACGTAGCACGATTGTGTATCGGTTCTGACAAACCGAGCAGATCCAAGGTCCGGGGTTTTGTTCGATCCCGGCTCGGACCAGTAGTATTCGGAGCAGGCATTCCGGGAAGTGCTGCTCCCACGACGAAAAAATGGACGAACAAAAAACATATATTGTTGAGGTGACTGCACCTGGCCGAAGAGTTTCGGGTCAATCTGGTACATAGAACCTGCAGTCGCGGGATTGTGCCCATCTTGTACAATTTATCGCCGTTGACTTAAGCATTGCTTCCAACAGCACTGGAATCTAGTAGTGTAATTTTTAATCTATTTGTGTGGGTCTTTATCGGAAACATATTCTATTTGGTTTACGACGCTGTATAAGTATTTTAAAAACGTCGCAAATGTAAATCACATACATTCGTCACAGTTTACGACGGACCATCGCTGCCTACAACAGTAAGCCGTATGAGCAACCCGATCACGGCCAAGTTTTGCGTGGCACGTTATAAGCGACCAGTAATTAAGTTGAAAATGGACCATTTAGGTTCATATTTTGTTAGGTCCTTCCGGGTTTCCGAACCAACAGCTCTTAAAGCCATATCTACAGCCGATTCCGCTCAGATATCGCGTAGTGACTTATTAGCAACCAACACATATATAAGATCATATCATATCGGTTCTTGTTTTTGAATAGCGCCTACACAAGGGACCTTTGCTATGTAGGCGCTCGAACTGAAACACTGCATCTCTAGAAACGACAATTTATACCCGATCACCCACAAATTTTGTACGTTACATGAAACCAATAAATTACTAATGTAAAACTGGACCATAAAGGTGTATATATAAGTTTGTGAATCCCCTATACAAAATTCCTCCCCGGTTTCAGAACCTGCAGCTTTACGAACACAAATATCATGCGATTTCGTCCAAATTTCGCATGGAGAGAGCTTCTGATTGTTCAATATCCGTACCATCGATAGATATTGACGATATTGTTGGGTCAGCAAATCGCTTGTAAGACAACAAGCAGCACTGTGTCTTGCGCGCATTAAAATCTACTCTATACACTCGACCCCATTCGGAAATGGCCAGTAGATCCTGGCCAAGTGTCTCATCCATAATTCGCCTTTTGTCTTCAATATCTTTAAGATTCGGCCTACGGTCGAATGAATACGAATGACAGAGGTTACTGTCATCTGCGAAAGAGTAGATTGGATTCACGGTCTGACCAAATAGATCGTCAATGAAAATAAGAAATAAAGAGGGAGAAACAACAGAGCCCTGTGGTAAACTTGCGGCCAGCCTATGTGTGTTGGATGAGAACCCATCTACAACAAATCTAATAGTGCGATCTCTAAGAAAGCTCGATATAAATTGAGGAAACATATTACCGACACCAAAAGTGATCAGCTTTGATATGATTTCACCGTGCCAGACTCTATCAAAGGCCTTGGAGAAATCCAGAACCACGACCTTACTCTCAAAAAACTGGTGGATAGACCGACTCCAACGCTCCAACAAGAACGCCAGCAGGTCTCCAGTGGAGCGATTTCTACGGAAGCCATGCTGTCGATCCCTTAGCAGGTCGTTGGTATCTAAATACCTCACAAGATGGTGGTTAACCATGCTCTCTATTACCTTGAAAGCGTAGAGCAAATCGCAATTGGCCGATAATTCGCATGATTATTGGCTTCACCATTTTTAAGGATCGAGTGAACGTTCGCAACCTTCCAACACGCTGGGAAAACTCCCACATGGTAAGCAAGGTTGAACACGTTGAGTTATGGATGGGCTAGCATCGAAGAGCACTTACATAGGGCAGGTGCCGAAATACCATCCGGGCCCTGGGATTTGTTTACATCGAGGTTCACAAGAACCCTTTTAACTCCACGTATTCGAAAAAATATTTGAGGCCTTGAACTTGATACGTTTTCGATCGCGGGCAGTGGTATGTTGCTATTCGGCAAGGAAGAATTTCATGCAAATATTTCAGCCAAAACGTTAGCTTTATTAACCGGGTCAGTGAATGCCTGGTCGTCTTTAACAAGAGTTGGGATAGATGAAGAACTATCCTTTACTCTTCTCACAAACGACCTAAAGCTCTTACTTCCCCTGGAAGAAGTAAGAACCTTTGTACGTAGACGTTGTTCGTGCAGAAATTTAGCCGACATAATTTAATTTGGAACAAATGTCTTTATTCCAGATAAAATTATATTATGGATCATTTGAGCCGCAGCATTTATGTCGTTATCAAGAAAACAAAGTTTTCAATTGAAATGCTGGAAAAAGTAATTGAGCTCATAACAACGTGACGTTCGTAGAAAAAAAATGTCCGCTTTGGGGATGGTATCGAAGCGACACGAAGAGCGGAATACGGAATGGATGCTAAAACAATGCAGTGATCTGAGTTACCAAGAGGTGCAAGTACACTAACTTCGTACTTTTCAGGGTGCAATGTTAAGTAAAGGTCAAGAATGTTATGTTGGTGCCCTCTACACACGGAATATGTGTCGGTTTATTCACTAGTTGCGTCAAGTCATTTTGCGCGGCAAAGAGCTAGGCGTATTGGATCTTCGGAGTTGTATGGCTCGATTGTGAAAGCCGGGCTGAATTATGGACATTGAAATATCCAGCAACGACAATTTAACTGTGTGGATAACTCTCCAAACTTTCGCTACTGAATCGGAAAGGGCGTCAAAGCCGCTAAAGGGTGCAACCCTTTCCGAGTTTGCACTTATATAAAAAACCCAAAATGTAGTACGTCTGTTCCAATCCTGAACTTAACCCAAAGGGAGTTAAATTCTGGATCTTGTGAGTTCAAGTGTTGCTGGCTCTGAAACACTATGTCATTACGTACATAAATATAAAACAAGACAACTGAGGAAAATAAAAGGAGATAAGATAAAATCCTGTGGATCAGAATCCTCAAGGATATAAGTCTCACTTAGAGCTAAAACATCAGGCATATCAAAATGAATATGAGAAAACACAGCGAAAAAATTCGCACGCAACCCTCGTATGTTGGCGAAATGGACTTTAAATTTCTTCAACATTACGCCAATCAGAGAACAAAAAATCCCCTTTTTAAAAATCCCCTTTTTTGCCATAATTTGAAATTTATACTACTTTTCACAAATTGAAACGAGTGTATGCCTTTTAAGAGATGCGCATATTCTTATTTCTGAGGTTAAGGGTTTGCTCCAGGGTAAATGTACTATAATTAATTTTTATGTTTATAAGCTGGCGCTTACTCAACTTTGCTCTCTGCAGGCACTCACACTTCGACTTTTGTTTGGTAGACCAAACTTTATGATATTTGCAGAAGTATGTTTTTTTGACGGTGGAATGATACTTTTGGTATTCAAGAAAATCGCTTCAGGCTTTAATATAGCTCCCAGACATAAGTTTAACCAATGTTAAGTCCTTACTAGAACCTACATATTAATCCAATCTTAAGGAAATTGGGCACAGTTCATTGGAATCAATCAGTTACCAGCTAAGATTAAAATGGGTCATATCGGTCCACCTTTATCACGATTTAAATAGAACCGCTTTAGATCACCAATATTAGTTCCGATCAACTTTAGTTAGTGTATAACGATGGACTAATAGTCCAAATTCGCTCTGGGGCCCAAAAACGGCTTCTAATATGCACGACCATTTGAGTAAAAATAAAAATAATATTTTCTCACAAAGCCAAAAATGAAATTATTTTTGCAATATGACTTAATTTTTGATGAAGGTTGAAGCCTAGGCCCGACAATCCGTCCTATTCAACCATGTGTTCAAAAAAGAACAAAATCTTTCCGCAAAGCCGATAATTCTATATGACACTATTTTTAAAATATAGGAAAGTATTTTTTTTTTATTCGACAGATAACTCCTTAAGCTTTGCTCCAGTTTTAATAATAAAATCAGTGGTTATTCAGGAATTCTAAGGTAAAAGTTAGCTTTCGAATTATTTTTAAAATTTAGCATGGAAATGTGAGGTTTTTTCAACTTTTTATTTAAGACCACTATACGTTATTAAATAAACCATTTTAAAAATAAATATTGAAAAATTAAAAAAAAATCCTGGAAACTAAAAACAAACTTTTTTCTGCAAAACTTATTACTTAGCACAGCAAACTTTTTTAAGTTTCTTTTGTTTTTTATTTTAATAACATTTTAACTTATATAATAAAAGAAGTAAATTATAATTCCATATTTAGTTCCGTATTATATCTGTCCTGTAGCAGCCCTTTTGCTTCTTCATCTAAGTCCTGATATTCTACTTTCCATTGATTTCGAATGCTAAAAATAAGCGGATCTGACGTTGCTAGCAAAATATGAAATAGATCTTATTTTATACATACAGATTGCTTGTATTGTTTTTGTCCAGAAGAACCATCACATCCCCATTTGCAAAAGAGAGTTAACTTACAATTTCCATATTAAGCTGTTTGATTAAGTAGTTTCTGAAGTTGTACCTCTGCCGAACTCGGTGTGATTGTAATTGTGTCCGTTGGTGGCAAACACTCCTTTTTAGCAGCAAGTATGTGATGATATGACGTGTGCTATCGCTACAGTTTCCCGCTGATTTTGGTGGTCTCCCGCAATTTTTTTGATTTTTACTTTTTGAAGATACCAGGACACTAAGTTTGCCCTCTAACCAGTTTGCCAAGGTGCTTTAAAATCTATGTTTACCCGATCCAACTTATTTGTAGCGCTTGGTAAAGTTTTTGACGAAATCATTTCTTCTTCAGTTCCAATTGTATTTTGCTGCTGCGCGAATTGATTTTTTTTTTGAACGTAACTTATGATATTTGTCTTTTGTTTGTTTCAAATATACTCTTCAGACAATTCTTAATAGCTGAAGTTCTTAATTTTTTTATATTTTAAAATTCGATTGTTTCTGCCTAGATGTATTTTTGGAACTGAGTATATATTTAAATGCCACTGGTTTTTATCCTTAAATATGCGGTAAAAATATTACAAATATTGATAATATATAATATACTCGTAAATATTGATAATATATGATATACTTGATGTACATAGTCATACATAGTCATATGATCAGGTAAAATTAAATATAAGTTTACGTTAAAAATATTACAAATATTGATAATACTTTATATGATATACTCGTAACACACACAATTTGGCTTGGTGTACATAGTCATATGATCAAGTAAAGAAAGAAAAAAAACAAATTTTTCCTAGTTCAAGACAGGCACAAGGTATATATGGGCTTAAAGGGGACACTTTCACCTTTCTGAAGGTATAACAATCTATTTAACCCAGTTTGACCCTCAGAAGTTCCATTACTTTATAATTCCATTTACAAATATACCACATAACAAAAAAACTAATTATTCGATATTAGTTTGCGACAATTTTCTTCTACACAAATTTACAAAACTTACGTTTTTTTTATATAACATGAGTAGCACACCACACATACGTATGTACATACTTATATATCCGATTTTATGTTTTAAGCACACATATTACATCCAATCTTGTTGAAATTTGGCACACATTAGTTTTTTGGACCAAAAACGGGAGTTATTAAATGTGAAGAAAAATGGTTTAAATTTAGATATAAATTTAGAAAAAATAATAAAAAAAATTGTATAACCGATGTTATGTTGTTAGCTCTAGAAGCCACATATTTCATCCAACCTGTTTACATTTAAAGGCCGTCCATGGGGGTCCAAAAACTTATTTGCAATTGTCTTTTCTGAGCATCTCGAAATGTAGAGTATAATGAAGTTAACCACGCCCGACTTTACTTTGTAACTACACTATTTCCAATTGAAATTGACAAAATACAAATTAAAATTGAGAAACTACAAAGAAAAGGTGAGCCATTTTAAATTTGAATCGGCTGTAAAAAAAGTACTGATAATTTTTAAAAATTTCTGGTTTTTTTGAAAAGGTTGAACTTTGTCATTCAATAATAGAACACCATCCGATGTATTTTCATTTCGCCCAATGTGCTTTAGATTGTTTGGCAGGAGATAAAGAATTTTGCCGTAAATCGTGTTTTCAGATGAAGCAATGGTTATGAGGCTATGTTAATAATCAAAATTGCCAATGTACCACACCGAGGCGGCATTATTGGGCTATTTTTCTTCGGAAAAGAACAAGGAGCCGTCTTTACCGTCAATGGTGAGTACTACCGCACCATGCTCAACAAATTTTTGTTTTAAAAAATACAATAGAATGACATGGACTACATATGGTTTCAACACAACGGGGCCACATGCCACACAGCCAACGCAACCATCGATATTCTACGCACTGTTTTTGAAAATAGAATAATCAGCCAAAATTATATGCCAATTGGCCGCCTCGGAGCTGTGATTTGAGCTCTTTGGATTATTTTCTGTGGGAAGCCATTGAGGATAAATGCAAAGCATACAGAGACAATTGAAGTGTTGGAGCATGAAATCGAAGTTTTCATAAAAAAGATTCGACCCGAAACAATGGAAAATGTACTGAGAAATTGGATTGATCGGATGAGGTACTGCCGAGCCAGTTGAGGTACTCATATGAATGATATTGTGTTCCGTTACTGAATGACAAAGTTCGACCATTACAATAAAACCAGAAATTTGAAAAAATTATCAGTACTATTTTTTACAGCCGATTCCAGTTAAAAATTTTAAGGAACAGCGTTCTTTGTATTTTTGTAAATTCTCGTTAAATATTTCATTTGTCCATTATGTTGCTTATTGCTAGAAAATTGGTATGTTTTAGAACGAAGGTACCATGTCGAACGAACTTAAAATTTCATCGTCATCTTAATTAATATTATCCAACATTTCTTTTATTTGGAAGAATTCTTTATATTAAATTTTTTCAATATAATATTTTTTAATTTCGTGTGAGTTGATAAGTATTTGACCTGTAATTTAAAAACTCTTTCTATTTTTTTCTTCAAGCTTGAGGTCAGTGTTGTTATTTTTATTTATTTATTTCGATAGTTCACTATACTTCGGATAGCATCTTCAAGAAATCATAAATAATAACAAATTGTAAAAAACGTACATTACATTATTATTATTAAACATAACAAAAGGAACATAAGAAACTTACAGGAGTTACAATAACCAAACGTCACAACAAATCAACATCTACTATTGTAATAATTTTAATTTCTCTGTTTGTTTATAATAAGTGTGTTTGTTTACTTGCAAATTTTTACTGGATCGTGTTCGTTTACACAAAAAGTCCAGTAAATGAGAGAGAACATTTTGACAGTTCGATGTTAGAGAGTTTGCAAATTTTAGTTGGAGAAATTTTACCCAACCAAAATTTTCAAGATAGAACAGATGTTTAAAATGAGCTGTTTTATGTTTACAAATAAAAGAAAAAATAAATTTACAACAGAATAGGTAAGTACTTATAAAAATTGGAATATTAATTTATTTCATTTAATAAATATGTGACACGGCCTATGAAAAGGTGGCTTATGACTCCAAAAAAAATTTCCACTTTTTTTTTGATTTCGATAGTTTTTAAAACGCTCTTTCACTTGGTGAAAACTAGAAAGTCCCCATTCACAAGCGACACACGTCCTACTCGTTCAGCATTGCTTTTAAATCTGAGCACTCACACGATTTTTTTTCGGTCAGAAACTGGTTTGTGCTTTGCATTGAAAAAACATCGCTCTTAATATAAATTAAAAAAAAAAACAAAATGTTAACTTATGCTGACTTGACTTCTACTTCAGCGAAAATATGTGCTAACCCATTTTTCATGGGTCAAGAACCAGCCAACGAAATGCTGATCACATTTCATTCATTGGTCAACAACCAACCAACGAAATGCTGATCACATTTCATCCATAAGTCAACAGCCAAAAAGGAAATGCTGATCAGTCAACTTTTGCCACATGCAAGAATGAATAACAAAAGAAAAGGGACCAAACCAAACCATAGTAATAAGAAATATTATAATTTGTAAATCACTCTAACTTTGACTAAGAATCAATAAAGATGCTTCAGACCAATCGGTCTGAAGATTTTTTAAAGAAATAATAAAAGAAGAAATTCTTTAACTGGCGCCCAACGTGGGGCCCGCGGTGTCAAACGTAAACGTTCGTGTAGAACAAAACGCATAATTCGTCCTGCACGGCAGCACGTCGCGGTCCCGTGAGGCCACAAGAACCAAGACCCAAAAAGGAGCAGAAGAAAGGTGTAATTGGGCCATAAGGACAGACGAAAGGGAGTTGAAGGAATCCACCGCCGTTGCCCCTACATCGAAAGATGTACTGTTGGTTCATTCTATTGTAAGTAGAGTGAAAAAAGAAACAACAAAAATAAAATATAGAACTTAGTTTGTAAGAAGTGGCATTACTTGTGAAATTACAAAAAAAAATTATCATTTGCAAAAAAATATTAAAATCTGCGATTCCCACGGAACCCTCCAGGTTATAAATTAATCTAAAGAAAATATAAGAAAAATACATAATAAAGAATTAGAAAAAAAATGTGAAATAAAAAAAATAAAATCTGCAATTCCCACGGGACCCTCCAGGTTATAAAGAAGGAAAATACATAACTAAGAATTAGAAAAAAAAATTGTGAAATTAAAAACTTTATCATTTGCAAAAATACATTAAAATCTGCGATTCCCACGGGACCCACCAGGTTATATTAGAAGAAAAATAATCAAGAATAATAAAAAAAATATAATTAAGAATAAGGAAAAGAGCCATGTCCAATTCGAACAACCTAGTTAGACCGCCAGTGCTGAACATGCCGGCAAATCAACCTGATGCAGGATTAGTAAACATTTACAGGCAGAGATTAGAAGAATGGTTTCGGAGGCAGTGCAGGAGCAAACCAGAGTTCTGGTTGGAGCAATTAGAAATCCGACTGCCCAGAATGATCAATCCGATCAGAGCCACAGCATAGGGCTCAATTAAACGATTTAGATCGTGTGCCCGACGTATTAAGATGTCTTAGAGAATTTTCGGGGAAGCCAGGAGATTACAATTCTTGGAGGAAGTCCATAGAACGAATTCTAGGTATCTACCAACATCTTAAGGGTACAGCGAAATACTTCGGAATATTGAGCGTGATAAGAAACAAAATTGTTGGAAATGCCGACGCCGTATTAAAGTCACACAGTACTCCTTTAAATTGGGAAAGTATCTCACGTTGCCTTACGCTGCACTATGCGGATAAACGTGACGTAAGTACTTTAGAGTATCAATTGACCTCCTTGGATCAGGGAACGGAATCGATCCAAGAATTCTATCAGAGAGTTTATAACCATCTATCTCTTATTCTGAATAAGATAAGTTCCATGGACATAGGGCAGGATTCACTTTGTTTACTAACTCAGTCCTATAGGGATAAGGCCCTAGATACCTTCATTAGAGGGTTAAAAGGTGATTTACCCAGACTCCTAGCAATGAAAGAACCGGTAGACTTACCAAAAGCATTACATCTGTGCTTAAAATTAGAAAATCAGAACTATAGGACAAACTACGCCAACAATGTGCAGACCAGGCAAAATAATAGTATATCCGCACCTCCTCGGAAACAATTTTCGCATATTCCACATGGCTTTTCCCTGAATTGGCACATATTCCACCTCCACCACGACTACAAAAGGAGCAGAATCATTTTCAGAGACAGGCTTCCAATGCAAAACATAAATAATAAATTTCCGAAGCAAGGGACTTATCCTCCATACATACATAACCAAAATAATTTTCCACCACCACGACCTTTTGGACAACAACCCCAGCCAAGGCCTGAACCTTTGGACTTAGATGGGAATATGAAGACTAGGAACGTAAATTACATGAATAGACCAGTTAATAATGATCACTGGGGGAAACGGCCACCGCCACAACACCCAGAAGCACACAAGCATAGTAGGAATTTTCATGTACAATCCCAGACGGACAATAACTTAAACGGACGAGAGGCAGATGAGATTGAAGATTACTTAAAGGATATTTCAGCAGTCGATGAAGTAGATGGACAGACATTTGAGGAATATGTTGACGAACAAGGGGACTATGAGAACGACTACGATCAGGAATCAGACAATTTTAATGACATTCATTTTTTAGACTAAACTCGTCCACTCTCCCATACTTCGAATGCAAATTGGAGAGCGGGCGGAGATTGATAATACTAATAGACACTGGATCAAATAAAAAATTAAATCCATCCCGACCTAGTAGCGAAACCTATTCTTAACAAAGAAATTTTTTATGCCAACTCAATTGGTGCGAAAGTAGAAATTCGCTACCATACAAACACCTTCCTCTTTGGTCGCAAAGACATTCCGATAAAACTTTACTTATTACCAGAACTAAAGACGTTTCACGGCATTATGGGAAATGACAGTATCAAAGAGCTTGATGCCGTTATTCATACTAAGTATAATTACATGACAATAGGAAACGTAAAAAAGATAGTTTTGAAAGAACACACTGCGGACAGTATTCATATAATTTCTTTTCGGACTGATCAAATGACACAGATACAGAAGAACAATCTGAGGATGATTGTTTCGACATATTCTAAACTTTTCTCTGTCCCAGATGAGAAATTGATGTACACTACTAGAATTACTGAAGAGATACGGACGAAATCGGATACTCCTATTTACTCGAAAACTTACCCATATCCCATGAGCCTAAAGAATGAAATTGAGAAACAGGTCAAGACCCTATTGGATGACGGAATTATTAGACCATCGAAATCACCTTACAATTCACCAGTGTGGATTGTTCCGAAGAAACTAGACGCGAGTGGTGAAAAGAAATTTCGAATAGTGATAGATTACCGCAAACTAAACGCTATCACTACTTCGGATAAATATCCGATACCAGAAATTAACGAAGTACTTGCTCATCTAGGCAGAAGTAGATATTTTACCGTTCTTGACTTGAAAAGCGAGTTTCACCAGATACCTTTGAAACCGAGAGATGTTGAAAAAACAGCATTTTCTGTTAGTAATGGAAAATACGAATTCACTCGATTACCATTTGGGCTCAAGAATGCACCAGCCATCTTTCAAAGAGCGTTAGATGATATACTACGTTCTCATATTGGGGAGAGGTGCTACGTCTATATAGACGATATTATAATCTTTAGTCCGAATAAAGAGTATCATATCAAAGATATCACAGAAGTATTCCATACCTTGCAAGAAGCTAATATAAAAGTTCAGCTGGACAAGTGAGTTTTTTAAAGATGAGGTTGAATTTTTGAGCTTCCTCATTACACAAAAAGGAATACAGACAAATCCAAAGAAAGTCGAGGCGATTTTAAAATTTCCACATCCTAAAACATTAAAAGATCTCAGATCTTTCCTTGGTCTTGCAGGATATTATAGACGTTTTGTCAAAGATTATGGTAAAATAGCAAAATCTTTAACAAACCTTTTAAGAGGGGAAGAGGGACGAGTGTCCCGGAATTTATCAAGTAAAAAAACAATAGAACTTGACTAATCTTCGAGAACGGCATTTGACAAAATAAAAAACATCTTACCTTCAAGAGATGTTATATTAACATATCGGGATTTAACCAAAAATTTTGAATTAACAACAGACGCATCGAATTATGCCATAGGAACTGTTTTGAGTCAAGATAAGAGACTTTTTACATTTATTTCTCGATCCCTCAGTAAGATTGAGGAGAATTATGCCGCTAACGAGAGGGAAATGTTAGCTATAATTATAATTTGGTCCCTTGACTCATTGAGAAACTATCTGTACGGACGTACACTGATCACAAACCTCTAACTTATGCTCTTAGCAATAAGAACAATAATGTAAAGATGAAACGTTGGAAGGCCATATTGGAGGAATATAATCATGAATTACATTACAAACCTGGTAAAAGTAATGTAGTAGCTGACGCTCTTTCCCGACCTCCATGCGACGAGACTAATCAGGTAAATTCTGTAACCGCGACGGTACACAGTGATGATATTTCAGGTGGGAATCTGATTCCTTCGGTGGAATGTCCCGCGAATGTTTTCAAAAATCAGATATTTATACTCATAGGAGAGACAAGTGAATATCAATTTAAGCTTCCCTTCCCAACTTTTCATAAGCACATAATAACGGCTAGAGAATTTTCCGAAAATGACCTTTTAGGCATCCTGAAGAGATATCTGAACCCAAGTGTGGTTAATGGAATGCCACTTGTAAAAGTTTAATGGGTAAAATACAGAGGATCTACCCACTTCACTTTATGAACTATAAAGTGAGGTTTACGCAAACACAGGTGGAAGACTAGACTGGCACTACTAGACAAGAGGAAGAGATCTTGAAAGTCCATGGAAGAGCTCATAGGAATGATAGGGAGAATAAGCTACAACTTATGGAGAGATTCTATTTCCCGAAAATGAGTAAGATGATTTACAATATAATATATCAATGTAAGGTCTGTAAAGAGGGAAAATACGATCGTCACCCTAACAAATCTGAGATATCTTCCACAACGATTCCTAAATTTGCCGGTGAAATACTGCACATAGATATTTGGTCTGCCGAGAAACATTCGGACCAATACGAAAATGCTAGAAGAGAAAATATCGAAGCGTTAGTAAGCAAGCAGGCGAAGGATATTGAAACTCATAATAAGAAAAGAACCCCGTTTAAAGATTACACACCAGGTCAAAAGGTTTATGTCAATATCAATAAAAGATTAGGTTCAAAAGTATTCGCTCAATATAAAGAAGAGATCGTCAAAGAAAATATGAAAAGTACTATATTAACAGAACAGTTCATAAGGACCCTATAAGGAATTAGAATTTTTTAAAAAATAAATTACTCTGATTTGCAGGTTGAGGTTGATCATACCAATGATCAAAACGGACATACAAATACACAATTATACGGATTCCCATATAGTGACCATAAGAACCGGATTTGGAAAAATACAGGATGGAACATTAAAATTTGTACATCCGATAAACCTTGACACTTACGACAAATTTCTTCAGGAGACAAAATTAAACGCAGATAGATATATACCTGTTACAAACCCCTGCACCCGACAATGAATTATGAACTACAACAAACTATGGACTTATTGAAGGTATCTTTTTGTCGTTTTGGCGTCACAGTCTTCACGCCAAAACGACAGACTATATCCATCAATATCTTTGGGACGATCTGGAAATATATTGGTGGATCACCGGACCATGGCGACGCTGAGTACATTTATAATACATTGGATGAGATGGCTAATAATAACAACAAGCAAATCATAATTAATAAAGATTTTGCAGATCAAGTAAATAACATAACAAAAATGGTTAACACTTTTTCAAATGCTATAAAAAAAGATACCTCCATGGTAGAAGAAAATATCGAAATCATTAGAAGTAAGATAAGACTAGTTAAGGAGGCATAGAAAGTATAAAATACGCCATTCAATGGGCTAAAAATAATATAATAAATTCATTTCTTTTAAATAAAGCTGAAATGGACTTGACAATAAAGTCAGCTAAGAAAAGAAAATATGCCATTCAATAACATAGAAGAAGCATTGGAATTAGCAAGTATAAATGTTTTAAGTAATAACAGCAATATCCTATATGTAATCAAAATCCCTGTTACAAAATTCAATATGTACGAAAACATTATTGTTAAACCAGTCATAGAAATCAATTCTATAATACATTTAAATTTTAAAAAAATATTGTACTCGTATCATGACAACGAGATGTACTCAATTAAAGATAACTGCAAAATTTATAACAAAATTAAAATCTGTAAGCAAGAACAAATAAATAATTTAAGTAAAGATGTATGTATTAAACACATTCTGCAAGCTAAGAACTCTTCATGTGTCAAAAGCAACACTGAACAAATTCCAAACATAGAAGAAATATCGGACGCCATAATTTTCCTAAATAATGTGAACAAAACCATAATTTCTACAACTATGACCTATCACCTGGAAGGCACATACTTAATTAATTTCAGCAATACCACATTGGAAATTGATGACAAAACTTATTTCAACCTATAAACACCCCAAATGATAACGGTAATGGCTACCATGCATAGCACTCCATTAGAAAAAGGAAGACTACACATACTGTCACTAGAGTCACTTCAACAGCTGCATCTCGATAACATAAGCTCAATCCAATTCATTAAAAAGGCAACATGGACAAGCAACATCGTAATTGGTTCTATATTACTAGTAACGATATGCCTAGCACTTTGTGCGATTTGCCGGTCACGGAAAAAGAAAATAACAACATTAGTCATGAAATCTACTGACTTCTCACAAGAAAAACAGAAAAACACAATACCCCCAGTAAAAATTCATGACCTCCTTACTTTTAAGACGATCGCGGACGATCGCATTTAAGGGTGGAGGAGTTAACAAACAAAATGTTAACTTATGCTGACTTGACTTCTACTTCAGCGGAAATATGTGCTTACCTATTTTTCAAGGTTCAACAACCCGCCAACGAAATGCTGATCACATTTCATCCATAAGTCAACAGCCAAAAAGGAAATGCTGATCAGTCAACTTTTGTCACATGCCAGAATGAATAACAAAAGAAAAGGGAACAAACCAAACCATAGTAATAAGATATATTATAATTTGTAAATCACTCTAACTTTGATTAAGAATCAATAAAGACGCTTCAGACCAATCGGTCTGAAGATTGTTTAAAAAAATAATAAAAGAAGAAATTCTTTAACTTATACACACACGAACTTATCTCATTTATGCTCTTTTGCCTTTTTTGGTTGCCTTTTGGGCATGACTGTTCATAATGCAAAAGAAAAACTACTAAGAAACTGAAGAAATGCATTGTTTATCTTTAACCGCTGTTTCTCGCAATTTCTTTTTTGAGTCATAAGCCACCTTTTTATAGGCCGGGTCACATATGTTAATTACTAAAATTATAAAGAAAAAAAGGAAATGATATTGCGCGTTGAAGATTGCTCTACGCACAGTTCGAAGACTATACACAAAGGGTAATTCTCATTAATAAAAATGAGTCTCCCGTATAAGTCATTTGATTTGTGGCCGAAGTAATCGTTGCCAAAGACTGCTGAAGAAAAACCTTGGCGGGTTTAGAAACAGCTGTACAGTCGGTCTGGCAACTGTAGCAAATACATTTCACCAATTTCTTCTTTTTAAGTTGATTCTGAAAAAGAAACAACATAAAGGCCTCGAACCAGAATAAAAAACTGCTCAAGAAAAAAAGTTTTCTTTTGCCCTTTTTTTGGTACAAACCTTACCACTTTAAAATGTAAATATAAAATATAAAACGAAATGTAATGCAAACAGAAAAAAAAATCAGCCGTTTCATTGCATATTCTTACTGGAAGCTGTTCGTTTACTTTTCTTGCAAATTTTAAAAAGAGAGTAAAATTGGCCTTACGCTCTCAAAAGTAGAAACTTGCAAATTTTTACTGGAAAAGTAAACGAACACACTTAATATGTCTAAAGCTGTAAGCAATGTTTTCTGCGTCCATTTTGAAATTCATTATTTTTTCTTGTGGTGTATTTATGATGTGTAACGTTTCTAATGTAAATCTTTTGTTGTAATGTGCTTATAATATGTTTTTGGTGTGTGTCGGATTTCTGCACAGTGAGTCGCAAGTGCTGTTTTTTGTGATAGTAATGTTCAGTCCGCACGCGTTTTGTGTTGTCCGAGTTAAAGTTGTCTTTCGTCCGTCCTATAAAAATAAAATTACTCAAAATTAAAATAAAACACGGAAAACAAATCAATAACCAAACTATAGCACATAAACAAGCATCAACATAACAACTGCAAAACTAATCTACTTTACCAAAAATAACATCACACAAACAAAACCTGAAAAAAGAACTTATAAAAAAAAATTCTAACAAGAACCAAACATACATATGTTCAATAATCCTAACACAACAACAACAATAAGAAGAAAAAATGAGAAAAAGAACAGAAAAAATAATAACACAAAAACCAACGATAACGCACTAAGAGAATTTGTTTATTTCTTTCCGTGGTGCATTGAATTCCCCCCTCCCTTCTCCCCACCATATCTTTTCCAATCTGTGTAAGTGCAGTTGACTCTCTTGCTCTTTTTTGTCGTTGCTCCTCCAATGTTTAGGGCATAACACTAAGCATTGAAGGGTCCAGCATCGGCAAAGGGGTAGGATTGTTTACTGCACTTACATACTGACATTTGTTTTTGTTCTATGGTTGGCGTAATGGTAAAGAAATTTAACATACATTTCGCCAACATACGTGGCCTGCGTCCGAATTTTTTCGCTGTATTCTCCCACATTCATTACACAGTACAACACCCAATCTGGGGGGTGAGAAATTCCAAGTCAGGGTGATGGTACTAGGTCAGTATATTAAAACCCTCAAAGGGTTTTGCGTTCGTATGTGCCAGTTTTTTTTATGACCTTTTACATTTTTTCCTTATCTTGATGTTTTTTCGCTTAGTTGTAAAATGTTGGCAAAAACGTAGTTTGACATAACTCGAGAACGACTAGTTCGATTTTGCTGAAATAAATTGAGAAAAATTAATAATTACATTTTCTTTAATCCATTAATATACTGTTTCTCTACCAAATCAACATTTTTGCAATTAGAAATAAATTTATGAAGAAAATTTGCCAAATTTTTTTTTAAAACATATAAATCCCAAACGGAAAAACGTGTAGAGTCTTATAACTTTCAGGTAAAGTCACATAACCTATTAACAAAATGCGACATAGATCATAGAAATCGATTAACGCGTTCTGCTTTTATTCAAAATTAAGTAAAGGTATGAATTTCAAAATTTTGCTCGAGATAAGCTCAAAATTCCTTGGAAAAAAGGTTGATGACTTTTTTATGATTCTCAGAATAAAAAAAAGAGTAATAAACAAAAGGTTATTACATTTGTATGGTTGCTGTAACAAACTAAAAAACGGTCATAAATGTGCGTGAACAATTAAAAGGAAAAAAGCAAGGGCACTTTTGTAATTATTTGGGTTTTTTCTGTTGGCTACCTGCATGATTTTTTTTACACGAATTCCACCCACATTCATGAGTGGTCATGTTTTAGAACGTTGCAAGATGCGCCAATTCATAAGTACCTGTCGGTAAAATATTGAAAAATATGAAAATGAAATAGTATAAATAGGTGTTCATTGTTCGTTTTTTGTCATTAAACAAGTGCCGACGAACGCGAAGAGAACAAGTATTTTCCCTCCAGTTTTTTAAAAGTGAATAGAACATGGAACAGTGCAAGCCAGATATAAATAGCTTCTGCTACTGCAGTGGTAAATATGTCTCAACACATAAAAAAATGGGAAATTTAGTACTGCTTTTGTTCAAATATACGAGATGTACTTCAACCAAAATGTTATACTGAACAAAAATTGGGTACCAATTGTGGTGTGTAAAAGCTGCTACAACCGTCTAATGGATTGGAAAAATAGAAGTTGTGAAACTATGCCATTCGGTATCCCAATGACTTGGCGCATATGCTGCCAAGTCATTGGGCTTATGTGGCGCATATGCTGCGATTTAAAAGTTGTAGCAATGCTTTGCGGCCTTCAAAGCGGCTATATAAAATATATGTGGTTTTTGTGCGATTGGGACACACGATTTTCCGGTGAACAATATGCATGCCACGGATGGAAACTCAGAGAGCACAGCAGGTTACAAACGGCCAATATTATTCGTGAGCCTCTAGTGCCGAAGGAGAAGATATTGCTGCCTCCACTGCATATTAAACTTGGAATTGTTAAGAATTTCATCAAAACTGTCGCCAAAAGAGATGAAGTTTTCTTGTGTTTGAAACTAATTTACCCGAGACTCAGCGAAAGTAAAATTAAAGAAGGTAAATTATAATATCACATTCATTTCCCATGATTTTCCATCTTAACAACTTCATTTTTTCTAATCAGGCGTACTAAATGGTCCAGATATACGAAAGCTGATTAAAAGTGGCGCATTCAACAATATTTTGATTGACGCTGAATTGGACGCATGGCAGGCAATCAAAGAAGTAATAGAAGGATTGTTGGGAAAGCATCGTTCTACCAACTACGATGTTTCTGTCGCAAGGATGTTAAGATCGTTCTCGGAAATTGGTGTCCACATGTCCTTGAAAATCCATTATTTACATCATCATCTGGACTACTTCAGCAAACAATTGGCTACCGAATCTGATGAACAAGGCGAACGCTATCATCTAGTTGCTATGCCATTTGAAATGAGATATAGGAAAATGTCGCCGAGTGCAATACTTGCGGAAATTTGCTGGTGGAGTAAGCTTGTGTGCCAAGACAAGGATGATCCTGATGATAAAGAATTTTCAGGAGGTGCAGAAGGGCCAGCAGTGGAGTCACACATTGACATTATGTGTGGTTCAGAAACTGATGACGGCGATGAATGCGATGCCACTAGTACCGAACAACCACCATCGAAAAAGTCTAGGCAATATTTATTAAAATAAATAAAAATAAATAAATAAAATAAAAAATTATAAAAATTTTTACTTTATTTTTTTAGTAGTTTATGGCCAGAAGTCTGGAGTTATTGGGGAAAATTTATAAAAAAGGCGATAAATGACACTTTTTTGAATAAAAACATATATCAATATTCTTGTCAAAATGGGATACCTACACTTAATTGTAAATAAAAGCAGAACGCGTTAATCGATTTCTATGATCTATGTCGCATTTTGTTTATAGTTTATGTGACTTTACGTGAAAGTTATAAGACTCTACACGTTTTTCCGTTTGGGATTTATATGTTTAAAAAAAAAAAAAAAGTTTTGGCAAAATTTTCTTCATAAATTTATTTCTAATTGCAAAAATGTTGATTTGGTAGAGAAACAGTATATTAATGGATTAAAGAAAATGTAATTATTAATTTTTCTCAATTTATTTCAGCAAAATCGAACTAGTCGTTCTCGAGTTATGTCAAACTACGTTTTTGCCAACATTTTACAACTAAGCGAAAAAACATCAAGATAAGGAAAAAATGTAAAAGGGCATAAAAAACTGGCACATACGAACGCAAAACCCTTTGAGGGTTTTAATATACTGACCTAGTACCATCACCCTGACTTGGAATTTCTCACCCCCCAGACAATAACCCCAAAAATGTTCCACTGTGTTACCATAGGCCTGATGTTCTAGATCTTTGTGAGACCCAGGTGCGTGAGGATTCTGATCCACAGGATTTTTACGTCCCTGGGTATCACACCCTACCTCTTTTTATTTCTCACAGAGGACTTGTGGTATATGTACGTAACGATATAGTGTTTCCGAGCCAGCAACACTTATGCTCACAAGATCCAGAATTTAACTCCCTTTTGGTTAAGTTCAGGATTGGAACACACGTACTTCATTTCGGGTTTATATACAGAAGCCCAAACTCTGAAAGGGAGGCTTCACTTAACGGCTTCGACGCCCCTTCTGATTATATAACGAAAGTTCTGGAGAGTTATCCGGACAGTGAAATCATCGTTGCTGGTGATTTCAATGTCCACAATTCCGCCTGGCGTTCGCATTCGAGCCAAACAACTCCGGAGGGCCAATACGCCGTACGAATTTAATGTTCTTCCACCTCTTGGTAATTCTGATCACTACATTGTTTCAGCATACTTTTCGTATTCCGCCCTTCGTGTCACTTCGATATCAGCCCCAAACCAAACAGTTTTTATCTACGAAAAGGCATGTTGGGCTGAGCTCAACCAATTTTTTCAGCATTTTAATTAGAAACTGTGCTTTCTTGACAACGACGTAAATGCTGCTGCTGAAATAATCCAAAATAAAATTTTATTTGGAATGAAGACATTTATTCCAAATAATGTTATGTCGGCTATGTCGGCTAAAACGGTTGGTTTAACCAGGCATGCAGGGATGCCGTCAGATCTAAAGTGGAGGCGTTCAAAAATTTTGGTGTCGGTGATACTTTCGCTCGTTTTATATCGAGCTTTCTTAGAGATCGCACTATAAGAGTTGTTGTAGATGGGTTTCATCCAACAAACATAGGCTTAGTGCAGGGCTCTGTCCACAGCGCTCTGTCCTTTCTCCCTCTTTATTTTTAATTTTCATTGTTGATCTGTTGGGTCAAACCGTGAATCCAATCTACTCCTTTGCGGAAGACAGAAACCTCTGTCATTCATATTCATTCGAACGTAGGCCGAGTCTTCAAGATATTGAAGACAAAAGGCGAATTATGGATGAGACACTTGGCCGGGATTTACTGGCCATTTCCGAATGGGGTCGAGTGAATAGAGTAGATTTTAGTGAGCGTAAGACACAGTGCTGCTTGTTGTCTCACAAGTGATTCGCTGACCCAACAATATCGTCAATTTCTATCGATGGTACGGATATTGAACAATCATTACTAAAATTAGAAAGAAAAAAAGTTTTCTTTTGCTCATTTTTTTATTACAAATCTTACCACTTTAAAATTCAAAATAAAATGAAATGTAATGCAAACAGTAAACAAAATCAGCCGTTTCATTGCACGTTTTTACTGGAAGCTGTTCGTTTGCTTTTCTTGCAAATTTTAAAAAAGAGAGTAAAAATGGTCTTACGCTCTCAAAAGTAGAAACTTGCAAATTTTTACTGGAAAAGTAAACGAACACACTTTATATGTCTAAAGCTGTGAGCGATGTTTTCTGCGTCCATTTTGAAATTCATTATTTTTTCTTGTGGTGTATTTATGATGTGTAACGTTTCTAATGTAAATCTTTTTTTGTAATGTACTTTTAATATGTTTTTGGTGTGTCGGATTTCTGCACAGAGAGTCGCAAGTGCTGTTTTTTGTGACGTCGTTTTATTTATACATGACTTGTCCGATCTGTGGCCCGATATTCTAGTTTTGAGCATATTTTTGGTCGAAATAAGAATACGCCTCTTACTTAAAAGGAATACACTCTTTTCAATTTTTAAAAAGCCGCTTAAATTTCAAAAAGTGGTAAAACAGATGATTTCTGAAAAAGGGACAGCAAAAGTGGCATGGACTTAAAATAAGAGTCATCTTGTCACTTAAGTCACACAACTGCGACGCTGACTGTCCCTTTTATGCGAGTATGTATCTTTGCAGTGTGGACGTCTCCGTAGGATTTTATAAGTTACTCTAACGTTCCTTCTGTAAGATTTGATATATTTAGCGCATATCTTAAGGCACTTGTGGCACACAGTTCAAAAGCAAACCGTTCAGAGCATTTCTAACTCTTGATCTGTTCTGATTTTAGCTCTTGGAAATCTAGGTTTTATTTTCTTCTTTACTCTAATTCATTCGGTATTAGAGTTTCTAACCTCCGGAAATTCTAGGTTGTTTTATAATTCTGAAATTTGTTTCTACATCGTAGTCTTCTACTGGAATCTTTTTTCCGTTTTGGGGTCGGCATTTTGGCACCCACTTTGTTTATTCCGATGTTTCGTTTGGCCGCTATTTTACTGGGGAAGTAGGTGTTTTTGTTGAGAATATCTTTCTTACAGCTTCGGTTTCCTCTATATATATATACGTGTGCGTCACCCTTATAATATTTCTGACTTCCATTTAACTGACCATGCGTCCACTTTCATATTTCTTATAATGAAGTTTTTTATTTGGTTAGCTGTACTTGTCATATTATCTTTTATCCTGGCCAAAGTATTAACTGGGGTAACATTGCAGTCGTGGGATAAACGACGACGGGTAGCCTTCCCACTCACTACACTCAGCATCCGGCACTAGGGTCATTGCTCCCTGGTCCATTTGTCTGTCCGCCCATCTAAAGCTTCTAATCAAAATACGTTTCGAAACTGAAAACGCACATTTTTCTGCCGCTCTCTTAAAAATATAAAATACAAAATATAACTTATATAACGTTATTTTGTCTTCGCTATCAAACATTTACCATGGAAAATTTAACCAGACACATGGTTAAAAATATCATTGTATTTTCAGCTTAGTGTACCAGTTAGTGTGCAGGAGGATAACTTCTTCGAGTCTTTAAGAAGTACTCACCCGCTGTATTTATATGAGTGACGGGCATCCACATCTATATGTGATCCACGGTCTTAATCGTCACCTCATACAACGTCAGTATTCGACCTCTTCCGCCTGTCATTTTTTGTCAGCTCTTTAATATTACAATTCTTGCTCAGAAGACCACAAACACTCTACCATAATTGTTATTACTTTTATGCAGCGTTTTAGTTATGTTCATGTCTATTTTAGGCCACAGATCTCTCAACCCTACTTTTGTCGAGCGACCCTACATTGGGTTTACCTTGGTTTAAATTCAGGTCTTTCAGCCTGTCAAGGGCACGGATAGGTGCTACTGTAGTTGTCAGCATTTGCAACATCTTTAGACAAAACCAATATGTGTCAGTTCATCCGTCATCGCGTTTTCTTCAACATTACTGTGTCCGGAAACCAAAAGATTCCAGCAGTCTAGTTTGTAAAGGTACTTAGAGACATTTTTTAACTCTTACATAGTTTGGATTTGATTAGGGGTGACTGTACAGTTTTTAAAGCTGCCTCAACATAGAAGTTAATATCTTTTTCAAGTGTAGATGTACAATGTGGGAGATTTGAAATTTTAAATTTGAATCGGATGTAAAGAAAATGTACTGATAGTTTTTTTCAAATTTCTGGTTTATATTTAATAATTTTTTTCATTTATTAATGGAACACCGCCTTCACTGTAGCAGTCTTTCACTGCAGTTGTCTTTTCTCCACCAAAATTATTCAGCGTTTTTACCACAGCGTTCAATACATTTCCCGGTATTATGCTCGCTCTTTACGCCAGACTTTGAAGGTGCCAACGCAAACTGATGTAGCCTTTTATTATTGTAAATTGTATAGAAGGATCCGAGCCACTGACATCAGCTTAAAGGCCCATTTAGTCTCGACGGTTGACGGTAGGCAATCAGCTATTTCAGTTGAGGGTTGCATTTTGCATGTGTTAGAGGGAGATAACTACAGTTTGACGGTTGACGACGGTAGACTTCTGCAGGTTGCAGAATCTACCGTCAACCGTCGAGACTAAATGGGCCTTAACATACATTACTCTCTCTCCTCTCTCTTGTCTTCGCTTCGCTACAGCGACAGCGCTTCATGTTCTTGCTACAGCTTGTCGTTAAAATATTATTTTGTATTAAACATTTTTTCTGAGCTTTCACTTGATTTTGCGATGTCAATGCGACACAGAATCAGCGGACGAAAACTAAAAAATACTTTGCCCATTAGCATTAGAGTTGTGTCGTTCATGAACGAACTAGTTCAAGTGAACGATTCAGTTCAGTGAACGATGTGAACTAGTTCGTACTCTTTCGCTCTTTTAGTTCAATTGCTCATATCGTTCAGTTTGCTCATTCGCTCTGCTTATATATTTCGCTCGTTCTGCTTTTATCAGCTGTTTTATGTCGTTGCCAAATCTACTTTTAAAAATTGCCACCAGGAGCATAACTAAATAAAAGAAAAGAAGAAAAAACAAGCGATTTCCATTTAGGTAGACCACATGCGCTTTGTATATTGTTGCCACCTTTAGAAATGCAAAATTATTTTGAAAAAGTGCATCAATTTAGGATGAACGGGACTACTATTAGAGTTAATCAATAAAGGGACAACTTACACATTGATTTCAGGCAGATTGTTATAACTATATAATGAAAAAACAAATGTTTTCCACCCTATGTCTTCAAATTTATATTTTAGAGATTTTCTACAGTTTGGTGGGGACAAGAAAACTTTGAGCTTTGGCAACATTTGTTCTTTTCCTAAGTTGCCATCACAATTTTCTCACAAAATACGTTTTTATTGGCTGTTACGTTCATACATTTCCGAAAATATTTTCATTTTTTACAAAAGTTTTATTAAAATAATAACTATTGCTACAAAGCGAAAACATAGTGAGATATGATTGCATTTTACTGAAGATGGCGAGAAAAAAGCAAAATGCAAATATTGCCAGTCGTCACTGAGTATTGCTGGCGGATCTCATGGCAATTTAAGCCGCCACATGAAATCAAAGCATCCTCTTGTACCTATAAGCATGGACAGGCAAGCAACTTCATCGACAACCGAACCTTCTATTAATTTGACTGAGGCAGAATTGCCATCGACATCGCCTCAGGTGCGGAATATGCAGCCTAATATTACGCAGTTTATCCACAGACCACCTGCTATTCGCAAAGTGGAAAAAATTGATAGACAGGCTTTAAAAATGGTTGCAAAAGGTCACCATGCATTACGCATTGTAGAGGAGCCTGATTTCAAAAAATTAATAGAAGATGTTTCTAAATGCCCAGGCTACACGCTGCCAACACGGAAGACTCTGTCTAATAATTTAATGCCGAGTGTGTATAGTGAGTTATTGAAAGAAATTAAAGATGCACTTTCATTAGCTCATGCCGTATGTCTTACAACGGATGGCTGGACTTCCAAAGTAAACGTGTCCTACATGGCAGTGACAGCACATTTCATAGACGAACATACAAGGCTAAGATCTAATTTGTTAGTTTGTGATGAATATGACAGTAGTCACCACTCCGATCAGTTGTATAACTTTTTACAAAAAGTAATATCCGATTTTGGTATTGGCCGTAAAATAACTGCTATCGTAAGTGACAATGCATTCAATATCACTGCAGCAGTTCGTCAAGGACAATGGAGAAGCATCGGGTGTTTCGCGCATTCTCTCAATTTAATTGTTCAAGATGGACTAAAGCACCTAGAAGTTACCTTGGAGCGGGTAAAAAAGATCGTCACTTACTTTCATAAAAGTCCTCAAAGTCAGAAAAAACTGTTGGAGAACCAAAAGCAAATGAATTTTCCTGAACTAAAACTGAAGCAGTCGGTGACAACACGGTGGAACTCTACTTACGATATGCTTGAAAGGATTTTGACGATAAGAGATGCAGTGATTACAACATTGTCTCTGGTGCGGCCTGACTTGTTACTACATATAGATGAGTGGGACTTACTAAGCGAAGCAATACCAATTTTGAAGCCTTTCTACGAAATGACAATAGAAGTTTCAGCAGAAAAGAATGTTACTCTATCGAAGGTGACAGTGCTATGTAATATTTTGGGGAGTTTTATAGCAAAAGGCTCATCCAGAAATAGCAGAATTTTGGCAATGTTAGCTACACTGCAGCAAGAAATCAGCGCTCGCTTTGGTGGTCTGGAAAAGAACCCTCTTTATGCTGAAAGCACTATATTGGACCCCCGTTTCAAAAGAAGAGGATTCAAGACTGACCTGGCATATGAAAATGCGTTGAAAACATTGAGAAGCAGAATATGTCTTATAAGACTACCGGACGAAAACGAAGATAGCAATGACCAAACTTCTCAACCAAGCACGTCACAGTCAAAATCTTTTGACTTTTGGAATGATTTCGATGAGGAATCCAATCGAATCGTTCGCCCGGATAACAACACCGCAGCAGCCATCCGCGAATTTGACAAATATATAAACGAGGAATATATAGAAAAGGATCCCCTCGATTGGTGGAGAGAGCGGAAAAATCAATACCCCCGTGTATACGCATACGCTCTGAAACGTCTCTGCCTAGTAGCTACCTCTGTTCCATGCGGGAGGATTTTTTCTGCCACAGGACAAATTATAAGAGACAGGCGTACCCTGCTGAAACCACAGACGGTCTCAAGTTTAGTTTTTCTACACAACAATATGTAAATATTAAAAAAAGACTGAATATTTTTTTATGTTTTACGATATAAACTTGAATTTATTTAACTTATGTAAATATCCCTATCTACTACATTTTAAATCTGAATTATTTAATTTATTTTAAGAGACCTGAACTCATTTTAAATGTTGTTGATAGCAAAAATTTAATTTTTGCTATTAATTTTATAATAAAAATATAACTTTTTTAGCATTGCTACATTTTCAGAGTTTCTTTTTTCCATAGAAATGTATGCCGTGTTATTTTCGAAACGTATACACGTTCAATTGTAGAAGACTCTACCTATTTCAATATTAAATATGTCGTATATACATTACAAAAAGCAGACGGATTCGCCAACTCGGAACATTAAATGCTCCACAATCGTTCTTACACATAATCAATTATCTTTTTTCAACATGCCAATCGTTTACTTAGGTTAATAGTGATCAGATGCACCAGCAATTATGAGCACTTTACGTAGTAGTAAATAGTTTAACACTGATAATGTGTTTTGTTTTTAAGCAAAATTTAATGTTTAGATTTTAGTCACCATTACGCTGGTAGTGTGCACCCGACTACATAAAAGCGCTTTAAAATACAAAGTTTTTTAATTATATTAATAGCATGTCTAAAATCACTTTCTTTTTTTACATCTTCAAGGCTTTCTAAAATACTAAACACCTTAAGTTCAAAACCCTCGATTCAGTGAAAAACAGTCCGCAACTTGAGGGATTCGTCAGTCAAAAATGGGTTTGAAAACAAATAGAAAAAGGTAGAGTCGGGCGGGCCGCTATGATACCCTACACCACGTTTATTAAACAGTAACACGCTAGACCAAAGCGTGAATCGATATGGTAAGCGGCAAGTCTTCAAAACGGGAAGAGACTATATATGGGGGTTATACCAATGAGTGGACCGATATGGTAAGCGGTAAGTCTACAAAACGGGAGGGAACTATATATGGGGGCTATACTAATGCGTTGACCGACATATGACATATTGTAGAGTAATTTCAACATACTATACAAAGTTTGTTTTAAATTGGGTGAAAATTGCACTTTATAAAGCGAAAAACCCTTAAATAGGGAGGGACCCATGTGTGGGGGCTATACCTAAACGTGGACCGATATTAAATACCGTTCGTCCTTATCCGAAACCTTACCAATTTCTAGTTTGGTCGAGATCGATGCATATTTGCGACCTGCACTTTGATTACAACGAATCAGAAATTGATTCTGAGTCGACCAGTATACTTAACATAGGGTCTATCTCGGATATTTTTAGGTGTTACAACCATCAACACAAAGTTATAATAACCTGTACCACAGTAGTGGTGTAGGGTATAATTATTGTTTTTAAATCAAAACAAACACGTTGTACAAAAACATGCCGCTGTTGTTGCTATTTGTGGTTGGTACCGCTTCCTTGTGAGTTAAACATCACCCATACTTTTACCACCCAACTTTTTTTTCTGGCTTCTTCTTGGTCCATAATACCGCCGGATGTGGTCAAGACAACAACCGAACTAACGACAGGGCAACAAATTGTTGATCCACTTTTCATTGATGGGAACATCGAAACGGGGCAAGATGACACGCACTTGTTCAAGCGACCGGTAAGATTGACAACAATTTTGCCGGAACGATGGTCATCGGCAATTTTGAATTCACCAATGTACAATGTAGCCATGTTTCATCACGACAATCAAGAACTTGATGACGACCTTGGAGCTGGGGCGGAAGACTTGGCGCTTTCCAATCATTTGAAGGCATATGCCAATACGTCCATACGCACCATGGCTAAAGGGAAAAGAAAACCAATAGATGTTTCTTGTTATTAACTAAAGCACCGACAAATTTATTTTATTATAAATGTAAATAAAATACATACCTAGGTCGTTCAGTGAACGATGTACAAAACTGATATAAAAGTGTCAGTGAACGAAACTGACAGAAATCGTTCAGTGAACGAAACTGACAGAAATCGTTCAGTGAACGAAAATGAACTATTGAACTAAAAGAGCGAACTAGTTCATTTAACTGAGCTGAACTAAAAAGAGCGCTCACTCAACTGAACGAAAAAGCCCAACTCTAATTAGCATAAAATGCTGCATTAAGAAGTGTGGGAAATCGAGAAGAAGATGCAGCAAGTTGAAAACGTTTAAATTTGCTGCACCTGATTTGATTCCTGGTCAAATTTGGAGAGAAAAATATCTAATTCTTGAAAATGATTATAATAACAATTTATGTTTCTGCGAAAATCATTTCTCAAGCACATATGTTGGAAAAAGAAATTTAAAAGCAGAAGTTATTCCTACAATAGGATAAGGTGTAGCTGACGATATGGGCATTGATTTCGATTTTTCAAATTCGCCGAAAAATGTTTGTAATGATGAGATAAAACCACATTTTTGTAAGAATTTCGAAGATGAAACATTATCAACTGAAAAATATAAAGAAAAAAAAAAGAAAATATAATAGGCTTTTAAAAAAATATAAAAAAATACAGTCAGCGCTAAAAACTGAGCGACTGATAAAAAATATAAAAGAATATTGTTTCAAAGATTCATTGATGTTGTCCATCGATTGTCTTCAGAATATAATCAACGAAACCAAAATTTTCTGCAAGCTTTTGCTAATTTCTCGTCCAAATGAATATTCAGACGATGTAGGATATCTAGTTGTCCATCTATTGTCTTCAGAATATAATCAATGAAACTAAAATAAATTGAATCTCAATTGACCTCACGTTTTGAATCTCTTAAACACAGATGTTCTCAACTTGAAGGCAAGGATTTAAATCACATGGTTTTATTGATGGATGAAATATCAATAAGGAAGGAGTTGAGATACAACACGCATCTTCATTTAATAGATGGATATATATATATATATATATATATATATATATATATATATATATATATATATATATATATATATATATATATATATATATATATATATATATATATATATATATATATATATATATATATATAACATCACCAAAGCCAAAAATATTCCCCACTATAATATATATATATATATATATATATATATATATATATATATATATATATATATATATATATATATATATATATATATATATATATATATATATATATATATATATATATATATATATATATATATATATATATATATATATATATATATATATGGATGAAATATCAATAAGGAAGGAGTTGAGATACAACACGCATCTTCATTTAATAGATGGATTCGAACACACTTGCTTCGAGAGAACCAATGAAATTGGAATGCAAGTATTACTTAGGTCGATGTGCTCAAATGTAAATATCGTCATTAATTATTTTATTTCGAAAAAAGCTTTAACAGCTGATACTTTGACCAAAATAGTGAAGCATAACACAGTACAACAAATGATTTCGGGACTCAATTATGTTAATTGTTCGTGAAAGTAGCCCCAAAAAGAAGAAATTCTGCATCATTCGTTTGGTCAAGGTACATCAAATAATAATTTAATAATTAATTTGAAGTTAGTAAGTATCGTATAAGGGAATTCGTCACGTTTGAGGCTCTTTTGTTTGTCATAACTCGAGATCCACTAGCCCGAATAAGCTTTGGCAAAGTTGAAAGTCGTTAAAATTGTTCAATCAATTTTCTCTAGCAATTGTGAGCAGTCTCAGGTCGAGAAAATACTGATTGAAGCAAATTTTGATAGCTGCCATTTAGCTTCTGACCAAACAACATAATCACAAGCAAAGAAACTGATGTCGACTTTGACAACCATATCTATGCCGAATATTTTCTTGAAGATGTTTTCGATAATTCAGCTGACATTAATGTTGAGGTGGTTTCGATGAGGTACTTTGTTGGTTACGTGGCATTCAAAATAATACCAAAGCTGGATTGCAGAAAGAGTGAGCAGAAGTTAGGAAAGCGAACTTGTTATATTTTTCAAAAATTATTAGTCATTAACTAGCTTTGGAAACTTAGTTGCTCCATCTGATGCCTTAATGCAGATGTGCAAGAAAGCTTATAGAATAATGTAAAAACGCGAAACAGGAATGGTTTGATGGCGAAAATTACAATCACAAATTATAAATACTTAATTTTCTCTTTATCCTACTTCTCCGAAAACACTGTTTCTGGGCTATAAGAAGAAGTAGTCCCAAAGAACGAAAACTGAATTTTTTTTTCATTGAATAGGTGAAAGAGTCTTTTATACAAAAATTAAAAAAAAAAATAAAAAAAATAACAAAATTAAATAAATTGTAAAAACACAAATTTTATTAATGAATTATTTGAATTATTTTTACTTTTTTCATTGTCTCTTCAATGTCTAGAATCTTTGCAGCATATATCAATTTCTAGAGTCTTGCAGCATATATTTACTAAGTAAAAAATCAAAATAAATCACTCTAAAACGCAGGCTTTATTCTTTCCATTCAACAATTCAATATTGTCATGCTTAGAGATTAATCTCATAATCGTAAAGTCGCTTGCGTTGCCGAGGTGGAGAATCCGCGGCTGAAAAATGTTACAAGTTCTTACAAGAACTTGATCCTTGGTTTACTTACATGATAGTCGTACACACTAGTCATCGTGCCACGGCAACCCACAATATACATATACCATTCTGGTTTGAATGTTTAATAACTTTATTACATATTAGTTAATTATTAGTATTATTTTTTGGTATATAGTATATATATATATATATATATATATATATATATATATATATATATATATATATATATATATATATATATATATATATATATATATATATATATATATATATATATATATATATATATAAGGGTGTTTTTTATTGAGGTATAGAACTTCGAATTGAAATAAAACACAAGAAAATCGTTTTAATGTACATCAATTTGGCTTTATTGGAAGGATAATTTTATGCCATTAATGTTTAAATATGATTTCGGGCATGTGGCCGCCGCGGCTGGCTCGAATAAAGCCAATTCTACAGGTCCAATTTTCAACCACTTTTTCGAGCATATGGGGCCGTATGTTGGCAATAACGCCACGAATGTTGGCTTCCAAGTCCCCTAACGTTTCTGGTTTGTTGGCGTAGACGAGCGACTTCACATATCCCCAAAGAAAATAATCCAATGGTGTCAAATCACACGATCTTGGTGGCCAATTGACAGGTCCATTCCGCGAAATTATGCGCTCATCGAATGTTTCCTTCAATAATTCGATTGTGACGTGCGCTGTGTGGCATGTAGCGCCGTCTTGTTGGAACCACAACTCATCCACATTCATGCCATCCAATTCGGGAACAAAATAGTCGGTTATCATGGCTCTATACCGGTCTCCATTAACCGTAACTGACTCTCCAGCATTATTTCGGAAGAAGTATGGCCCAATGACTCCACCAGCCCATAGAGCTAAACAAACAGTCAGTTTTTGTGGATGTAATGGCGTCTCAAGGGTCTCATGTGGATTCTCTTCACTCCAAATGCGGCAATTTTGCTTGTTGACGTAGCCATTTAACCAAAAATGAGCCTCATCACTGAACAAAATTTTGTGATGAAAATCAGCATCGAGATGAATCTCATTTTCGGCCCATTTTGCAAGCGTTGTTTTTTTGTCAACCTGTTCATGATGAAATGGCAAACCAAACTAAATATTAATCACTTGACAGCTGACAAAATGGCCGCCAGTTAAAAAAGTGATGCCAACTTAAAGTTCTATACCCCAATAAAAAACACCCTTTATATATATGTATATATATATATATATATATATATATATATATATATATATATATATATATATATATATATATATATATATATATATATATATATATAAAGATTACTATATTGTCAATATATTTATCTATTTATATAAGTATTATATATATAATTTTTCGCCACCCTGTACATATCTTTGTATATATATATATATATATAAACATATATATATATATACAAAGATATGTACAGGGTGTCGAAAAATTATATATATAATACTTATATACTTATATAAATAGATAAATATATTGACAATATAGTAATCTTTTTAGTTCTACATATTTCGAAAAAGCATACCAACTGTTGGCGGTGTAGACTGCTTTTGAAATATAATTCGGATTTTTGCATTTTTATTTAATTCACCTAAAATATGTTTAATGTTGTAGGCTCCAGCTCTGCTTGGTGGAATGAAGTAACTTGTACTGGTCTTTTTTCGCTGGGACTTGGATTGTTTTTGCTTATTTTAAATTGTTTAATAAGTCGCAAAGAAGAAGAAGACTTGGAGGATTACGTACAGCGCCAATTGACTAGATCTCGATCGGGACACCGTCTAGAACGAGACGTTGAAACCGGTGTTCTAACAACAAGACATGCCCGAAAGGCAGTCGCTTTGCAAAAAAATGGATTGGCCGCCGACGTAGCACTAGTGAACAGCTCAGCCACTGACAATGTGGGCAATGGGTCAATCAATGGACGTACTTGTATGTTTCTCCGGATAAACAACTAACATTTTGAATATTCCATTTCCATTTTCTTTGCAGGTCTAAATACTTCCGGTGATATTTTATTAGAGAAAATAGTCGAAGAAGACAATTCATATCTCAACAACGGTAGTGTCGGGGTTTCGCCTATAGAAATCGAAAACGACACCAAACAACTTTTACGAAGCGAATCTATAAATGAAACAATCAATATAACACGAATATAAAATAAGTTTTACTCGGACTCACCTAATTTATTCTTTATGCAATTTAATACTTATTTACTAATGTAGATAATAAATTACGTATCTCTTTTTTATATATCAAACTAAAAAAATCAAATGCAATACATTCATAATTGTAGACCAGAATATTCATCCAGATACTAAGAGTAAACCGACACGTTATTCTAAGTTTAGGTTCATTTTATTTTTAATAATACCTCTGCAGACCAGCTAACAACATACCTTAAGCAAAGAGCCACGCGAATATACATACTATAAGTATGGCCAAGTGGGTTTACAAATATCCTTTTATAACAAGCGGTCCAAGATAGATCGATCGGATGCGACCGTACTTTGTATAGACGAAATTAAACTGGTCGCCTTATAAATAATTTTGGTGTTTCAGGTTTCCCTCGATTAATGAAAAGTGTCAATATTGATCATGTATACACGCAGGGAAAAGTATGATACCGACAACCAAATATTGTTGTACCACAACTATATAAACAATAAAAGTATGATGCTCTTTGAGTATTGGCACCCCAACCATACGTTTTTTCGTGAATACTGTTGAAGCCCTTTTAGTACTTTGAATGGATAATACTTAATAACTAACGGCAAAATGGGTTTTTTTCTAATTTTCTTTTGAAGAGTCGAGTACACCTGGTCTTTCCCCATGTGTATGAACAATATTGACACTTTTTGCTCACAAATGACTTAACTATAGCCTGTGCTATTCAGTCTTAGTTAAAGAAGCAACATCTAACATCATTAATATATTTTAAAAAACTGCCTTTATAGACTCGTTTTCTCCATAAAAAATAAATTTGACTGTTTGTCTCTTTTATATGGGAAAAGGGCTGAAAGCTACTAGCTTCAATCCGTCTGATTGAAGCAAGAGGAATCTGAAAAATGCATATTGGATGATATTGATGTCGATGAATGTATGTATGTACTTTTGTACATAATACTCACGACCATTGTGATGTTCAGAACAATACGCTTTTTTATGCATGAGTTTCTCTAATAGAAAAAAAAATTCTGAGATCTGACACTTGGTGTTTGAATTCAATTCTTTTTGCATGCATCTGATTATTTGTTGTTAATCCAGAAATTGATCGGGATGTAAATTTTAATCAAGTGAATTATAGCATATAAAGATAATTCCCTTACATTATAGATCGATTTTCTATCGCCTGCCTTCGAAATATAACAATACTGTATAAATTATTTTGATTTTCGAAAACAAAAATATTGAACATGTTTGCATACAATACAGACATACCTTCGGGTATATAGCAACTGTTATTCAATTATAATAAACTCTAATAAATGTAAGACTTTCCCTTATTAAATAAAACCTATTTTATGTACAAAATACTATGTATTTAACCTTTTGTTTTCCTAAACAATTAATTATTATCAATTTTCGTATTAAAACATTAATACTGACTACGTTTGTGCCCTCTACCCCAATCCTGCCCTTTACCATACACGTTCCCCTATCATGGCGTATGGTTTTTTTTTAAGTTTCTTATGATATACTTATACAACATAAATATGTACGAACTTAAATATAAATATGTTAAGAAGTGATTCATTCCTATGTTGCGCAGAAAAGTCATATTACATACATAACTTCTACTTACTGACAATGTATTCCTTATTCAAATTTTGTATAATTAAAGTTAATTTTATTCTCAACTAAACCCGCGTTTATTTTCTGCACTCTACTCAATTTGTTAACCCTGCATGGCAGGACCACCTTTGAGAAATTTATCAAAATGGCACATAAAGGGGATTTAAAAAAAAACTTACACGAAAATGTTTTTTGTTTTAAAAACAAAGTTGAGAGTTTTTTAAAAGTTTATACCCTCACCGAAAGATGAAGTTAATTAAAAAGATAGGTAATTTCCCCTCCCCCGAAACAACAATAAACTTAAAAAAATCTGAATGCTATCTTATAAAAGGCATAGAAAATCTCGAGTTGTAGAACATGGCAGAACGAGTTGTAGAACGTTAAAAAAGAGTCGAAGCTTGGCTTTAAAAAAGCGCAGTCACAGTATCGATAGTTTGCTTTTGGCACCAACAGCGATAGTTTTAATCAGGGGTTTAGAGTCGAAGCAGGTGTCAAAAATATTTGATCAACTCCGACTCAACCCTCATTATATATCCCGGTGGCCTGAAACCGAAATAAGGTAAATGCCTGTCATTGTGTTAAGATAAAATGCAAATATTTATTCTGTCAGAGGTTATCTAAGTACTATCCCCACTTTGGTTATCACAGCCATTTTGCTACTTCTGATTATACAGAATAAAACCTTCATAAACACATCGATGATAAGGTAGTCTTCGCGTTATATGAAATACCCTAATACTTGACTATTATATATAGTGTTAAGTCGGCATACGCCCTGTTACCAGGAGATCGACAGCACCATGAGTCCCTGTCCGTGGCTGGTCAACAATACTATGTGTGTATATGTGACAGCGCATAGAGAAAGGGACCTAAAGGTAAAAAATCAATTTTTCCTTTTTTGTGATGTGGACAACATCTGAGCATCGAATGAGACCGATCCTATGCCCCAAAAGTGTTCCCTCCCAGAGATATGCGCGTTTTATGAAAGTGATGGTACACCAAAGATACACGTATTTAAATCTTTAAAATGGCTCTCCTGAACAAAACTGTTTTGTACCCTTAGGTCCCTTTCTATTTTGCGCGTCACATATATGGATTACACTGTCACACGTGTAAACAATTATGGACGATTTCTTTATCTTACTTAGATTCTGCAGCTGCCTACATTTTAATGTTATTTAGGAACTGCACATGTAACTTTTAATTCTTTTTTTTCATTTATTATTATAATTCGATAAGTTTACATTTGGCTTTGTTTTGTAATTTACAATTCGCGTTGTATGTTGCCTCTGGGGTCGTCTGAAGTTGTTGACTTGCTGGCATAGACCAATGACTTGATGTGGCCCCATAAAAAGAAATCCAATGGCGTTAAATCGCACGAACGAGGTGAACATTCGACCGGACCATTTCTCGAAATAACACTCACTGAATTTGCCTTTCAGTAAATCGATTGTAACGGGTGCTGTGTGGCTAGTGGCACCGTCTTGTTGAAACCACATATAGGCGATGTCAAGCTCATCCAATTCTGGCCAAAAAAAAATTCTAACATGGCACGATAGCGCTTATAATTCGATAAATTTACATGACGGTAACATGACCATTGTTTTCATCGACGAAAAAATTCGGCCCAATCACACCTCCGGCATGAAAACCACACCACAAAGTCATTTTTGCGGATGCAATTGAGTCTCTTGAAGCACATGTGAGTTTGTTGCTGTCTAATAACGCATATTTTGTTTATTGACAAAACCACTTAGCCAGAAATGAGCTTCATCGCTAAAGATGTTTTTCAATGAAATTCTGGATTCTCTTGAAACTTTGCCAGAGCTTCAGAACTTCGGTAGTAATTTTCACTGATTTCCAAACTTTGCTGTTAAACGAACTTTACCATGATAAAAATATGGCTTCGACTAACGTTTTGACACTGAAAGATCATAAGAAATGTTTGAGGGTGCGTTGACATAAAGATACAAAATTGTTGTCCCTATTGGAAAATATACTAAATATTAATTCACAAAATTAATTATTTTACAGCAAGACATTAATATCATGAAGAAGTTTCGTAGAATATAAAATAGAAGGTTAAATATCAATTTCAGCAGATTGTTTTGTGCGACCTGCAGTTTCTGCAAGCGACAGTGTGCAGATGAAACCCACAATGGAGCTCCGGAGAACAGAGCTGATTGAAATATAAAGTTAAATATTAACATATTATTGCTTAAACTTAGACAGGATTTTCTATTAATAAATAGATAAAGCATTCTGATCAACAACTTAACTTCTTAATGACATATAGAATGTGATTAATAAACTTTAATTTATTATCCAACTTTATACCTAGATACTTCACGCTTTGTTCCCATTGAACTATTACGTCGTTTATCATCATATTACTTTGTAGGAGGAAACATTCCTTGCGTTTTCTTGTAAAGTATATTGCCTGACTTTTCTGTCCGTTAATCATAATCTTCCACTTCTGAAAGTTTCTTAGTAATACCGATACTGCTGTTTCAAGGTTTCTGATGACGTCTGTAGCTAAAAAGTCTGGGCTAAATACAGCGGTGCCATCAGCGAAAATGTATACCATGCAGTTATTAAGCTGAGGAATGCCATTAGGATCTCGTGCCAAACGGTATCGAAAGCTGTCTTGATGTGCAATAGAATCATGACAGTAGACTTTTGTTCATTAAAATTCTAATTGATTATTTTTTGTATTTATATTTGCAGCTTAAAACTCTTATTTCTAATGCCTCTTGCATTCCATGTTATTATCTTAATTTCGGCAGTCATCACGACAAAAACATGCGGCTGGTAATTACCTCGAACTGATCCGCTTTATTCCGGCAATTTCGCAAATTAGAGATTAATTCTAAGGTTACATTTTTAATTTTCACAGGTGAATTATAGCTATTGTTCATGTTGAAATTATTCGGAGTAAATCTTTGAGCATGGCAAGAAGATAACGTTAGTCTGTTTTGCTGCAGACTATTTGGAAAATTGCCATCGTAATTTGTTAACGTTTATGCAGAAGGGCGACCAGGACGAGTTGGCTGAATACGTTGACGCATTTTCAAATAATTATGTTTACATTTACAGTCATCTGAATTTGATTTGTGTGCACTTCTGCAAACTTTATGATTCCTTGCTGTCAGAAGTTTTGTGTGAACCAGCACAATTAGCACAAAACGTTTTGACTTGGCAGCGACTGGAGCCATGGCCATACATTTGTCAATTGTAACAATAAGTAATTATTGACTTACTGGCCCGTTGAAAATCCCATTTCAATCACGGAATACTTTTGTCTTTATTCTTTATTTGTGATGGATTATCCTTGAAAATAGACTACATAGATTATAAGTTCATTATTGCCTGTGCCATTCTTTGGCATTAACTTAACATCCAAACAGTTGAGACCCATTTCTGTAAGACGATTTATTACAATATTAGTACCACGTTTGTCAAGACCAAAAAGTAAGGCTTTATATGGTTTTTCGTTTTTTGTGCCGAACGTAAAATACTCGTATTTATCTTTGAGAGATTTGCATATTCTTTCAAAATCGTTTTTCGAGTTACAGAAAACTTTTAATCCAATTGAAATCTTTGCGATATCATAATCTAAAATTTCAGCAATTTTGCTAATATCATGCAATGCCACTATTTTGCATTTAAATAAAGTAATCGGGGGGATGAGTTCTTTCATTCTCAATGTCATCATCGACAGTTTGAAGCGAAGAAAAATAATTATTTGTTGGTGCTTTACATGCTGCATTATCATTTGTTGTTGTCTTTTTACTTCTCATCGTAACGACTTGCTCGTTTGCTACATTTAGTGCATAAACAACAAACTAACAGCCTTTCCAAAAAGATAACCCGATTTGGCAATATCGGTCTTCATCCGTATACAACCTGTGAATAGTGTTTCCGTCTGTCCCTGTAATGTCTCTGTGACCAAAGTTCAGGATTCAGGCAATTTGAAACTTGGACAGCAATTAAAGAAAATCGGTTCAGATTAAGACATAGCTTGATCATATATGTTCATCCGATGCTCATGTTTTTAGCCTATAAGCCACATCATATACTCATTTATGAAACTAAGCACTAGTAACTTTTTCTGCCAAGGAAGGACATTATTGAAGAAAATCGGTTCAGATTAATGTATATCCTCATATTTTACCAAAAACAATGAAATTTTCTCCCAAATTCAACTATCAACTAAAATCAGGTAAATTTAAAGCCCGTCCAAGAGGGCTTAAAATGTAGTAGTTTTTAACTCACTGCCTTAAATTTTGATTTTAAAATAAAGTTCAATCGTCTACGGTAGATGTAGTTACCATAGCTACTCAATCCAGCGACTGCCGGTTCTATGTACCGGATTGACCCGAAACTCTTTGGCCAAGGGCAGTCACCTCAACAATATATGTTTTTTGTTCGTCCATTTTTTCGTCGTGGGAGCAGCACTTCCCGGAATGCCTGCTCCGAATACTACTGGTCCGAGCCGGGATCGAACAAAACACCGGACCTTGGATCTGTTCAGTTTGTCAGAACCGAATACACCATCGTGCTACGTCTGTAAGGTGTAATCGTTGCATGGAGTGGGTGCACTTCAGGAGCTGTTCAGGTCTGAACATCAGGGAGTATAGCGAAGCAGACTTTTATCATCGTCGTCTGCATTTTCGTCGTCGTCATCATCATCCAACTACGAGACTACCCCGCAATCGCCCTTGCAACAGCATCTTACACTACAGATTGCTGTTGCCACTCCTGACAGTACATCAATTTTGCAATTTAATTGTAATGGCCTACGCAACAAAATCAGTGAGGTCATAGAATTTATGAATCGGAGAAATATCATGGTCGCCGCGATCCAAGAAACTAAGGTGAATACTACCTGCAGCCTGCACAGTTGTGACGGATACAACGTGCTACGTAAGGATCGCACCAAAAGTGGAGGTGGGGGACTTGCTTTCCTGTTACACCATTCTGTGCAGTACAGACCTATTTCGCCTGAGCTTGACTCTAGAGACCCATACATGGAATGTATGGGGGTAGCAGTCAAGTTTGAACTGTCGAAATAGAGCTGTACAACGTATACATCCCGCCGGTTGGTAGCTGTGCCCCCCGTTATCTGCCAGACATTAGCAATTTGCTACAAGGCAATAACCGCTTGGTCCTAGGAGACTTTAATGCTCACCACGAACTGTGGCATTCTCTCCTAGACAGCGACCAGAGGGGCATAGCTTTGGCAGAGCAAATTGATAGCTCTACGTTCTGCACAGTGAATGAGGACGACCCCAAGCGGATTATAGCCATAGCTCGCCAGACAACACTTTGGCATGCCTGGCCTGATCAACGACGTCACCAACCCTACTGACCCTAGAATTAGGGATCTCAACTCCGAGATCAGTAGGTTGGTCAACTACTATTAGCGGAACAAATGGCTAGACCACTTAAAGCAGTGCAACTTGAGTTCCGGAATTGCTAAGTTGTGGACAACGGTCAAATCACTCTCTAACCCTGCAAGGAAGGATGATCGGACAGCTGTCACGTTCGGTGATAGAACAGTGACAGATCCGAAGCGGTGCGCGTGTTATTTTATCCGCGCTCTCCGAGTCGAAGAGGCACCACCACAATTTACCTTTGGCGAAGTTGCCCATGTCATCCGCAGCGCAAAGTCATCAAAGGCGCTGGGTCCGGACGGAATCTCAATGCTGATGTTAAAGCACTTGGATACCCCGGGAGTAGAGTAGGTGACCAAAGACCTCAATCTGTCGCTAGCCACTCACGAAGTTCCCGATGCCTGGAAAATGGGCAGAGTGGTCCCGCTACTGAAGCTAGGCAAAGACGCAAGTAAAGGAGATTCTTACAGGCCGATCTCCTTGCTTTCTCCAGTAGCAAAGACGCTTGAAGCACTGCTCCTCCCCAGCCTGATCGAACACTTTCCTAGTGCTGATCATCAGCATGGATTGCGCAAGCAGCACAGCACAACGACTGCTTTACACGCCATCACCACACTTATAAGTCGCGGCCTTAACCAGAACGAGCCTAACGACAGGACGGTCCTCGTGGCTCTTGACCTCACAAAAGCCTTCGACACGGTCAATCATGCCGCTCAGTTCGAGGACATTGAAGAAACTTCCCTTCCACCCAGTTTGAAACGTTTGGTCGTAAACTATATGTGTGGGCGCCAGTCATATGTAGAATTTAGAGACAGAAAGTCGAAGCCCCGTAGAGTTAAACAAGGAGTTCCCCAGGGTGGAGTTTTATCCCCGGTTCTGTTTAACCTCTACCTCTCTAAAATTCCTGCACCACCAGACGGCTTTGAAATTGTGTCGTACGCTGACGATTGCACAATTCTGGCGTCAGGATCTAAAGTGGATGACATCTGCGAGAAAATAAACTGTTACCTCACTGACATTTTGCACGTTTTTTTACTGCAAGGAATATGAGAATATGCGCCTCCAAATCATCAGTCACACTGTTTACTGCATGGACTGCAGAGATACGGTTGTCACTCAATGTGAAATTCGATGATGTCAAAATCCCGACAACCAACTACCCCAAAATGCTAGTAGGGGTCACATTGGACAGCCTTTTTCGATCCTCTGCACATGCTATATCTATCTGCGATAAACTCAAAAGTAGGAACAAGGTCCTCAAGTCACTTGCCGGCAGTACTTGTTGAGCCGACAAAGAAGCCGTGTTGACCTCTTAAAAAGCGATAGGTCAGTCTGTAGCAAACTACGCAGCACCTGTATGGTCGGCGAACGTGAGTACGACGCAGTGGAAGAAAATTTAGACTTGCCAGAATGCCGCCCTTAGAGCATCAACAGGGTTTCTTCTTATGTCTTCTGAAGACCATCTACATGAGGAGACGAAGGTCCTTAACGTGCGCAGACACAATTTCCTGTTGTCTAAGCAATATCTGCTAGGGTGTTTTCGCAGCAGTCATCCTAACCACCATCTCTTGAACAGGATGCCTCACCCAGGCAGATCAGGTACGATCTTCATGATCTAGAGAGAGAGGTCCAGCGGTATAAGAGAGAACCTTTATATCATTGAAACTATCAGGCAGGTTTGAACATCATTCACGCCGATGATGTCGCAGCAGCAGTATCCAGCTACCGTGTGAATGTAGTGCTAGGGGAACATCCCCGGAGATTTCGGCTCAGGAGAAGATACTACCTCGGCAGACGCGCATGGTTCTGGCGCAGCTGCCTCAATTCTTACTGTGCACGAATTGATGCTAACGTTCCGGACATCTGTCCCGCCTGCCATCAGGGACCACATGATGTACTGCACCTCTTCAATTGTCCGGCCAAGCCCACTCAGCTGACCCCCAGGTCTCTGTCGACGCATCCAGTTCAAATGGCGCGTTTCCTTCACCTGGATATCGAAGCAGATCCCCCATAGACGAACAAGACTTCAAAATAAATATATTGTTGTTACAACAACAACCATAGCACTCCCATTCTAAAACATCCTTTTAAACAAATAAATATATTTAGTTGGAGGCCGGAATCGTTCCAACAGCCTGAGGCGGAGTCCAATTTTTGCAAAACTCCACAGCTGGTATTTATTCAAATAAGGGTAAATAAAATAAAAACAATACCCAAAAAAGTCATTTGTTTGCAAAAAAAGTGTCAAATGTGGTTAAAGGACACATCCATTGGCACTTGATTCTCAGAATAAAAAAATTAAAAAGTAATTTGTTGTAGTCGTTTTTAAATAGTCAGATCCGATCACACTCAATTAAGAGTGGTTTGCGGTGCAAAACTCCAATAATTAACTCTGTGAACCCATACTTCAGCGGTCTGTATCCTCAAACAGCCTCTTTACAAAATACTTCTCGATTTTTGGTTCCGTCATTTTTATAAAAAACATTAAATTCGGTCATCCTCAAAATTTTCATAGCACAGTGAAACAAACTTTTATTAGCTATATCTCGGTAAACCGACCGGAATATTGCTATAGTGTCTTAAGCAATGTTGAAGCTATTAAATGGAATAAATGTACAAAATGCATTTACTGCCTCAAAATCACCAAAATTCTCATTTCTTCTTTTTCGACCTCTGAATATATGTTGCGGGTTCTGAAAGTCGATTATCGACTTTTTTGCAACAATTGAAAAGTCGTGATCGACTTTTGCGTTCGACCTTTAATCAAACAATCGACTTTTCCGTCCGTCTGCTGTAGATCTTAAGTTTGTGTTTACCGGCAATAAAATTCTAATTATGATCGCACAATGTAATAAAACATACAATGCAACTAACGATGGTATGAACGCACAATCACAAATAGCTAATGGCGTTTAGGCGTCATCAGGCAAATTTTAAGGGTGCTTAATTCTTTTGACCGCTTTCGTGCTTTCCAAAGACACATGCGCGGACGAACAGGTCTCTTAGAATAACGGAGCACTGTACATTGTTAGCGAGAGTATTAATGCGATTGTCCGAGCATGGATTAAAGTTAATATGTCAAAAGTGCAAATTTGCTCGACCACTTTACGAGCACACCGAGGACGGTGTCGAGTATAATTTTTCTGACGACTATAGGAGCCTTTGGCACATTGAAGGCGCACTTTATATCAAGTCCTGTCTTGGCTGTATATAATCCAAACGGTAAGACTGAATTACACTGTGATGCTAGCGATGTAGAGTCAGGATGACGTTGCGTTTCACCCGGTCTCTTATTTTTCAAAGAGAACGACAGATGCTGGGACACGCTACCATAGATTTAAACTCGAGACGCTAGCTATTATTTATTCTCTCTAGAGATTTTGGGGTATATTTGGAGGGGATCAAGTTTAGAATATGGGCGTTAGAATTAGAAAAATGTGACTACACTATTTTACACAGACCCGGGACAAGAATGGCGCATGTGGACGCATTATTGAGGAGTGATTTTGATTGTGGGAAAATAGTTCCTACTATTAAGAACGAAGACATCGATTTTCAGTTATGCACGATGCAAATTTGGTGGTTTGAAGTCAAGTCTAGACAACGAGAGCTTGGGTGATTACGATATGGTAAACGGCGTTGTGTATAAGAAAGATGGCGAAAGCCTGTGTTTATATGTACCAAAAGAAATGGAAGTTATTAGGAGCATTCATGAGAATATTGGTCATTTAGAAGTCGATAAATGTTACTTAAAAATGACGGATAGTTACTGGTTTCCTGACATGAGGCGGAAAATAGGTACGTTTAAAAGAAACTGTATAAAGTGTATTATGTATTCAGCTCCGCAAAGACCAAATGTTAAAGCCTTACATAGCATTCCGAAGGAACCGAAGTCTTTTTACTCAATTCACTTGCGTCCACTTCCGTCTTTATGGGAAGATGGGTCATTTAGAAGTCAATAAATGTTACTTAAAATGTGGGATACTTACTGGTTTCCTGACATGAGGCAGAAAATAGATACGTTTAGAAGAAACTGTATAAAGTGCATTATGTATTCAGCTCCGCAAAGACCAAATGTTAGAGCATTACATAGCATCCCGAAGGAACCGAAGTCGTTTCACTCAATTCACTTTTGATTACTATAGTCGTCCGGTAAGATGCATAACGGACCGGGGTAGTTGTTTCACATCGAAACAGTTTGCGGACTTAATGGCTGAGCGTAACATTACCCATGTTAAGGTAGCAGTGAATTAACCGCAGCCAAACGGACAAGTAGAGAGGGCCAATAGGTCACTAATAGGGATGTTAGCTAAGTTCAGTGAGCCTGTAGCACACTGGGTTAAGCAGCTGGGTAAAATAGAATTTGCTTTTTACAGTACAGTAAGCAAATCCATTGGGGACACGCCAAGTAGGACATTGTTTGGGGTATGACAAAGAGAGAAAGTAGTCGACAAACTGACAGAGTTCTTAGAGAACTTTTTGAGACCCGGGGGGGGAGGGATATAGCTCAGATAAGGAAAAAACACAGGCGACCAATTCACGAGTCCTGGAATATAATGAGAGAAGGGCGAAGAATGTGAGTTTATACAAGGATGGAGATTTTGTGGTTATTCGAAACGTGGATACTACTGTGGGGGTAAATATAAAGCTAATGCCAAAATATAAATATCATCCGCGTACGTTGAAACAGTCAATCCGGGTTTGCATGGCATGTCATATGAATAAATAGTACAATACAGTATTGGGCCAAGGACGCTACACAGTGGAATTCCGGCATTTATTTCTGATATTTTAGAGTAATCACTATTAACTTTTACATAGAAGCTTCGCTTATCAAGATATGATTTAAAAAATATATGTAATGGAGCTGGGAGGATATTTTTGAGTTTAAACAGCAGTCCATTATGCCAAACTTTGCCAAAAGCTTGTTGAACATCTAGGAATACAGCGAAGCTATACGGGTTCATTTCCAGTGCATCTCGTATAACATTTACAACTCTGTCAATTTGTTCAAGTGTAACTTGTTTTTGACGAACACCAAATTGACGTTTAGGTTGTCCAAGTTATCGTCGAAGAAAAATTCTTTCGAACAGTTTCGAAAAAGTGGGAAGCAGACTTATTGGTCTATATGACGTTATAGAGTGTTCTGGATTGCTTGGCTTCTTTATCATCAGCGCACTTCCATTGAGTTGGAAAATGTAGCAACCGTAGAATGACGTTGAAAAGGAAAGTTAAGAAAAGTATACCTTTTCCTGGTAATGCTTTTATTATTTTTGCATCTATTTGATCGTATCCCGGTGATTTTGTTTAGAGCCTTAATTTCTTCTTTATAAAGCTTATGTGCTTTATATGCAAATCCATCTGACAGGCAATGTTTAGATACTGGACAATAGGACCTTCATTTGAGTTAATCATATTCCTGGAAAATGTTTCCTGTGAAGCAAATGCTGCTGCTTTGGATTTGTCATTTCTGCACCAACAACCGTTTTTATCTTTAATCGGAACATTTTACAGGTCGTTTCAGATATCTTGTAGCGTTGTACAGGTAATTTTCTTTGCCACCATCAACAACGCTATTATTTTTTTGTTCTTGTAGTCTTTTGCTTAAATTCTTTACAGCTTAGATTTCGTTTATCTGTAGAGCTTCTTGTTCTCTGCCATATCCTTCTTAACCTTCATTATTCTTTTATAAGACGTCTAGTTTTCTCAGATAGCGCGACATTTTGACCTCTTGGCTGATCGTTTCTTTGGGGAGTTGATAAGACTGCTGCTTCATGAATAATGCTACTAAAATGTTCAACACTATCATCCAAATCATCATTTCTTGCTATTGTAAGTTAAGATCAATATTTTCATCTCTCCAGTATTGAAAGTAGTTAATGTCTGTGTTTGATGTGAAGATTTTAGGCTTGTTGGGTACGAACTCCATAGTAGTACTGAAGTATATAACGATTGCAGAGTGATCCGAGCTGAGGTCTTCGTTGTTAGATATATCAAGAAGATATCTTGGTAAACCCTTGTATACGACGAAGTCTAAAAGATCTGGTATTTTGTTATAATTGTGCTTGGTGATACAGTTATACAATTGTCTACCTTTTGGATTTACTAGCCTTGATCACCACCAAGGATGTTTGGCATTGAAATCACCACCTACTAAAAACTTTGATCCGAGGCGATTAAAAAGTTTTCATAGTCTTTCAGTTTGACATTATGTCTTGTTGAACATACGGGTTTTGAAACTCGTCAGCTATTTCGTATTTGATTGATGATTTGACAAAAATTCCTGTTCCGCCATGTGCTCTTTCGCCTGGTTGCACGAAACAAAATCGTATCCTCTAATATGTATGTGCGATTTGCTTGTAAAATGTGTTTTAAATATTAGAAATATATCTTTATACTTTGTTCTAAAACATAATTCAATTTCATTTCGGTTTTTACTTAGACCGTTTGCACTCCAAATAGCAATTCTTAGGTTCAGTTGCATTATTTTTTAATAAGCACATAATAAGTGACATCATATTCATTAGCGTGTTTGTTAATTCAATTTGCTTATGTGAAAGCAATTTAATATTCTTTATTACATTACTGTCCCTGCTTGGATTGGCAGTTTTTGCATATGATAGCTTAAAGTTATTGAAGTCGTTGTTATCTATTCTATGGCTACCATTAGGTTGATTAAGTGCTGGAAAATTATTAGTATGAATGGAAAGTTGTGGCTAATGATTTATTGCACCTGTCTTTCTCTTCCGCAGAAGCTCTTCATAAAAGAAACATCCTTTATAATTTGCTGTGTGTACTTTTAGGCAATGTACACATCGTGATGGAACATCTTTCGGTTTTGTGCAGTTGGCGGTGAGATGTCCAAGCCCACATTTTACGCAAGCATAAGTATGTAAAGTATGATTTTGTAGGACCATATTGTTGACATCTGTAGCATTGGACTATATCGCTGGTTTTATTTGGCGGCTCTAAGCTAACAACAGCATTATACAAATATCGAATATCATATATAGTTTTGTTCTCTGGTCCTGGGTCTAAATCAACATCAAACATCGCTAAAGGTTCCTTGGTTATTCTACTATTCTACTTTTCACGTTGGAAATGTATCTCACCTGATGATTTTTAATAACAGCTCGGCCTTTATATCCTCTTGTGGGGTAGAATGATAAAGTCCCTTAATAACAATTCTGAATGCACGTTCGGTTTTAATATGATACGTATGAAAACTAACTTGTTTTACTTCAAAGTATTTAACAATTTTGTCTATATGCAATCAGTGTTTTTAATAGTTAATCTTTTTTGAGCATAGTTCATTGATTTGTAATTGAATTCACTTAAAGGAATTACAGCTGACAGTTTTTCAATCATTTTGCTTATATTTGCAATGCCAGGGACATTAATTGGTGGTGGTTTTGGTGTTGTTTTTCATCATTATTATTTTCTTTATCTTCATTGTTATCCGATATAGAAAATTTGTTGCTTTTCAATGTAGTTGGTTGTTCGTCTTGTTATTTTTTTACGTTTTGTCATGATTATTTGCCAGGGAGTTGTACTGTCGTCACTTCCATCGTCGCTTGCTTCAGCAGTCATTTGGTTGGTTTTGGTTGACTGTAACAATAGCAATTGTAGTAATGTGCAGTATGTAGGTAATAAATAGAGAAAGAACAAATCCGTTTATTTTTGAAGAATTGTTGAGAAAAGAAAAAAAAACAATTTGAATGCAGTTGCGCAGTTGGGACAGAAACACGTCTGTTCGTATGCACTGACTAATCGCGGCTAAAATGACAACAGGGCAAAAGTGAAAAAAGTTTTCCTTTAAGGGATTAAAAAAATCCTGGTAAAATTTAAAATTTTTTGACATTCCCACCATGTAGTTTAATTAATTTACTTTCAAATCAGCTCTATTTAGAAGTGTTACGCATATACGATTTTACCTTTCCAAAAATTGGCCTGGTCATTGGGACCCAAAAATCGTCCCTTATAATTCGGGAACAATGGGGCATCCAAAAACGGTAAAATTTTCTTGCATCCTTGCATCAAAAATCTGACTTGCATCAAAAATCTGACTATGAGGGAAATTCCCTTTAAGGAACTTATAGTAATGGACTTAATCGACTTTTCCTTAATAAAATTTAGTATCTACATAATTAGTATACCATCCACCGATGGGTGAATGATATGCTCTAGTGGACATTATCTCTAAAACATTATAATATTTTGTTGATCGTCGTAATTCTAAGAGACATGTCCGTCCGCCCATGTGTCTTTGGAAAGCACGAAAGCGGTCAAAAGAATTTATTAAGCACCCTTAAAATTTGCCTGATGACGGCTTAAGGTCATTAGCTATTTGTGTAAATAGGCGAAATAGGCCATACTTCATAGGTCCCAGATCAATATTTTGAAGTGTTGCAAACAGAATGACAAATGTTATATATCATACACCTTTGGTGGAATGTATGAAGAAAATCATATGGAATTATAAACTGGTAAAAAGGCTAAATTTGGGAGTAGCGACTATAAATTCTAAATGTGCAGAAATGCCAAATGAAACAGGACTACTACAGACCCCTTGAACAGATTCTTAATTTATCCAGATTTTAAAAACAATGTTACAGTTGGATTTGTGAAAAATTTTTTTTTACTATTTTGGATATTTGAATTTTTTACGTATTTGGCCATATTTAAGGGGGTCATATGTAGAATTAAACAATGTGTTCTTTACATAAATGTTCTGTTGAGTAGATTTAGTCTGACTCAAGTTTGGGGAAGAGTTGTAATTTCTTCTCCTGGTGAGTAATGATTTTATTCTTAAGATTAAAGAAGATTTGTAAGGTTTTCTTCGGTCTACTAATGGTTTCATACTAATTTGAAATGTGCTCGCTTAGGACTATATATACAAAAACTCTTATCAAGCGAACCACATTGGTCTTATTCTAAGGCAGAGATCAATGCACACAACGCAGGCCGTTATCGACACGTGCGTGAATACCATCGTGCGTTTGTAGCATTGTATGTTTTATTACATTGTGCGAGCATACATAAATAGAATTTTATTGCCAGCTGACAATAAAAGACAATTCGACGCGTCTTCCCGCTGCCCTTGAAAATGCACTAGGAAATCAACATACCCAACACACAATCTAAAACGTGTTCAGTTTGAACATTCTGCCAGGCGGAAAAGTACATGATGTATTCTTAACTTAAATCTTTTCTTCCTATAAGTGGACTGTATATTACTTAAACTATCTACCAGCGGCCGCTGTATTCTACAATGTTTAATATTTATAATAACTAAATTGATGATTACATTACTATATAATTAATATCAGTAACTGTAGCATCATAAAACTGGATTCAATAGTGTTGGACGCCTTTCGAATCAACGTGTTGTTTCCCACAATGCATCCAGCTAAGATGTCTACATATCTTGTTGGGTAGTCGGACATCCTTTAATTCTTCTGTTGACATTTGCATTAGCCGCCTTTGGTGTTGCTTTCAGACTACCTTCATCGGCAGCCAACAATTGAGTATCGCATTAAATTCGGGTACCAAATTCCTTGCTACCCTTGGCATACTTGGTCTGCACTTTCTGTAATTGCAGTTTAATCAAATTTAATTCTTCAATAATTTTGGACTCCTGACGGATCCTGTTGGTCTTTTGTCGATGTTGCTTAAAATCATTCTGTTTCGTTTTAAATGTATTGTCGTCAGGCTGCCTAGCGCAAACAGTAGATTGTTTGTTGAATGCGTTCAATCTTTCATTCAGGTAGAAAGACTCTTTGCCCTCAGTTGTCTTATTGTTACATAAGAAATCCTTCTTTTTAGTGTTGTCATTTTTAGTCAACTGTTTCTTCGCGTGATTAGCGGTATCCTGCTTACGAATGCCGCCACCGCATTGACTCATATCGCCCAATTTGTGTAACAGTTTATACTTTGATGGTGGCTCAATCATTTAGTATATAGCTGCTTCTGTTTCACCAAATTCCAACGTGACGAAACATCCATCTTCTTAAATTTGGAACATTTATATATGCCATGGTTCTCAGTGACACAGCATACGCATTTATTTTTCTTGCTTGACCATGCTTTATTTTCGGTTATTACCTTATTTAAGTCATTGGCGTAAGTCTTTTTTGTAGAATATGGAATTTTGCACTCTTGCACATCTGACAGCCGTTAAATATCTTTAGCCTTTCTGATTTGAAGGTTGTATTTCTGCAACTCTTTCCTCTTAAATTTTCGTAGTATAATGTGAGCGAAAATCGGTGATATTTCCGAATCGTTCACAATTTGCAGTTTATTCTTTATGATGTGCACTGCTTCATTAATGCTGTCAACAAACTTTTTTACAGCGGTGTCTGAATTTTCCACAAATGTCGGAAGATCCAACAGAAAGTCAAGCACCTCATTAAAAATTTACGTACCCGGTCCACTGGACAATAAGTGGCAAACCACTGATCTGGCTTCGCCTTCCAAGCTCATCCGCAGGTAGTTAAACTTGATGGTATCCGAGAGCTCATCCTGGTTATGGACCATCTCCTTAAAGAATTAAACAAAATGTTGCCAATTTTTTTCCTGCTCCATCGAATTTTGGTATGAATGGTCTTTGTGGTTCGAGTATGGCACACTTCGTCTTGGATTTGTTCTCAATCGTTGCAGCCATATCCATTTACTGTGTATAACAGTTACTGCTTATTCCAAATCCAGAAATGTTTTATCTGCACTATGTTTTGTGGGATAACCTTTGGCAAGACTGTCATTTTTGCCCTCCACGTTCTTTTCAGGCAGTTCAGTTTTTATTTCCAGATCGCCCACTGAACTTTCGGCCGTCATCCTCCGGTTACACTCTCCAATGACTCCCATGTGCGATCCATCCATGCTTTTCAGAGATCACTTTCAGCTTTAGGAATGCCAGAATGCAGAATTGCATATTCTTCCTGCAGCATAGCATGTTCCTCTAATTTTTTGTAGTCCAGTTCTTTTATTGTATATCTACAATAAAATCAATTCTAGAACTGCTGCCATTAAAGCTGAAACCTCTCCAAAAATTTTTTTTGAAATATTGGTGGTTTGCTAAGGCCTCTGCAGTTATCATCTTTGTGTGGGACTTCTGAAATTCTTCCTCTAGTTCATCCACTTCGGAACCTCGTTGACAAGGTGTCTTATTAGCTTATACCCCTTCTCTTGCCTCTCCACCAAATCCTTCTTCGTGTTGCTTAAGGGGGTTGGCAGCATTTTGGGGCTTGTTTGTGTTTTTTTCCAAAAAAATTTATTACTTTTTATTTTTCTTTACGAACCACTGTTTAAGTCATGGTTTACGCTTTTTTGAAATCTTTTTTTATTTCGAGTATCTTACCACTGGTGGGGGATTACTCTTTATTTTTTATGTGGAATATTTATTGTTCTGATTTTGGTGAGTATTTATTACTCTGAGTCTCCTACCACTGGTGGGGAAAACTCGTTTTTTTTTTAAATTTTTTTGTCGGTTCGATTGGACCACTTTTATGTAAAATAAAATGTGTAGCTTAGGATTATATATACAAAAAGTCTTATCAAGCAAACCACATTGGTCTTATTCTAAGAAATATATCAATGCACACATCGCATTGTGCGTTTTTTTGCATTGTACTTCATTGGGAGATATTTGACCTAGATCCACTTTAAGTGTACTGATCGATTAAAAATCAGAAGCATATTCGTTGCCTGTCTATTTGACTGTCCGTCCGTCTGCTGTAGATCTTAAGTTTGTTACGAAACTAAAGGTCGCAATTCATAAAATTTGGCAGAAATAAGTTTTTTGAACCAAGGACAGATGCTTCGAAATTTGAAGAAATTGAAGATATAACTCCCACACAAATGTTCAGCCGGCTCAAGGATTTGGCGAAGGAAATTGGTTCAGATTTAGATATAGCTTCTACACATATGTACATTAAACCGATTCCATGTCTTTAGAGTTACATATTGCATTAAATCCTAATGAAATTTGGCACAGTTCAGAACGATTGATTAGTTACCATCTCAGATTAAATTGGGATATATCCGTCTACGTTTTGATATAGCTCCAGTACAAAGGTCCCTCCTGATTATAACACAAATGAGAATGACATTTTCGCACGAGGTCATTAAAATATTTTTTTTTTTAATTTTGGTGAGGGAATATTCGATGTTCAAAGTGAACACGTTTTAGATTGTGTGGTAGGTATGTTGGCTTCCTAATTCCATTTCAAGGGCAAGGGAAGATGCGTCGAATTTTCTTTTATTGTCAGCCGGCATTAAAATTCTATTTATGCTCGCACAATGTAATAAAACATACAATGCAACAAACGCACGATGGTATACACGCATGGTATGCATTGATCTTTGCCTTAGAATAAGACCAATGTGGTTCGCTTGATACGAATTATTGTATATATAGTCCTAAGCGAACACATTTCAAATTAGTATGAAACCATTATTAGACCGAAGAAGACCTTACAAATCTTCTTTAATCTTAAGAATAAAATCATTACTCACCAGGAGAATAAATTGCAACTCTTCCTCAAACCTGAGTCGGAATAAATCTACTCAACAGAACATTTATGACCCCCTTAAATATGGCCAAATACGTAAAAAATTCAAATATCCAAAATAGTAAAAAAAAATTTTTCACAAATCCAACTGTAACATTGTTTTTAAAATCTGGATAAATTAAGAATCTATTCAAGGGGTATATAGTAGACCTGTTTCATTTGGCATTTCTGCACATTTAGAATTTATAGTCGCTACTCCCAAATTTAGTCTTTTTACCAGTTTATAATTCCATATGATTTTCTTCATACACTCCACCAAAGGTGTATAAAAAATTTGTCATTCTGTTTGCAACACTACGAAATATTGATCTGGGAACCTATGAAGTATTAACATTCCTGATCGCCGTAAAATTCTAAGACGATCTAGCCATGTGCGCGTGTCTGTTAAAAGCATGATAGCGTTCAAACAAATCCTATTTATGATTTATACTTAAGTCCCTTGGCCTATTTCGCCTATTGACACAAATAGCTAATGACGTTTAGCCGATTTTTGGGTCCTGATTTAAGGCCCAAATGAATGCAAATCTTAAATATAGTTACATGGATTTATGAGAATATTTTACCGTTTTTGGATACCCTTTTGTTCCCGAATTATAAGGGACGATTTTTGGGTCCCAATGACCAGGCCAATTTTTGGAAAGGTAAAATCGTATATGCGTCACACTTCTAAATAGAGCTGATTTGAAAGTAATTAATTAAACTACATAGCGGGAATGTCAAAAAATTTAAAATTTTACCAGGATTTTTTTAATCTTTCAAAGGAAAACTTTTTGCCCTGTTGCCATTTTAGTCGTACAGTGCATACGAACAGACGTGTTTCTGTCCCAACTGAGCAACTGCATTCAAATTGTTTTTTTTTTCTCAACAATTCTTCAAAAACAAACGGATTTGTTCTTTCTCTATGTATTACTTACATACTCGTACTGCATATTGCTATTGTTACAGTGCAACCAAAACAATTAGAATGACTGCTGGTACGGAAGCAAGCGACGATGGAAGTGACGACAGCACAACTCCCTGGCAAATAATCACTGCAAAACGTAAAATAATAACAAGGCTCACCCACGATAATAAAAAGCAAAAACAAGACGAACAACCAACTACATTAAACAACAACAAATTTTTTTCTTTGGATAACAATGAATATAAAGAAAATAATAATGCTGAACAAACAACACCAAAACCACCACCAATTTATGTCCCTGGCATTACAAATATAAACAAAAGGATTGAAAAGCTTTCAGCTGTAATTCCTTTAAGTGAATTTAATTACAAATCAATGAACTATAGAAAAATTGTTAAATACTTTGAAGTAAAACAAGTTAGTTTTCATACGTATCAAATTAAAACCGAACGTGCATTCAGAAGTGTTATTAAGGGACCCCACAAGAGGATATAAAGGCCGAGCTGTTATTAAAAATCATCAGGTGAGATACATTTCCAACGTGAAAAGTAGAATAGTAGAATAACCAAGGAACCTTAAGCGATGTTTTATGTTGATTTGGACCCAGGACCAGAGAACAAAACTATATATGATATTCGATATTTGTATAATGCTGTTGGTAGCATAGAGCCGCCAAATAAAACCAGCGATATAGTCCAATGCTACAGATGTCAACAATATGGTCATACAAAATCATACTGTAGAGGACATTATGCTTGTGTAAAATGTGTGTAGATGTACCATCACGTTGTGTACATTGCCAAAAAGTACACACAGCAAATTATATAGGATGTTTCTTTTATGAAGAGCTTCTGCGGAAGAGAAAGGCAGGTGCAATAAATCATACCAACAATTTTCCAGCACTTAATCAACCTAATGGTATCCATGGAAGAGATAACAACGACTTTAATAATTTTATCATATGCAGCAACTGCCAATACAAGCAGGGGCAGTAATGTAATAAAGAATATTAAATTGCTTCAACATAATTGAATTAACAAACACGCTAATGAATATGATGTCACTTATTATGTGTTTATTAAAAAATTATGCAACTGAACCTTAGAGTTACTATTTGGAATGCAAACGGTCTAAGTAAAAACCGATATGAAATTGAAAAATTTTTTAGAACAATATTATTTTTAATATTTGAAACACATTTTGCAAGCAAATGGCACATACATATTAGAGGATACGATTTTGTTTCGTGCAACCACCCAGACGAAAGAGCACATGGCGGAACAGGAATGTTTGTCAAATCATCAATCAAATACGAAATAGCTGACGAGTTTCAAAACCCGTATGTTAAAGCAGCTGGTATAAAATAAACATTAAATAATAAAATATATACTCAATTTACTTCCCCCCAAGACATAATGTCAAACTTAAAGACTATGAAAACTTCTTTAATCGCCTCGGATCAAAGTTTTTAGTAGGTGGTGATTTTAATGCCAAACATCCTTGGTGGTGATCAAGGCTAGTAAATCCAAAAGGTAGACAATTGTATAACTGTATCACCAAACACATATCATAAAATACCAGATCTTTTAGACTTCGTATGATATATCTAACAACGATGACCTCAGCTCGGATCACTCTGCAATCGTTATACACTACAGTACTACTATGGAGCTCGTACCCAACAAGCCTAAAATCTTCACATCAAACACAGACATTAACTACTTTCAATACTGGAGAGATGAAAATATTGATCTTAACTTAGAATAGCAAGAAATGATGATTTGGATGATTGTGTTGAATATTTTAGTAGCATTATTCATGAAGCAGCAGTCTTATCAACTCCTCAAAGAAATGATCAGCCAAGAGGTCAAAATGTCGGGCTGTCTGAGAAAACTAGACGCCTTATAAAAGAATAATGGATGTTAAGAAGCTTATGACAAAGAACGCGAAGCCCTACAGATAAACGAAATCTAAGATGTAAAGAATTTAAACAAAAGACTACAAGAACAAAAAAATAAGAGCGTTGTAAAATACTTACGGAATCTTAGCGTTGTTGATTGTGGCAAAGAAAATTACCTGTACAACACTACAAGATATCTCAAACGACCTGTAAAACGTAATGTTCCGATTAAAGCTAAATACGGTTGTTGGTGCAGAAATTACCAATTCAAAGCAGCAGCATTTGCTTCACATCTCGAGAAACCATTTTCCCCGAATATGATTAACTCAAATGAAGGTGCTATTGTCCAGTATCTAAACATTGCCTGTCAGATGGATTTGCATATAAAGCACATAAGCCTTATAGAGATGAAATTAAGTCTCTAAACAAAACAAAATCACCGGGATATGATTAAATTGTAGATGCAAAAATAATAAAAGCATTACCAGGAAAAGGTATACTTTTCTTAACTCTGCTTTTCAACGTCATTCTACGGTTGCTACATTTTCCAACTCAATGGAAGTGCGCTGAAATTGTGATGATAAAGAAGCCCAGCAATCCAAAACACTCTATAACGTCATATACACCATTAAGTCTGCTTCCCACATTTTCGAAACTGTTCGAAAGAATTTTTCTTCGACGATTACATCCAATCTTCGACGATAACTTCTAATCTTGGACAACCTAAACGTCATTCCAGAACATCAATTTGGTGTTCGTCACAAAAACGGTACACTTGAACAAATTCACAGAGTTGTAAGGCTGATGTCAGAGTGCACGCTCAAAGCGGAGCCGAGCCGAACTTATTTCATGCTTATATGAAATTTGGTGATGGCAGAGTGAACGCTGAAATCGGCGCTGAATCTGCACTGTTGAATGTTATTTTGTAGTTGATAGTTGTTAGTCAAAAATTTGGTTGATCAATAATGTCATTAATTAATTAATTAAATAATGTAAATTTCTGATTAATCTGGACTATAAATAATCAGTTAATTATAAATACAATTGATCAAATTAAAATAATTGTGTTCAATATTCGAAAAAATTGTCAAACAAGACAGAGGGAATTATTTTACCAGTATCAAAACGTCAAGAACCGTTTACAAATTACAAACAACTCATATATGTACACATACAATCAAATATCTTCACCAATCAGCACGAAAAAACGCTTCAAAACAGTTTTGTTCTATTCAATCAGCTTTCATCTCGGCTCGGCGCGCACTCTGCCATCCCGACGCTGACGACAGCATCTCCCGCGCGTTCCTTGGTACTGGATAAGAGTCTATCGCGTGTATATTTCTCTCAGATGGTCTAATGCAACCTCCAGAGTCCCTAAATCCTAAATAATCCATCTTAGTGTAAGCAAATTTGCACTTTTGACATTTTACCTTTAACTCATGCCCGGCCAATCGCATTAATACTCTCCCTTACAATGTACAGTGCTCCTCTAGTCTTTGACTCGATCACTTAATCGTCCATATAAATTACAATTTCACCCCTTTCCAAAAAATCTATAAAAATTTCACTTACAAATCGTTGAAATATAGCGGGTTCGTTGTTCAACCCAAAGGGTAGACGAAGGAACTCGTATTGTCCGTTGGGTACTACAAACGATGTGTACTTAATACAATCTTCCTTCAACCTCGCAAGATAAAATCCCTACTTGAGTTCCATAATCGTAAACCACGTCTTTCCCTCCAAATGCTCAAGACAATCTTCAATTATCGGAAGTGGGTAACTATATCTTACTATAAGCCTATTAAGAGACCAATAATCGATTCACATTTTACTCCGCCACTTTTCTTCTTAGTCAAAAGAACTGGTGAAGCGTATCGGGAATTAATGTGCCGTATAATCCCCTTTTCTGGTAACTCGTTTATAATACGATTAGCTTCCTGTTTCTCAGCAAATGAAAGGCGTCTTGGCGAGCAAAATGTTGTATTCCCTGTATAAACTAAAATTCTAGACTCATATGTAGGTAGATGGAACAGGGTTATAAACAAACTTCCCAAAATAATTCTGCTCCACAACCTTCTGTATCTCATGCATTATACTCTCTGCTAAACCAGGATTGATGTCTATCACACAATCTCCATCACAACTAATGTCTATACTACATATCCTTTTAAATTCGTGAGAAAAATCGTCGTTGGAGGAGGAATCATAAAGTGTACATCTACTTGTATTGAAGCCCAAATTAAATGCTGAGTCTGACGTCAAATTTGAAATTTCAGAATTAAATTTATTATACCTAAAATTTGTATCTCTTTCATGGCCACAATTTGACACATCATCAAAATTAAACTTAGAAGAATCGACATTTCCACAAAATCATATAAATCCACACTGTCGTTCTTCATACATAATAAGTATACTCGTCTGGTACGACGTAAAGGTCAACAGTCCTCCTCTTTCCTTTAAACTCTATCACCGAGAACAAGGTTCCGCATGCTTTCAAATTTCCACTATTAACTCCTCTGAATTTCAAAAGTTGCGCATTTCCTAGTCGTGCGCAAGGGTTAATAGACAAAACTACTGACCGTCTAACAAAACTACTGGGGCTACCGGTATCCAAGAGAGGAAGTACAATATTATAATTTGATTACCCGTCATTTTTGCTGGTCATCAATAGCCGCTATTGCCTAAATGGGCAATTTCCGCGAAAGCGGTCCAACTTGAAACAAGATCCCCTTGATCGTTTATCCTTTGTATAGTTAGTGGCAAAATTTCCAAACTCAGAGCAATTGTAGCAAAGGATTTTCTGGACTCCTTTTCCTTGCTGGGTGCTGTATCAGCTATGATTTTCTCGTAACGAGGTATCAGTTCCCCAAATTCCGCCACAGTTGTTATAGATACCGATGATGTTTTTCCCTTAAGCCCTCAACTATATACTCCACAAGCTCTGTTTCACTGACGGAAGCACCCGTGCAATCTCATGCATTGACAGAACAAATCGATGCACGCTCCCAGATTTTTTGTCCCATACTCTGGCTTTAAGTTTTTTAAAATGTCACGCGCGCTAAATGTTTTGTTGCTCCAAGTGCTCGATTAAAAAGAGGTTAGCACTACCTAACAAACATAAACTTTTTTTGGCAGTGCATCTGTGAATGTTGGTTATTTCATTGGAATCTATGACCCATTTCAATACACTATAATCATCATCGCCACTGATCTTTACTAAGGAATTTTCTATGTCTGAAAAATTAATGTGAATTTTCTTTGTATTTGATGATTTGTCGCATTCCAATTCATTGATTTCCTTCTATAGCTTGAGTATTCAAAGGCGTCGAATTAGGTGTTGCTCAACTTGTTCTAATTTTTCGCTAACAGCGGCACTCACACGTTATAACTTTTCGTTCAACTTAGATGAAGAAGCAGGACACAATTAGGAGAGAGGCTATTAGTGCGGAAAATCGTTTAGCAATTACATTGAGGTTTTTGGCCACAGCCAGTTCTTTCGAAGATTTGAAATTCTCGTACGCAGTATCACCACAAGACATCAGCCTTATTGCCATTGAAACGTGCGAAGCTATTTTCAAAGTATTAAAGGAATTTATTACGGTTCCAAATTGTGTTGGAGCCCTCGATGGCAAGCACATAAACATAACCAGACCACCACATTCTGGGTCCTTCTATTTTAATTATAAAAAAAACATTTAGTATTGTGTTGATGTCTATTGTTGATAGTGACAGCAATTTCCTGATGGTTGACGTGGGAACGAATGGACGAATTTCAGATGGTGGCGTTTTCGCTAATACAAAATTTTTCAAAAAGTTGGAAAATGAAAAACTATACTTGCCAGAGTTAACATTCTAAAGCCTTTTGCGCATAACAATTTGACACCAGAAGAAATTATTTTCAACAAAACTCTAAGGTCTGCGCGTGTCAAAGTTGAAAATGCCTTTGGGATTTTAGCTTCTCGTTTTCGAGTATTGTTGACAACCATCCATTTAAGCCCGGAAAAAGCTACAACAATTGTACTCGCTTGCTGTTACTTACATAATTATCTGCGCCACCAATCAAATTCAAATACGGTTCCTGGGGAATATGAAAGTTTGCCAGAGCTGTCAGCCTTTGAACCAACTACAAGCAGAAATGCATCCAACGGCACGAAGATAACCAGACAACGTTTTTGTGAAACAATTAAACAACTAAGATCACTTCCATGACAAAATATTAATTTATTTCTGTTACATTTAATCATTTATTTCCATTTATATAAATGTGTACATATTTCACTAAAATATTAATTATATGAGATCTAAAAAAATTAAAGTAATACACATTTTATCGCTGAATAAGTCGTGTACTGAATTGTACGTAGTTTCTGGTACAAACTGGACAGAATCGTTGGAAGCAGCGGGGCTTATTAATGGAACGGCGACTATACGAGGAGAGGAAATACTGGAAGAATATGATCTTGACGCTTCTGAAATATTTTGGGAAAAGTAATTTGGGATACTGGTACTATTGGCTTTGTTCAAAAAGTTTAAAATTAGTTTGTTCAAGCGGCCCAACAGCATTATCTCATCTACTGCCTGTTTAGCAAAAAGTTGCTGGTCCGGTGGCATTTGACGCAACATGCAAGCCCATCCATTAGCAAAAACCGCAGCATCGTCCTGGATTTCTTTGTTTTTTGATGACTCTAAATGCTCAGTCGCTTTCTTTAAAAATTCTGCCCTTACATCGACTGTGCATTTCTTCTTAATTTTAGTTGGCACTTGCTAAAAAAATTTGAACAGAATTTATTAAAATTTCCAAAATCTATCCGTTTATAGGAAAACATTTTCTCCATACAAAAACTAACAAGTAAAAGCGGCGCTCATTTCGGCCGGGCCGAATCTTATATACCCTCAATCATGGTGAAGCGTATATAACATTCGGCCCTGCCGAACTTAGTGACGATTTTTACTTGTTTTTGTTATTTTACTAACCTTAGAGGGCGTGCCAGCAAAGTTTTCCTCGTCATCCGAACTTAAATTCGCGGGCACTGGCATTTCCAAGTCCCGTAAAAAACTGAATTCTTCGAAGTACCATAGACTTGGGGAATAAATATCATCTGCACTGCTCCAGATTTTTGGCTTTGAATATATTTCTTCAGCTCGTGCCAATAACATGTACACATGTTCGAAATTTTTCTTTTTACTTTTAACTTTTTTATGCACCATTAATAATTTTTCGTACGATTTCTTTCTTATATTTTTCGCTTTTACAGTTCCACAACTCTGGCATACTTTTATATACCTCGATAAAATCGCGCATTGGTATATCATCCTCACTCTCACTCATTTTTGTTTGGTTGCTTTCCGATCACAATTGCTGTTGTTTCATTAACGTCAAAACAAAAATGAGGAAGAAAAAGCAATAAAGTAGAACAACATGCCCTCACACGTACCAACCAGGTTGGCCAACTTGAACAGAAATCAAAATATTTTGATTTTTCAACCAACCGACGACCAACTAGCCCTCACAGGTTACAACTTGCTATTCTACTTAGTCAAGTTGAACGAAAAGTTGTAACGTGTGAGGGCCGCATTACGTGTGTTGATAACTTGCACATTTCCGCCATTTTGTATTTCATTATGAGCCTGCTCATTCATAATGCCACCATGCATGTCTTCGTTATGGCTAACTCTGCTTTTCAACGTCATTCTACGGTTGCTACATTTTCCAACTCAATGGAAGTGCGCTGAAATTGTGATGATAAAGAAGCCCAGCAATCCAAAACACTCTATAACGTCATATACACCATTAAGTCTGCTTCCCACATTTTCGAAACTGTTCGAAAGAATTTTTCTTCGACGATTACATCCAATCTTCGACGATAACTTCTAATCTTGGACAACCTAAACGTCATTCCAGAACATCAATTTGGTGTTCGTCACAAAAACGGTACACTTGAACAAATTCACAGAGTTGTAAGGCTGATGTCAGAGTGCACGCTCAAAGCGGAGCCGAGCCGAACTTATTTCATGCTTATATGAAATTTGGTGATGGCAGAGTGAACGCTGAAATCGGCGCTGAATCTGCACTGTTTTTGTTGTGCGTTTTGTGTTTTTTTTTTAATTTTTTTATTTATGAATGTTATTTTGTAGTTGATAGTTGTTAGTCAAAAATTTGGTTGATCAATAATGTCATTAATTAATTAATTAAATAATGTAAATTTCTGATTAATCTGGACTATAAATAATCAGTTAATTATAAATACAATTGATCAAATTAAAATAATTGTGTTCAATATTCGAAAAAATTGTCAAACAAGACAGAGGGAATTATTTTACCAGTATCAAAACGTCAAGAACCGTTTACAAATTACAAACAACTCATATATGTACACATACAATCAAATATCTTCACCAATCAGCACGAAAAAACGCTTCAAAACAGTTTTGTTCTATTCAATCAGCTTTCATCTCGGCTCGGCGCGCACTCTGCCATCCCGACGCTGACGACAGCATCTCCCGCGCGTTCCTTGGTACTGGATAAGAGTCTATCGCGTGTATATTTCTCTCAGATGGTCTAATGCAACCTCCAGAGTCCCTAAATCCTAAATAATCCATCTTAGTGTAAGCAAATTTGCACTTTTGACATTTTACCTTTAACTCATGCCCGGCCAATCGCATTAATACTCTCCCTTACAATGTACAGTGCTCCTCTAGTCTTTGACTCGATCACTTAATCGTCCATATAAATTACAATTTCACCCCTTTCCAAAAAATCTATAAAAATTTCACTTACAAATCGTTGAAATATAGCGGGTTCGTTGTTCAACCCAAAGGGTAGACGAAGGAACTCGTATTGTCCGTTGGGTACTACAAACGATGTGTACTTAATACAATCTTCCTTCAACCTCGCAAGATAAAATCCCTACTTGAGTTCCATAATCGTAAACCACGTCTTTCCCTCCAAATGCTCAAGACAATCTTCAATTATCGGAAGTGGGTAACTATATCTTACTATAAGCCTATTAAGAGACCAATAATCGATTCACATTTTACTCCGCCACTTTTCTTCTTAGTCAAAAGAACTGGTGAAGCGTATCGGGAATTAATGTGCCGTATAATCCCCTTTTCTGGTAACTCGTTTATAATACGATTAGCTTCCTGTTTCTCAGCAAATGAAAGGCGTCTTGGCGAGCAAAATGTTGTATTCCCTGTATAAACTAAAATTCTAGACTCATATGTAGGTAGATGGAACAGGGTTATAAACAAACTTCCCAAAATAATTCTGCTCCACAACCTTCTGTATCTCATGCATTATACTCTCTGCTAAACCAGGATTGATGTCTATCACACAATCTCCATCACAACTAATGTCTATACTACATATCCTTTTAAATTCGTGAGAAAAATCGTCGTTGGAGGAGGAATCATAAAGTGTACATCTACTTGTATTGAAGCCCAAATTAAATGCTGAGTCTGACGTCAAATTTGAAATTTCAGAATTAAATTTATTATACCTAAAATTTGTATCTCTTTCATGGCCACAATTTGACACATCATCAAAATTAAACTTAGAAGAATCGACATTTCCACAAAATCATATAAATCCACACTGTCGTTCTTCATACATAATAAGTATACTCGTCTGGTACGACGTAAAGGTCAACAGTCCTCCTCTTTCCTTTAAACTCTATCACCGAGAACAAGGTTCCGCATGCTTTCAAATTTCCACTATTAACTCCTCTGAATTTCAAAAGTTGCGCATTTCCTAGTCGTGCGCAAGGGTTAATAGACAAAACTACTGACCGTCTAACAAAACTACTGGGGCTACCGGTATCCAAGAGAGGAAGTACAATATTATAATTTGATTACCCGTCATTTTTGCTGGTCATCAATAGCCGCTATTGCCTAAGAGGGCAATTTCCGCGAAAGCGGTCCAACTTGAAACAAGATCCCCTTGATCGTTTATCCTTTGTATAGTTAGTGGCAAAATTTCCAAACTCAGAGCAATTGTAGCAAAGGATTTTCTGGACTCCTTTTCCTTGCTGGGTGCTGTATCAGCTATGATTTTCTCGTAACGAGGTATCAGTTCCCCAAATTCCGCCACAGTTGTTATAGATACCGATGATGTTTTTCCCTTAAGCCCTCAACTATATACTCCACAAGCTCTGTTTCACTGACGGAAGCACCCGTGCAATCTCATGCATTGACAGAACAAATCGATGCACGCTCCCAGATTTTTTGTCCCATACTCTGGCTTTAAGTTTTTTAAAATGTCACGCGCGCTAAATGTTTTGTTGCTCCAAGTGCTCGATTAAAAAGAGGTTAGCACTACCTAACAAACATAAACTTTTTTTGGCAGTGCATCTGTGAATGTTGGTTATTTCATTGGAATCTATGACCCATTTCAATACACTATAATCATCATCGCCACTGATCTTTACTAAGGAATTTTCTATGTCTGAAAAATTAATGTGAATTTTCTTTGTATTTGATGATTTGTCGCATTCCAATTCATTGATTTCCTTCTATAGCTTGAGTATTCAAAGGCGTCGAATTAGGTGTTGCTCAACTTGTTCTAATTTTTCGCTAACAGCGGCACTCACACGTTATAACTTTTCGTTCAACTTAGATGAAGAAGCAGGACACAATTAGGAGAGAGGCTATTAGTGCGGAAAATCGTTTAGCAATTACATTGAGGTTTTTGGCCACAGCCAGTTCTTTCGAAGATTTGAAATTCTCGTACGCAGTATCACCACAAGACATCAGCCTTATTGCCATTGAAACGTGCGAAGCTATTTTCAAAGTATTAAAGGAATTTATTACGGTTCCAAATTGTGTTGGAGCCCTCGATGGCAAGCACATAAACATAACCAGACCACCACATTCTGGGTCCTTCTATTTTAATTATAAAAAAAACATTTAGTATTGTGTTGATGTCTATTGTTGATAGTGACAGCAATTTCCTGATGGTTGACGTGGGAACGAATGGACGAATTTCAGATGGTGGCGTTTTCGCTAATACAAAATTTTTCAAAAAGTTGGAAAATGAAAAACTATACTTGCCAGAGTTAACATTCTAAAGCCTTTTGCGCATAACAATTTGACACCAGAAGAAATTATTTTCAACAAAACTCTAAGGTCTGCGCGTGTCAAAGTTGAAAATGCCTTTGGGATTTTAGCTTCTCGTTTTCGAGTATTGTTGACAACCATCCATTTAAGCCCGGAAAAAGCTACAACAATTGTACTCGCTTGCTGTTACTTACATAATTATCTGCGCCACCAATCAAATTCAAATACGGTTCCTGGGGAATATGAAAGTTTGCCAGAGCTGTCAGCCTTTGAACCAACTACAAGCAGAAATGCATCCAACGGCACGAAGATAACCAGACAACGTTTTTGTGAAACAATTAAACAACTAAGATCACTTCCATGACAAAATATTAATTTATTTCTGTTACATTTAATCATTTATTTCCATTTATATAAATGTGTACATATTTCACTAAAATATTAATTATATGAGATCTAAAAAAATTAAAGTAATACACATTTTATCGCTGAATAAGTCGTGTACTGAATTGTACGTAGTTTCTGGTACAAACTGGACAGAATCGTTGGAAGCAGCGGGGCTTATTAATGGAACGGCGACTATACGAGGAGAGGAAATACTGGAAGAATATGATCTTGACGCTTCTGAAATATTTTGGGAAAAGTAATTTGGGATACTGGTACTATTGGCTTTGTTCAAAAAGTTTAAAATTAGTTTGTTCAAGCGGCCCAACAGCATTATCTCATCTACTGCCTGTTTAGCAAAAAGTTGCTGGTCCGGTGGCATTTGACGCAACATGCAAGCCCATCCATTAGCAAAAACCGCAGCATCGTCCTGGATTTCTTTGTTTTTTGATGACTCTAAATGCTCAGTCGCTTTCTTTAAAAATTCTGCCCTTACATCGACTGTGCATTTCTTCTTAATTTTAGTTGGCACTTGCTAAAAAAATTTGAACAGAATTTATTAAAATTTCCAAAATCTATCCGTTTATAGGAAAACATTTTCTCCATACAAAAACTAACAAGTAAAAGCGGCGCTCATTTCGGCCGGGCCGAATCTTATATACCCTCAATCATGGTGAAGCGTATATAACATTCGGCCCTGCCGAACTTAGTGACGATTTTTACTTGTTTTTGTTATTTTACTAACCTTAGAGGGCGTGCCAGCAAAGTTTTCCTCGTCATCCGAACTTAAATTCGCGGGCACTGGCATTTCCAAGTCCCGTAAAAAACTGAATTCTTCGAAGTACCATAGACTTGGGGAATAAATATCATCTGCACTGCTCCAGATTTTTGGCTTTGAATATATTTCTTCAGCTCGTGCCAATAACATGTACACATGTTCGAAATTTTTCTTTTTACTTTTAACTTTTTTATGCACCATTAATAATTTTTCGTACGATTTCTTTCTTATATTTTTCGCTTTTACAGTTCCACAACTCTGGCATACTTTTATATACCTCGATAAAATCGCGCATTGGTATATCATCCTCACTCTCACTCATTTTTGTTTGGTTGCTTTCCGATCACAATTGCTGTTGTTTCATTAACGTCAAAACAAAAATGAGGAAGAAAAAGCAATAAAGTTGAACAACATGCCCTCACACGTACCAACCAGGTTGGCCAACTTGAACAGAAATCAAAATATTTTGATTTTTCAACCAACCGACGACCAACTAGCCCTCACAGGTTACAACTTGCTATTCTACTTAGTCAAGTTGAACGAAAAGTTGTAACGTGTGAGGGCCGCATTACGTGTGTTGATAACTTGCACATTTCCGCCATTTTGTATTTCATTATGAGCCTGCTCATTCATAATGCCACCATGCATGTCTTCGTTATGGCTGCCGTTACTTTTCTCAACTTCATTATTCCTGTGTCGTTGATCTTTGGAATTAGACACTTGTTGCTGTGAAATTTGAGCTGTACCTGTTTTAATAATTTCCTCCAACAAAGTTCGAAGTTGTGAAAGAGTTGCTGATTCCGAGAACTCTATTCCCAATGCCTTTAACTGCACTGCTATTTTCAAGTTCATTTATTGTCTTAAGTCAGAAGTTTATTTATTTCTCCACTTTCTTAAGTAGGTATTTAACTTTTATTTTTAAAAATTTTTACTGCTAGAAGAAAACTTTCTTAGGGTGATGGCAGAGTGCGCGCTCAAAGCCGAGCGGAGCCGAGCTGAAAGCTGATTGAAATTCTTAAAACTGTGTACATACAAATTAGAAACCAGCGTCGGGATGGCAGAGTTCGCGCCGAGCCCAGCTGAAAGCTGACTGAATGGAAAAAAAAACTGTTTTGAAGCGTTTTTCGTGCTGATTGGTGCTGATATTTGATTGTACGAGTATGTGTGAAGATATGAGTTGTTTGTAATTTGTAAACGGTTCTTGACGTTTTGATACTGGTGAAATAATAATAAACAAAATTAATGAAATTTGATGATTCGTATTTAAGATTAACTGATTAATCATTGTTCTGATTAATCAGAAATTTTGATTTTTAGATTAATTAATTGATCACGTTATTGATTAACCCAAATCTTGACTGATCGATTACCATGTTATTTTGTGTTTATTTTACATATATGATAAATTGTAGTTGTTACATTTCTAATTCCGTTCCATTGTTTCTGTACCCCTCTTCTGTTTGATAAAATACATATGTGCGTATACTCTTGCACATGGTATATTGATGTACATGGCAGTGCTGAATAACGTTTTTTTGTTTGTTTCAATTTCTTTCATTGCGTACACCAACAACAACTTCTCCTGACTATACCATGAAGATCATTTACCATGCTCCTTTACTGTTCACATCAATTTTATAAACACAAATGAATAACAAGAATACAAAATAAACATTTATAAACACAAAACATACAAAAGCGCCGATTTCGGCGTTCACTCTGCCCCCAAATTTCACATAAGCATGAAATAACTTCGGCTCCGCTTTGAGCGCGCACTCTGCCATCTGCCTTAGTCGTTTTACTTTACTATTATCTTTTAAATGTTCTCTTGAGTGGTGTTATTTCACATCTGACGTTGGTGACTTATTCACGTTCTACCAACAAATGGCTTCTTTTATTAATTTATCATACTTGTTGCATCACATAGTCGTATAAATTAGGATACATGCTATATAATCTATAAACTCCTATTCTAATCACCCGGCTGAGCCGTATAGAACTTTGAATGACAATGTTGCGCTACAATTGTTCTAACTAGTGTTGTCAATACCTAAGTTCTTAATTCTACTAAAAATTATGTATAAGAATTTGTTTCATGTTGAAACAAATGGACAAACTAAGTCCGGCCGTACCGAAGCGAATATACCTTTCATTATGGATAACGGTCCAATATAACCATTTTGTCAAGGGGGCTACGCACCGGCATCTTTCTATCTCATTTTTTTTTTTGTTGTAAAAAGTCGTAAAACCTAGTTTTCCTTTGCAAGAAATACATTCTACTAAAATAAAATAGAAAATACCATTAATGAATTTATATTTTCAGTTATATATTTTTTTTGTTTTAACTTATTTAATCTTGCGGTGGCACTACTCCTTGTTTCATAAAATGTTGTTACACAAACAATGAATATATAATACGAGTATGTTTATGTAGTAAAAACAACACAAACATTCTAAAGTTATCTGTCCTACTTCAGAAAATAGCAAAGATGTACTACGAGTACATTAAAGTGCCTCCAAAAATAGTCGCAACTATAGGAATGAGGATTTATATGTTTAAGAGCTATTTCTAAAATATTTCGGCCCTAAGCATTCGTGAGCTGGACCCGTTTCATAACACCATTAAAAATCCGTCAATAACATTCACGGTTTTATATTTTTGGTTAAATAAATGGCCAAATGTAATAGAGCAATGCCAGTACGTGGACTTTGCATTCAGATAATATTAAAATTGTATGTGCTATTGAGATATTCACAATTATGTGCAATGTTTTATTCGACGATTTCGTTGACTTTAATTTTTATTTAAATCCTGAAATAATAATATTGAACAAAAACTTCCCTAAAATAAAAATGGGTAATTTATTTTGAGACTAGTGTTCTGTACGTTCACTACGCGCCTGCTTTCTATATTTCCTTTTTGTTTACATTATTCTTTATATGCATCTAACTCACTCTTATCTATTTATCTATTGTCATCTGCCCTTTTTTAATACGCTCTCGTAGATTTTAGCAATAAAGGCCCAATTAGTCTTGACGGTTGACAGTTGATTCTGCAACCTGCAGAAGTCTAGCGTCGTCAGCCGTCAAACTGTAGTTATCTCCCTCTAACACATGCAAAATGCAACCCCTAACTGAAATAGCTGATTGCCTACCGTCAATCGTCCACCGTCAAGACTAATTGGGCCTTAAATCAGGGATTGTCATTTCATTGCACAATTGTGAAATCACTACCTCACACACATTCTTATGCTCTTCATTTAGTTGTCGATGAGACTTCGACAAGTGTACATGCGGATGCCACGATTTTTTTTGCATGATGACACTCGAAAAATATTATGAGGTCAAAAATGCTTTTGGTAACATGCTATGCCTTTCATGTTATAAAACCTTAAGGAAGTTACGGAATATGTTATAAAAAGGCATTGCGATCATTTTCATAGTAATTTAAATATGATAAGGAAAGAGTAGACCTGTTTTACAGAAAAAAAATATTTTTGGAAAAATTGAAAGAATGGTTATTGGGAGAGGAAATTTATGAATCAAAACCATTTTCCAAATTATGAAACAATATTTCAAGTTTAATAAGCTTGAATATTGTCAGGAAAGGTAGACCATTGTATGATGGTATTTTTATTAAGCAATTGTTGACCAAAATTTGGCAAAGGCTTAATTATAATACTATAATTATAGAGTCTCTTCCATTGTCCAGTAATACTGTAGGCCGTCGCACTGTTCAATTTGGAACATGTGTCGATTCTGCGGTTAGGGTAAAATTAATTAGTTTATTATTTCGTTGTTTTTTTGTACAAATATCAGAATGGCCTCTGTTACTAACATTTTACTATGGCTGTTAATATCTTAATTCTCTCAATTTGTTTACTCTCTCGTACTAACTAATACACAAGCAACAAATTATTGACAATCCCTTCACTAAATACATTACATTACAGAGTAAACAAATTGAGAGGATTTAGATGAAAGAAAAAGTGGAGAGGCAAATTGATAATTTGGTCGAGCTAAGTATTGTAATCTGTTTAGTACTGCGAGGGGGACCCCGATTGTGCCGGCGGTGAAGAGAAATGGAAGTATTCGAATTTTTGACTCTTAATCCACATTTGTATGTAGAGAAATATCCTTTGCCTCGGATTCATGAAATTTTTTCGGTACTCTAGGTTGATATAGGTTTGGCGTCGACCCCACCAATTTTCCACAGATTTATGGATACACTTTTGGCAGGTCTTGATGGCATGGTAGTTTTTTGGATGACATTTTTAATAGTGCCAGTAGCCGGAAGATACAATCGGAAAGGCAGGTATTTTGAGAAATGCTGGTTTTAAATTACCTCCGGAAAATGTGAATTTTCTTGTAAGAGAATTAAATATTAAGGCCATGCGATTGACAAGAACGGATTGCACAAGAATCCAGAAGAGGTTAGTGATATTACGAATATCCCGTACTCCAGAAATGTCAAGAAACTACAATCGTTTTTGGGAATAGTAAATTTTTATAGGAGATTTGTTCCGGAGGTACCACTTTGCTGCTTCCTTTACATCAGTTGTTGAAAGCCGATGCCAAATTTGAATGGATTAGGGAATGTTCAGTGGTGAGAACTGTTTAGCCCATGTCAAAGCAGATATCAAGGCGAAGGTCACAGTGGATGCGAGCCCAGTCGCAGTAGGGACCGTTTTGTCGCAGATTGATGGACAGGGGGTTGAAAGGCCAATCGAGTTCGCCTCTAGGACATTGACGGATACAGAGTGAAGGTAATCTCAGTTGGATAGTGAAGCTGTTGAAATTTTGTTTGGGGTGACTAAGTTTCATCAATATTTACATGGGCGTCATTTAATATTGGTAACAGATAACAAACCATTACATTACATTTTTCTTCCGAAGAAAGCAATTCCTTTGATGGCTCCAAGCAGTTTGCAGGGTATAACATTAACGCTATCTGGTTATCAGTTTAATGTATCACATATAAAGTCCTTGACTTTCGATTATTTTTCACGATTTCCGGCAAAATCTAACATTCTAAAACACGAATTTCCAAATGACATTAATGTAAATTTTCGCTGAAACTAGATGAGGAAGGAAAGATACTTAATCTTGAAGGCATAAGAAAAGAAACAGTGGAAGATAAGCCTTTGTGGAAGGTCAAACATTTCCTTCAGGTAGAGTAGCCAGAGAAGTGTTTGGATAGGGCTTTATTGCCTTACTTTTTAAAGAGGAGTGCGTTATCTGAGGAATCGAATTGTTTGTTTTAGGGATATATGGGATCTTACTCCAAACAAAAGATTTATTTTTGCCAGATTGTCGGCCTTTGCTGGTATGCTGGCGTTTAGCGCGGCTAAGCTCTCCGGATGGGCGTGGTTCTTGCCAGCAATCTGTACATGAAGACAGGTACAATAAACACATAATCACACCAGACTTGAAATGGTATAAAACACGTAGGGGACAACACGAAAGACACGGACCGAAACAAGACAAATAGGTAAGGAAAATCAACACTGAAGTATGCACTCACTACAACCATCACTCAACTTCTTGGCGGCTATTATGCCAAGGAAATTACCCTCCCTCTTGGAGTCGGATAACAAACCATTACATTACATTTTTCTTCCGAAGAAAGCAATTCCTTTGATGGCTCCAAGCAGTTTGCAGGGTATAACATTAACGCTATCTGGTTATCAGTTTAATGTATCACATATAAAGTCCTTGACTTTCGATTATTTTTCACGATTTCCGGCAAAATCTAACATTCTAAAACACGAATTTCCAAATGACATTAATGTAAATTTTCGCTGAAACTAGATGAGGAAGGAAAGATACTTAATCTTGAAGGCATAAGAAAAGAAACAGTGGAAGATAAGCCTTTGTGGAAGGTCAAACATTTCCTTCAGGTAGAGTAGCCAGAGAAGTGTTTGGATAGGGCTTTATTGCCTTACTTTTTAAAGAGGAGTGCGTTATCTGAGGAATCGAATTGTTTGTTTTAGGGATATATGATATCTTACTCCAAACAAAAGATTTATTTTTGCCAGATTGTCGGCCTTTGCTGGTATGCTGGCGTTTAGCGCGGCTAAGCTCTCCGGATGGGCGTGGTTCTTGCCAGCAATCTGTACATGAAGACAGGTACAATAAACACATAATCACACCAGACTTGAAATGGTATAAAACACGTAGGGGACAACACGAAAGACACGGACCGAAACAAGACAAATAGGTAAGGAAAATCAACACTGAAGTATGCACTCACTACAACCATCACTCAACTTCTTGGCGGCTATTATGCCAAGGAAATTACCCTCCCTCTTGGAGTCGGAAACCAAACTCCACCGTGATACCTCCAATTATTTCTGAGGTATCCCATCTCCAATACCTCTACTTAACCCTTGCTTTTCCCTACTACCGCTTGCCTTTTATGAACTAGAAGTTCATATTAAAAAGTATTCTCTTAATTCAGTTTCACAAAAGAATTTATTTATTATAACATTTTCGTTAATAGCAAAAAAAAACTTAACGTTAACTTATTAACGCATATTCGAACAAATTGTTTGAACAATAATTTAATTCTTTCAAAAACAAAAATCAAGAAAATGTAATTTTGAATTTAACAAGAGAAGTTTTAGAAAAACAATAAAATATTTTTTCTCTAATTTTAGCCTCGGGACGGCACCTCTTGAGCAACTACTGGAAACCTTGTGTCAGAAATTTTAACAGAATGACCTCCTGGTTTTGAACTGGCGCTGGTGTGTGTGTGTGGTATGGTCGGTATCCACGGTAAGCTGTATTGTTTCAAGTAAGTATTCGGTAACCTTGTCGTCCGTTTTGTCCGGTATATTAATTTACAATTTATGTTCTTTTTCAGATAAAAAAAATTTACTTCTGTGGAAAAGAAATAGGTGTGGATTTTTGGGAAAAAACCCTGCCTTACGTGTGATTTCCCTAGGCTTGAAAAGGTATGTTAACAACGTTCCCTACACCTATATTCTCTTACTATTATCGTATTTCTTTTATCTAAAAAGACTAAATTATTTTGTTTACTTCGTTTTTTCAGGTTTTATTGTCGTATATAGTTGTCGGCGGATACTACCTCGCAGGTGCCAGGCTTGGCGCTGTGAAATCTGCTGCTCCCTCGGTGGATTAGTCTCAATTGGCGACGAAAAATGGCGGAAGTATTGTTGTTTTAAGCTTTTAGTATTTTTATGTTTTTTTTTGTAAAATTATTTAACAATCAAAATGTCTTGTTTTAAAAAAAATATATTTGTTTGTCGTCAAGTGTTTTGTATTTTTGTTGTTTATTTGTATTTTTGTTCAGTCCTTTTTTGTTTTAAATGCAACTCATAACCAAACGTTACGTATTTCCTCGCCAGACCAACCTTTCGTCTCAGGATTCAAAATCAAAAAGAAGGAAAATAGGAATTTTCCATTTTTACCTCAAAAACTTCTTCCTAATTTTTATTTTTGTTTATTACTTTTTCTACCTCTACAGCTGTTTAAAAAGTGCTGCCAAGTTAAACACATTGCTTGCGCTTTTTGTTATTTTTGTGCAAACGCTAATAACCGTTTAAGGCGCACATGACAGAGATAGTAAATTTTGTAAAGATGTACACAACTTTGTTACGAATAAACATGAAGAACAAAAAAAGTATTTCAGAGGTTGCAAAAATTTAAGTTTTTATATCAATGAAAATGTAATTGTAAAAGAATAGTCAGTTCCGAGAAAAGCATAATGCACTAAGGGTTTAATAAATGATAGAATTGGAAAATAAACATATATGATTAAAGGCCCAATTAGTCTTGACGTGTTAGAGGGAGATAACTACAGTTTGACGGTTGACGACGGTAGACTTCTGCAGGTTGCAAAATCAACCGTCAAGACTAATTGGACCTTAAGACTCATTTTAGTAAGAAATGGAAAAAACATGCTAATCAAATAATACCATGTGCTAAACCTGCGGCAAATGAAACTGAAATTCCTAGCACTATTTTAGATCCACTACAGAAAATTTCTTTCAGTGTCCAAAACAAAAATGAAATCCTAGCAAATGGCGAAGTGTCAACTTATGAAGAAGTTAATACAGAATTTGAATCAAATGACGTGAATGCAAATTTTGCTTCTGTAAAGTATAATTATTAAAATATTCATATATTTTTATAAATTTGTTTCTTACCACTAAATATTTAGTAGACAATTTATTGACTGCGAAAAAAATTTATGAAGGAGGTAGTTGTAGTGTTCTGTGCGTTCGCTACGTACCTAGAATGTATTTACATATCTAATGACATCTGCCCTTTTTTAATACCCCTGCCGTCAAATGAGTAGCTAACTACAAAAAAACCAACTTTAAGTTAGCTTGTATAGACTAACTTAAAGCCAACTACTACGCAATGCAAAATTTACATCAAAAAAAGTGTATACAAACACTTCGCATTATTTTTCAAATTACATTTTGAGAACCAAGTCGATTGGCAAACAAACGGCTCCAAAACACTCGAAAGATTTAATTTATTTAGGACCATTATTATTATTTATGGAGTAGATATTGGTAATCGGTTATGGCCAGGCTATAGTATAATTAAATAAATAAATAACATTTTTCGATTATTTTGGACTTACTTACAAATTTGGGTTTGTAACAATCGCCCTTAATATCGATTTTATATATTAACATACGAAGGTATATATTAACTAACATATAAAAACTAAATATTTTTTTGTTATTAACTTTTGTATTTTTTAATAAAATAATTTTTAATAATGTCGACAAATATCGGCTTCATGCAAATTAAATCAGCCAACGGCCACCGACGCCGTCCAATTTTAAACGCCGTTGACTTTAGTTACCGTCTTAGACATTTGATTAGTAAACAAACCCGCGTGTCGTCTTTTCGCTTACAAATTGTTTGTTAAAATTGTTGTGGTATAAAGTGTTTTTAGAATTAAAATAAATTTAATATTATTGTGTGTGGTTGGTTGAATATTTATTACAAAACAAACATGAAAGGTGCAAGTAAAAGACATATGAGGAGGCTTTTTAAAAAAGAAAGAATTTTATACCAGGAAGTAACACAGAATAATTTGGCCTCTACATTCCCTTTAGACTCTATAAATGGCTTAAGTGAAATAAATAAAAGCATCGACGAAAACAATCGTAAAGACTACGTAAGTTTTCTAATTAAATACCTAAATATGTTTATATAATTCATTTTTACTCTACAGATAAATATAATGAAATCAAAACTGAAAGGCTGCTTGCCAAAAACGCTAACCGAAATTATGTCAACAAATTTGTGCATGGACATAAACTTGGATGGGGTTCATGGCAAAAAACGTTTGAAAGACATTCCTGCTTTTTATGACGACTTAACAGGTAAGTCCTGATTTGAAAATATATGTATGAACCAAGTCTAAAAACATGTACAAATTTTCATACATATCTTTTAAATAGATGCCTGTCGATCACTTGACTCTCAGGATGTAGAAACTGACATACGTAACGCCTTAAAAATTATAAAGAAACGTCACATCCATGCTAAATGCATTAAAAATAAAAACGTGAAACCAAAAAATTAATTTAAACCTGTAAATATTTGAAAATATATTTAAAAATAAGTCTTTTTTATGTTTTTTAAAAAAACAACAAAGTTACACTGAATTTATTAATTTAATTTTTATAACCTTAAGATTTTCAACAATTTAATTGACTTGGAAATACTTGATATTTCTTTTAAATCAACAAATGTACAAAATATTTATGTAAATTGTTTGTGTTTTATTGACGTTGAAGTGATTTTTTTAATTTTTTATTTTTATATGAATAAATTTTTGTTTTATTAAAATATAAATTTTCAAACCCCATTTTATTTTAGCAAGTTACAAATAGTGATTTTAAAGCCAACGTGTAAACAACTAACTTTTCGTTGACTGAAATTTAACTAACTTATAGTTAGTTTAAAAAAATGAACTTAAAGCTTGTTAAAATAAGTATGTTTATAGCTAGCTACAATAAAGTTAATTGAAAGTAGTGCAGAGTCGGACAATTGACTACTTCCTAGGACATCGCTATGTTAAAATAGTTAGTTAATTGCATATAAAAGTAATATAAGTGTCAACCACCACTACTTGAGAAATAGTTAGCTTTAATTTAGTTTAAAGTTAACTGAATGTACGACAGGGACGCTATCGCATATCTTAGTGTTTAATACACTACGAGTACACACACGTATGTTCGCACATGCTCCAATCGCTGTAAATGTTTTTGATGGTAAAACTCTCACTCTCTTAGCGAAGGTCAATCACAACCAATAGCTACAAAAGTAAACCCGTTAAGGCCCAATTAGTCTTGACGGTTGATTCTGCAATCTGTAGGAGTCTACCGTCGCCAACCGTCAAACTGTAGTTATCTCCCTCTAACACATGCAACCCCCAACAGAAATAGCTGATTGCCTACCGTCAACCGTCCACCATCAAGACTAAATGGACCTTTACCGTTTAGGCATTTGCCGGTGCTTTGCATTGTCGCCATCAAGATGCAAATCACTCATCAATATTGCAATAGAGCTACCGTTTGTGTGTCGTCAAGTAACACAAAATATGGTACTATGATCTAATAAACTCGCGTTTTATTTTGCAGTTTATTACAGAAACAAATAAAAACGTCGTTTAGTTTGGCCAGGCCAAAACATTTTTGGGCCGTTTTGGCTTAAGTTTACTTTCAGCATTAAGGTCTAATTAGTCTTGACGGTTGACAGTGAACGGTTAATTCTGCAACCTGCAGAAGTCAACCGTCAAACTGTAGTTATCTCTCTCTAACACATGCAAAATGACACCCTCAACTGAAATTCCTGATTACCTATCGTCAACCGTCCACCGCCAAGACTAAATGGACCTTTACTCCAAATTCTGCTTTTATTTCCGTATTTTCAAAATTTCAACCATTTTTACTTTTTTTCTTCAAATGTTGTTTCGAAACTTTTTAGTTTTTTATATACACAAATAACTTTTAATTTAGACTGGAAACATGGATGACTGAACTGAACGTGGCAGTTAATTATCAGAGAAAGGGAATCAATGACCTTCTAAATAGTGTAAACTTGGCAGGAGACCGAAGCCAAGTGCACTTAAAAACAAAAGATCGTATATTGCAAGACTAGCAAGAGAAGCAGAAACTGCAGCTGAAACAAGCCGCATTAGGGATGTATATCGGATAATGAAAACCTTAACCAACAGAACTATTTTTTCAACCTGAGAAATAGCTGCAGGGAACTCGTAACCACGAAAACAGAACAGAAAATATTGGCAAACCACTATAAAAAACTACTTGAGGGACCATCATAGCCTGTTCATAAAATATATATAGTTCTAATGCCCACACAGTTAGGCAGGACATACTCACATATTTTCAGTGGCAGAAATCATTAATTCTATCAAGGCACTAAAAAACAAGGAGGCACTAAGCATGGCAACATCGCACCGGAATACGGAAAGCAGACCCCAACATAAGAGCTTAAATAATTCTCCCAATAATAAAAGATTTTTGGAGAACAAAACAATTAAACAATAAGCTGATAGAAGGAATCATCGTCAAAATTCAGAAAAATGTGGATCTTTCAGAATGTACTACATGGGGAGGAATTCCGCTGTCGACTATGATGAACAAAGAGGTCGCACACATCATTACAATTAGGGTAATGTCAGCTCTGGAACTAGAACTTCGCCATAAACAACCCGGTTACCGACCAGGAAAATCGTGTGCAGACCAAATACACACTCTGAAAGTTGTCACCGATCAATACGTCGAAAGGAGATCCCCATTGAACATGGCAATTATAGACTTAGTAATCATATGACAAACTTTCCAATTTGACCATATGGGAAGCACTAGAAAGTAAAGGCGTCCCACACAAATTAATTTCTCTTATATGGGGTATGTACAACAGTTAGAGTGATTATGTTTATGAGAACAAAGTATATAGCAAGATTGATGTAACGACTGGAGTGAGACAGGGGTGTGTCATATCATTGCTGTGTTTTAACATTGTACTCGATGTTTTTACGAGGAGTATATCGGCACTTTTCTGCAGCGTCCAAAGGGGATTACACAAAGGTGTAGGAGACTAAGATTACGCCGATGATATTTGCTTCTGGATACACACATTCTGCGAAGTGTCGGAGAAGCTGAACTATAAACAAAACAGGCAAAACCATGAATATGTAAATTAATACAGAATGCAGTTAAACCTTTCAAAGAAAAGTTCCTAAATAAACAACGTAACGAGCGCTCGGCGTTCATTCGGTCTGCTAAATCTCTTGGGGAAGTCATTTCGCATATCAAGAAAAGCAAAATAAGCATTTTTATCTGTATCCATGCGGGGCGAGACATGGAATATAGTCGCTCGAGACCGCCATTATCTTTTCCCCACGGGGTATCGGAAAACGAGGTGGACCAGTCCACACATTGAGAAGACTAGAGCTGGATATTGTAAGGTCGCATGAGTCTTGAATGAAATTTAATTTTTAGCATTTGATGATTTGTATGCATATATAACGACCCTTTTTTGTTTTAAATGCAACTCATAACCAAACGTTACGTATTTCCTCGCCAGACCAACCTTTCGTCTCAGGATTCAAAATCAAAAAGAAGGAAAATAGGAATTTTCCATTTTTACCTCAAAAACTTCTTCCTAATTTTTATTTTTGTTTATTACTTTTTCTACCTCTACAGCTGTTTAAAAAGTGCTGCCAAGTTAAACACATTGCTTGCGCTTTTTGTTATTTTTGTGCAAACGCTAATAACCGTTTAAGGCGCACATGACAGAGATAGTAAATTTTGTAAAGATGTACACAACTTTGTTACGAATAAACATGAAGAACAAAAAAAGTATTTCAGAGGTTGCAAAAATTTAAGTTTTTATATCAATGAAAATGTAATTGTAAAAGAATAGTCAGTTCCGAGAAAAGCATAATGCACTAAGGGTTTAATAAATGATAGAATTGGAAAATAAACATATATGATTAAAGGCCCAATTAGTCTTGACGTGTTAGAGGGAGATAACTACAGTTTGACGGTTGACGACGGTAGACTTCTGCAGGTTGCAAAATCAACCGTCAAGACTAATTGGACCTTAAGACTCATTTTAGTAAGAAATGGAAAAAACATGCTAATCAAATAATACCATGTGCTAAACCTGCGGCAAATGAAACTGAAATTCCTAGCACTATTTTAGATCCACTACAGAAAATTTCTTTCAGTGTCCAAAACAAAAATGAAATCCTAGCAAATGGCGAAGTGTCAACTTATGAAGAAGTTAATACAGAATTTGAATCAAATGACGTGAATGCAAATTTTGCTTCTGTAAAGTATAATTATTAAAATATTCATATATTTTTATAAATTTGTTTCTTACCACTAAATATTTAGTAGACAATTTATTGACTGCGAAAAAAATTTATGAAGGAGGTAGTTGTAGTGTTCTGTGCGTTCGCTACGTACCTAGAATGTATTTACATATCTAATGACATCTGCCCTTTTTTAATACCCCTGCCGTCAAATGAGTAGCTAACTACAAAAAAACCAACTTTAAGTTAGCTTGTATAGACTAACTTAAAGCCAACTACTACGCAATGCAAAATTTACATCAAAAAAAGTGTATACAAACACTTCGCATTATTTTTCAAATTACATTTTGAGAACCAAGTCGATTGGCAAACAAACGGCTCCAAAACACTCGAAAGATTTAATTTATTTAGGACCATTATTATTATTTATGGAGTAGATATTGGTAATCGGTTATGGCCAGGCTATAGTATAATTAAATAAATAAATAACATTTTTCGATTATTTTGGACTTACTTACAAATTTGGGTTTGTAACAATCGCCCTTAATATCGATTTTATATATTAACATACGAAGGTATATATTAACTAACATATAAAAACTAAATATTTTTTTGTTATTAACTTTTGTATTTTTTAATAAAATAATTTTTAATAATGTCGACAAATATCGGCTTCATGCAAATTAAATCAGCCAACGGCCACCGACGCCGTCCAATTTTAAACGCCGTTGACTTTAGTTACCGTCTTAGACATTTGATTAGTAAACAAACCCGCGTGTCGTCTTTTCGCTTACAAATTGTTTGTTAAAATTGTTGTGGTATAAAGTGTTTTTAGAATTAAAATAAATTTAATATTATTGTGTGTGGTTGGTTGAATATTTATTACAAAACAAACATGAAAGGTGCAAGTAAAAGACATATGAGGAGGCTTTTTAAAAAAGAAAGAATTTTATACCAGGAAGTAACACAGAATAATTTGGCCTCTACATTCCCTTTAGACTCTATAAATGGCTTAAGTGAAATAAATAAAAGCATCGACGAAAACAATCGTAAAGACTACGTAAGTTTTCTAATTAAATACCTAAATATGTTTATATAATTCATTTTTACTCTACAGATAAATATAATGAAATCAAAACTGAAAGGCTGCTTGCCAAAAACGCTAACCGAAATTATGTCAACAAATTTGTGCATGGACATAAACTTGGATGGGGTTCATGGCAAAAAACGTTTGAAAGACATTCCTGCTTTTTATGACGACTTAACAGGTAAGTCCTGATTTGAAAATATATGTATGAACCAAGTCTAAAAACATGTACAAATTTTCATACATATCTTTTAAATAGATGCCTGTCGATCACTTGACTCTCAGGATGTAGAAACTGACATACGTAACGCCTTAAAAATTATAAAGAAACGTCACATCCATGCTAAATGCATTAAAAATAAAAACGTGAAACCAAAAAATTAATTTAAACCTGTAAATATTTGAAAATATATTTAAAAATAAGTCTTTTTTATGTTTTTTAAAAAAACAACAAAGTTACACTGAATTTATTAATTTAATTTTTATAACCTTAAGATTTTCAACAATTTAATTGACTTGGAAATACTTGATATTTCTTTTAAATCAACAAATGTACAAAATATTTATGTAAATTGTTTGTGTTTTATTGACGTTGAAGTGATTTTTTTAATTTTTTATTTTTATATGAATAAATTTTTGTTTTATTAAAATATAAATTTTCAAACCCCATTTTATTTTAGCAAGTTACAAATAGTGATTTTAAAGCCAACGTGTAAACAACTAACTTTTCGTTGACTGAAATTTAACTAACTTATAGTTAGTTTAAAAAAATGAACTTAAAGCTTGTTAAAATAAGTATGTTTATAGCTAGCTACAATAAAGTTAATTGAAAGTAGTGCAGAGTCGGACAATTGACTACTTCCTAGGACATCGCTATGTTAAAATAGTTAGTTAATTGCATATAAAAGTAATATAAGTGTCAACCACCACTACTTGAGAAATAGTTAGCTTTAATTTAGTTTAAAGTTAACTGAATGTACGACAGGGACGCTATCGCATATCTTAGTGTTTAATACACTACGAGTACACACACGTATGTTCGCACATGCTCCAATCGCTGTAAATGTTTTTGATGGTAAAACTCTCACTCTCTTAGCGAAGGTCAATCACAACCAATAGCTACAAAAGTAAACCCGTTAAGGCCCAATTAGTCTTGACGGTTGATTCTGCAATCTGTAGGAGTCTACCGTCGCCAACCGTCAAACTGTAGTTATCTCCCTCTAACACATGCAACCCCCAACAGAAATAGCTGATTGCCTACCGTCAACCGTCCACCATCAAGACTAAATGGACCTTTACCGTTTAGGCATTTGCCGGTGCTTTGCATTGTCGCCATCAAGATGCAAATCACTCATCAATATTGCAATAGAGCTACCGTTTGTGTGTCGTCAAGTAACACAAAATATGGTACTATGATCTAATAAACTCGCGTTTTATTTTGCAGTTTATTACAGAAACAAATAAAAACGTCGTTAAGTTTGGCCAGGCCAAAACATTTTTGGGCCGTTTTGGCTTAAGTTTACTTTCAGCATTAAGGTCTAATTAGTCTTGACGGTTGACAGTGAACGGTTAATTCTGCAACCTGCAGAAGTCAACCGTCAAACTGTAGTTATCTCTCTCTAACACATGCAAAATGACACCCTCAACTGAAATTCCTGATTACCTATCGTCAACCGTCCACCGCCAAGACTAAATGGACCTTTACTCCAAATTCTGCTTTTATTTCCGTATTTTCAAAATTTCAACCATTTTTACTTTTTTTCTTCAAATGTTGTTTCGAAACTTTTTAGTTTTTTATATACACAAATAACTTTTAATTTAGACTGGAAACATGGATGACTGAACTGAACGTGGCAGTTAATTATCAGAGAAAGGGAATCAATGACCTTCTAAATAGTGTAAACTTGGCAGGAGACCGAAGCCAAGTGCACTTAAAAACAAAAGATCGTATATTGCAAGACTAGCAAGAGAAGCAGAAACTGCAGCTGAAACAAGCCGCATTAGGGATGTATATCGGATAATGAAAACCTTAACCAACAGAACTATTTTTTCAACCTGAGAAATAGCTGCAGGGAACTCGTAACCACGAAAACAGAACAGAAAATATTGGCAAACCACTATAAAAAACTACTTGAGGGACCATCATAGCCTGTTCATAAAATATATATAGTTCTAATGCCCACACAGTTAGGCAGGACATACTCACATATTTTCAGTGGCAGAAATCATTAATTCTATCAAGGCACTAAAAAACAAGGAGGCACTAAGCATGGCAACATCGCACCGGAATACGGAAAGCAGACCCCAACATAAGAGCTTAAATAATTCTCCCAATAATAAAAGATTTTTGGAGAACAAAACAATTAAACAATAAGCTGATAGAAGGAATCATCGTCAAAATTCAGAAAAATGTGGATCTTTCAGAATGTACTACATGGGGAGGAATTCCGCTGTCGACTATGATGAACAAAGAGGTCGCACACATCATTACAATTAGGGTAATGTCAGCTCTGGAACTAGAACTTCGCCATAAACAACCCGGTTACCGACCAGGAAAATCGTGTGCAGACCAAATACACACTCTGAAAGTTGTCACCGATCAATACGTCGAAAGGAGATCCCCATTGAACATGGCAATTATAGACTTAGTAATCATATGACAAACTTTCCAATTTGACCATATGGGAAGCACTAGAAAGTAAAGGCGTCCCACACAAATTAATTTCTCTTATATGGGGTATGTACAACAGTTAGAGTGATTATGTTTATGAGAACAAAGTATATAGCAAGATTGATGTAACGACTGGAGTGAGACAGGGGTGTGTCATATCATTGCTGTGTTTTAACATTGTACTCGATGTTTTTACGAGGAGTATATCGGCACTTTTCTGCAGCGTCCAAAGGGGATTACACAAAGGTGTAGGAGACTAAGATTACGCCGATGATATTTGCTTCTGGATACACACATTCTGCGAAGTGTCGGAGAAGCTACGCAGCGAAGTCTGAACTATAAACAAAACAGGCAAAACCATGAATATGTAAATTAATACAGAATGCAGTTAAACCTTTCAAAGAAAAGTTCCTAAATAAACAACGTAACGAGCGCTCGGCGTTCATTCGGTCTGCTAAATCTCTTGGGGAAGTCATTTCGCATATCAAGAAAAGCAAAATAAGCATTTTTATCTGTATCCATGCGGGGCGAGACATGGAATATAGTCGCTCGAGACCGCCATTATCTTTTCCCCACGGGGTATCGGAAAACGAGGTGGACCAGTCCACACATTGAGAAGACTAGAGCTGGATATTGTAAGGTCGCATGAGTCTTGAATGAAATTTAATTTTTAGCATTTGATGATTTGTATGCATATATAACGACCCTATGCTCCACATTGGAACGACGGCAATAAATATATATACTCGAACATATGTATATATTTGTATTACTTTTTCCAAAAGATTAATTTCACATTGAATGTTTCTGCTTTAAATTATGCGCGAACACCTATATTTATTGCAAATCTACTATTTGGAAGAATTTTAAATTTCCGCGCAATTATGTAATTTTGTTTTATTTTGAAGGCATTGCAACAAAAAGTAATATTTTTACGCAAACAATGTTTTGTTATTCTCCCAAAATTTTCAGTCTAGGCACAAATTTTTCAGTCTAGCGCACCAAAGCTTTACTTTCTAAGCTTTTGTTGCCTGAAAATCGATGAAATATATGTTGAAAATTTACAAAAACTTCGCATGGCACAATAATACAGGTAGTGGCATCAGCCATAACAAGTACAATACAAGAACTACAAGCAAGTTTTTATTACAGTATACAACGTAGCTGTCAAAGTTGCTGGTTGAAATATTCAGAGAAATTTTAACTCAAACAACATTTTAAATTTGTGAAAGTACACTGGACAGCTCGCTTACAAATAAAAAAAGTGTAAAATCAGCTGACTGTAGACACTACCTGGATTAATGTGTCGGAGTAGAACAACAATTCATCAATTGCTTTTTTATTACCAGATGTTTATACCCAGCAACCCCAGTTACAATGCAAAATATTAATATTTATCCAAAAAAAGAGAACTCGAAAAATCTATACATAAACACAAATAGGGCCATATGATGCGCGGCTGTTATTAGTTGACGCTGCTGATCAGCTGATGCGTGTTTGATTCCTATTTTGTTTGCAAAAACGAATGCGAATACTTTACCAACGGAACAATTTATTGTGAATTTGATTTGCGAATTAGATGATAGTCAAAATCAGTCCAAATGGTTGATGTGCAAAAAAGAAAGATGTTTAATTATAAAAAAGTAATGTAGCACTACAAAACATATATAAGAATAAAAAGCATAGAAGTCTAAAAGATGTCGTCTACTTTTAGGTTATAGAGCGATACTATAATGATATATTTTTTAATCCTTTTTGTACGAGCCGGGTAACAATCAAAGTAAGTTCTGAAATCCTTTTTCACTTTGATATAATAAGTGCATTTTAATTCAATTTTCAGTCTTCCTATGTGCGCTGAAACCATTTTGGACAACACGAGGTATGGGACGCATACTTATACTTTGGAACAATGCTTGTTTATCACATTGTGGTAGTTATGTTTTGGTTGTGAAACGTTTCGGCATAACTATAAGTGACCGATTATTTCAGTAATAAATCGGTCACTCAGATATTTTATAAAACTGTACACACCATTGTTTGTTTGAAAAGGAAATTATGTGACCATCTGTTACACACCAAAAACTGTCATGGAAGGATTTCAGAATAGCAGAGAAAATCCTTTTCCATATGTTTTTGGATGTGTCGATGGTACACATTTAAAAATACCGAAACCAAAAATCGACCAGATCATTTGCTACATTAAAAATGGATATTATTTGATTAATATGCAAAGTACCAAACTTCTTATCTTATAGAATGTAAAACATACATATTGTTGGTACATCTTAAATTTTCAGGCTATATGCGATATTGGTCTTTATTGGCTACCTCGGAAGCTGCTATGATACTACGTTTCGAAAAGTAGACCAATATATAAAGCGATTGTAGGTGGACAAGTAAACCTTACGCAAAATCCCGGAATAATGGCGGACTCAGCTTACCCGCTTCAAACTTTTTATTAATCCCATTTCGGGATAACGGCCATCTTTCACGATAACATAGCATTTTTTTTTTGCAAGTCTAAATTTTCTTTCGCTACAGACCGACCATTCGCATTGTAAGAGGTCAACAAGGTTTCTTTGTCGGCTCCCCAAGTTCTGCCGGCAAGTGACTTGAGGACTTTGTTCCTACTTTTGAGCTTATCGCAGATAGCTGTGCAAATGATCGAAAAAGGCTGTCCAATGTCGCACCAAGGATTTTGGGTTTGTTGCTAGTCGGGATGTTGACAGTGTGGCTGACGATTTGGAGGTGGATATTCTCGCCGTCTGGTGGTACTGGAATTTTAGAGAAATTGCAGCACCACCAGTTGGAGCTCCCTGGGGAAGTCCTTGTTTTACTCTACTGGGCTTCTACTTTCTGTATCTTAATTCTACATATGACCGGCGCTCACGCATATTGTTTACGAGCCAACGTTTCAAACAACTTCTTTAATGTCCTCGAACAGAGTTGCATGATTAACCGTGTCGAAGGTTTTTGTTAGGTCAAGAGCCACGAGGACCGTCCTACCGTTTGGATTGTTCTGGTTAACCACTCCTATATCCTGGCATCGGAAACTAAGTGAGTGCCTAGCGACAGATTGAGCACTTTGGTCATATGCTCTACGCTCGGATATCCAAATGCTTTAACATTAGCATTGAGATTCCGTCCGGACCCATCGCCTTTGATGACTTTGCGCTGCGGATGACATGGGCAACTTCGCCAACGGTATATTGTAGTGGTGCTTCTTCGGAGAGCGCGGATCGCCTTATCACTTTTTGGGTGCTCAATAAAAAGCCAGTTAAAATAACACGCGCACCGCTTCCGATCTGTCACTGTTCCATAACCGAACGTGATAGCTATCCGATCATCCTTTCATTTAGGGTTTGAGAGCGATTTGACCGTTGTCCACAACTTACCAATTCCGGAACTTAAGTTGTACTACTTGAAGTGGTCTAGCCATTTGTTCCGCTCCTATTCGTTGACCAACCTACTGGTTTCAGAGTTGAGATGGAGTTAATAGGTCTGTACTGCACAGAATGGTGTAACAAGAAAACTTCTCATTTATAAAGCAACCCTTCGGAATTTTAAAAAGTAAATTTAGGATATTGGACCTTTTGGACACAGCTCCTTTGCAAAAGATTTCAGAAATTGTATTGGCAATCATTTGTATATTTACCAACGAATACAGCTTCACCCTACGTTGTGGAATCATCAAACTCAACTGTAATTGATGAAACAGATGGGATAGAAGTACGAAAAAATATAACTTCATTGTTTTCGTGTTAAAAAATGCTTTTATTTTTTAAGTAGTAACGATTATCAATAAAACAATAGTAAACTAAAAAAACACAGTTATTTTATTAATACACAGTTTAATTTTTTGTTGTCTAATTGTTTAAAGAAAGTGTCTTATATGTTGTTCCATTTGCAATTTTCTTTCTTCCATTGCCATAAGTTCCCCGTGACGTTTTTGTTCTTTGGTCAGTTTCTCTTCCTTGTTAGCTGATGGTACTTCTTCAAAGCTTTCAGAAAGTTCTTCTCTGGAGCGGTGATTCTTCTTTGTTTAAATTTTCATCCAGTGAAGCTCTTTAATCCAGTAAAACTAATAAATTAATAAAAGGTGGCCCAACGGAATATCTCGTCCCATAAATTTCATCGAAATCTTCAAAATATTCCCAGGTCCTGGCATTCCTTCCAGATTCCTTATTGCGGAGTTTCATTCTGCGATATGTGGTTACTAGTTTCAAAAATTTGTCAATTTGCTCATTATCTATCTTGAATTTAGGGCTTTATCCTTAATTTTTTGAAAAATGCTAGACTACAAATCAGTTTTTCCGGCTACAAACTCTTCTTCCATATCGAGACGAGTCCTCAGAGTTAATTTTATGCATTCGACCTCATTCCTAAAAAGAGAGTTTGAATATTAAAAATAAACATAAAAAACCACATTATTTAATATTTTTTCTACTTACTCGCTTGTTGCATCAGCCCTTTCGATACTGCGTACTTACCGGTTCCTTGCGCGGCAACTGTTTTCTTGTTGACTTTTAAATCGTATGATTTTGGAAGTGTTGCAAACATAATAGGACATATCAAAAACTGATAACTTCGTCCGTATTCCGTACGTACTAATTTTTGCTAGTATTACCACTTTTTAGATAGCCGAATTTTCAGTCCTGAGGGTAAGCGTCAAATTAAGCCAAATGAATATAAATATATTTTTATTCATTCAAATTTTACATGTATTTTGCTATCTACATTACCATTTTTGAAGGGACTGGCCTAAATAAGTCAACTTAGTCCAGGAATAGTTGTGGGTACATCGTAATATATCTTTCCAATAGGTACATAACAGTTTCGTAAATTTTTAATGATCTTCAAGTGCCAAAACTTTAGTCGAAGTCAACATTTTCATCTTGGTAAGTTGACAAACGAGCAACGTTTGGAAATTATTAAATATTGCTACCGAAATTCTGAGTCGGTCGTCGCAACTTTAAGAGCGTTTACTCAAGTTTTCTGCCGTAATAATCATCTTCAGCGATGAAGAACATTTCTGGCTGAGTGGTTTTGTCAAACAATTGGATTGGATTTATTTTTATCTTTCCACATCGAGTCATTGGTCTATGCCAGCAAGCTCAGAGAAAATATCCAACGCGAAATTTCCAACGTTTCGTTCGAAATGTTTGCAAGATTGGTGGAAAATTGGTTCCAAAGAATAGATCGCTGTACACGGGCACGTGGTGGCCATATGTCCGAAATCAAATTTAATTCTTAAAATGTAACATTTGTACTATACCTGGAATACACTTGAACTCCATATCTTAATATTCTGTATTTTATTAATAAATAAAATTGTTATGTCTTTAATGGAAAACACTGCATTACAAGAATAGAAGGGCATACGAAAAATTCAAAATCGACCTAGACAATAATCCGGAGTCGATCAGTATTATTTTTAAGGGTCTGTCACACTTTTTCTTGGCGTTACAAAGATCTGCACACACTCATAATACCCCTGTTTCACACCTTGGCGAGAGTAAAAATATACATACTTATACACAAAGTAAATTGATCATGCAGTCCTTTTTATTGGCAGATCAACTCGGCGACGGAAACCTATCCACACCCCTTTATTTTCTACCATGCAAATGGTTCTTTTGCTCCTCTTTCAATATCATGGAGAAGCATTAAAAATGACTCATCAATGGGTGAGGATTACCCTGATTTTTAAAATTATTTAATATTTAAATTTGTGAGAATTATAACATGGTTTTTTGTAACTGATGTCCATGTTTAAAAAGGCCGGATTTTCATCATTTAAATTTCAAAAATATTTTTTTTTGGCTTCGTGATAAAATTGGGTTATTTGATAACGATGTGTCCTTGAATGCTGGACGCCGTAGTTGTTTACCCCCTCCAGATCATTTGTTTTGGGACTATATTGGGTTAAGTTGGTTGTTTTTCCATTGTAAGATTTTATACATTAAGTGATCAGTTTTAGTTAAATCGGGAGGGACCTTTGTACTGATGCTTTATTAGAGCGTGGACTGATATGGCAATTTTCTGCTGACCTAATTATGAAACGATCGTAATAAACAAGTTCAAGATTGGATGTAATATGAGGAGTCTGGAACCGCTTATCCTCAATTTCAACAGCGTCGGTCCAGTTTAAATGTAATAAGGACTTCTAGAACTAAATGCTTAAAATTGGCTGAATATGCGTTCGAGCTATATCTTAATCTAAACTGACATTCTAACATTTCGATAGCACCAGCCCTTGATCCAACTAACTTACTTTTGCCAAATTTTATGAACCTGGCGTTTACACAGGACAGTTTTGCGAAGACAATAGCAATACATATACACTTTTCTACTAAAGGTCCAATTAGTCTTGACGGTGGACGGTTGATTCTGCAACCTGCAGAAGTCTACCGTCGTCAACCGTCAAACTGTAGTTATATCCCACTAACACATGCAAAATGCAAACCCCAAGTGAAATAGCTGATTGCCTACTGTCCACCGTCAAGACTAATTGGGCCTTAATACACATACACGTCTCTCATTGTCTTCGTCACTGTCTCTGATTTTTGAAAACAGTAAATTCGGTAATTTGTCTGGACGCCTTCGTCACACAGACAATTTTTCCCTTTTTTGACATATACTCAATTGTCTTCGGCCAATTGTCTGGTGTAAACGCAGGGAAAAAGTTTCGCAATTGACAGCCATTTTTGAAACGCTCGGATTTTAGGATTACCAAGAACCACAAAAACCTTATACAAGCTAATAGGTATAAACTTTACTCACCTGACCCCTCAAATTGGATTATTCGCGTATGGTTTGCATAATTTTTGTCATCAATGCTCATTCCACCCAAATTTCTAACTTAAAGTTAAAAAAACGTACAAAAACAAACCATTTCACACGGACTTACAACTTTCAGCTCCAAATTTGTCCCTTATGTTTGAATTTGTCAAAATCCCTTTGCAATTTTCATTTGTCAAAATGGACATGCCCTCCGAATTTACTGTTTCAATGTGCTCTTGTTTAGAAGGATAAAATTGTATCCCTTTTTATCAACTTAATTTTTATGTTTCCCAAAATTACTTCTGTCTTCGAATCCAAATTGTATGAGATGCCTATTGACCAAAGTTGGTGATTATAGATCCAACCGTTTGGTCCTGGCATCGGTTAATTAGGGACACACATGTCCCGTTTTTAGCCCATTAGAGTACGATTTACGAAAAATCATTTCTTATCGAGCATCTTCCCACCATACTTTGTTATTCTAATTTCCGCCGTTTAGCCTAGTCAACGCAACAATTTAATATATCAATATTATCGATCAGAATAGGAAATGTAATTATATCCTTATTATTTATGAACAATCTGTTCATTTAACACTATAATTTATCGTCTAGTTAAAAGTCCATACCATGTAACTTGGTAGGAAAGTTAAAACGAATCGAAAGTTTTAACCGACTCGTAGTTTTAATGGTACTAAGTAAAACTTTCGAATGTGTTTCTGGCATCACTGTTCTTCAAAATGTCAGATTATCCAAGTTTGTTTCCTTTTTTGGTTCTAATTAAAATAAAAAAGTAATAACGTCTATGAGTTCGACCAGACCGAACTTTAAATACCCTCTACTTCTCCTACGGCCCAGTCTAAAGACCACGTTTTTACTTGTTTTTCTTTACAATCCATGAAAACTTTCGAAACCGGTATGATACCGGCAAAAATGAAGTATGAATGGCGAAGTACGAATGACGTTACAACAGTAACGATATTTAAAATCTTTTTCGCAATAACGGTAACGATACTCCACCGTAGGGTGGATGGTTTTACCCAAAAACTGGAGTCTCGCCCTGGTCGAACATAACCCCGTTTAACATGTTCATTTGGCAATGTAAAATTAAAAAGTATTATACTACATGAGTTAGTTTTACCTCAAAACCTGAATTAAAAACTGATACAAAGGTTTTAGTTCTTAATTTGTATAAAAAATTTCGAGCAAACACTTTCATTGTCTCCTCAGTTTGAATGCAACATAGAGAAAGGAAATGAACTGAAATTTAATACTAAACTAATTCAGCCAGAAGCATAAAATTTTAAATATACTATATTTAAATGTCTATTGGCTTAAACATTTATTTTCTAAAAAAAATCATTGGAAAACTTTAAGGATATAAAATGATCAAAATATCACAGGACACTTTTCGCATATTTTTGCCCTGGTTTGATACCCATAACGTCTTTGTGGGACTTGCAGAAGTACGGACATAAATTTTTTTAGCTGGAGTAAAAAAAATTTAAAAGTTTGTTAAGAAGATAACAAGACCACGCATTGAAAAACTGAGTTGGAGTTCTAATGAAAATGGTCTCTAGTTTCAATTGTATTCGTCGTCATCATGATTCAACTCCCCAGCAGTCTCCCTCTCAACAGCATCAACATATACAGCATCTTACACCACAGATTTCTGCTGCCAACCCTGACACTGCATTAATTTTGCAATTTAATTTTTTTTGTTGACCAACACTCAGGGGTTTTCCCCATTACATGCGATGCATTGCGTTGGTGAGTGGAAAGTAAGGGAGTTCAAGAGGGAAAGATGGAGTAATGTTTGTTGACATTTGACTTGAATTTCTGGATGTCGTAGTTGGTGGGAAATACATTCGCCGGAAGTTGATTCCACATACGGATAGTACGGGCGAAAAACGAAATTAATCTGAAGTGTATAGTTCGGTCAATCGGCCGATCGATAACAAATGGGTGTGAATTCCTGGAAAGTCGTGTATCCCTGGCGAACATCCTCACTCAGGAAAAAGACGACGAATGTCTGAAGAACACACACCATGAAGGTAACGATAGAATAGCGACACAAAACCTACATACATCGCCCTCCTTTGGACACGATCTAATAGCTCCAAGGATGATTTTGGAGCACCTGCCCATATATGGAAGTTGTATTCCATCTTTGGCCGGATGTAGGTTGTATAGATATCGAAGAGATCAGAAGGAGTGAAATATTTCTTGCACCGCTTTAGAAAGCCTACACACTTGAGTGCTTCTTTCGACACTTCGAATACATGCCTCGCCCAACGAGCGTCACATTGTATTTTCATGCACAGAACATCAAGAGTATCCGATTGTTCGATATCCATACCATCGATAGATAATGACGATACAGTTGGGTCAATGAATCGCTTGTGAGACAACAAGCAGCAATGTGTCTTACGAGCATTAAAATCTACTCTATTCACTCGACCCCATTCGGAAATGACCTGTAAATCCCGGCCAAGTGTCTCATACATAATTCGCCTTTTGTCCTCAATATCTTGATGACTCTGCCTACGGTCGAATGAATACGAATGACAGAGGTTGGATTGGTTTCGCGGTCTGACCCAAAAGATCGTCCATGAAAATAAGAAATAAAGATGGAGAAAGGACAGAGCCCTGTGGTACACCTGCGGTCAACCTATGTTTGTCGGATAAGAACCCATCTACAACAACTCTTATAGAGCGATCTCTAAGAAAGCTTGATATAAATCGAGCAAAAGTATTACCGACACCAAATGCGATCAGCTTTGATACAAGAGCACCGTGCCAGATTTTGTCAAAGGCCTTGGAGATAGCCAGAGCCACGACCTTACTCTCACCAAAGTGGTGGATGGACCGACTCGAACGCTCTGATAGGAAAGTTATCAGGTCTCCCGTAGAGCGATTTCTACGGAAGCCATACTGCCGACCATTAAGTAGGTTGTTGGACTCTAGATACCCTACAAGATGGTGGTTGACTATGCTCTCCATTACCTTGGACAGCGCAGAGCAAATATCAATGGGCCGATAACTCGCCTCACACTTTTTAGGGATCGGCTGGACGTTCGCAACATTCCAACACGCTGGAATGACTCCTGCACGATAAACAAGGTTGCGTAATGGACAGGCTAGCGTCGAAGAGCACTTACATAGGACAAGTGCCGAGATACCATCCGGGACCGGGGACTTACTAACATCGAGATTCGCAATAACCCTTTTAACTCCACGAGTTCGAAAAAATATCTCAGGCATGGAACTAGATACGTTTTCGATCACGGGGAGTGGTTGATTGCTTTCCGGCTAGAAAGAATATCCAGCAAACATTTTAGCCAATAGGTTAGCTTTATCAACCGGGTCAGTAAATGACTGAACGTCTTTAACAAGATCTGGGATAGATGAAGAACTATCCTTTACTCTCTCTACAAACGACCAAAAGCTCTTACTTCCCCTGGGAGAAGAAAGAACTTTTGTGCGGAGGCGTTGCTCATAAAGAAACTTTACACGCCTAAGCACTCCGTCACACGAAGTTCTTGCCTGTTTACGCAGCAGTTCCGCATTTGGGTTTTTGTTAAAATGCCAATTTCTAAACGCTCCTCTTTAGATCTGATTTTCGATCATTTCAGCAGCAGCATTAATGTTATTATCGAGAAAGCTTAGCTTCGAATTGAAATGCTTGAAAAGTCGATGAGTTCATCCCAACGCTCATTTTCGTATATAATAATTGTCCGCTTTGGGCTGGTATCGAACGGCACGAAGAGCGGAATACGAAAAAGCGAAGAGCTCGGCGTATTGGCCCTCCGGAGTTGTTTGGCTCGAATGGGAAAGCCAGGTAGAGTTATGGACATTAAAATCCCCAGAAACTTTTGTTATTGAATCAGAAAGGGCGTCGAAGCCGTTAAGGGAAGCCTTCCTTTCTGTATTTGGACTTCTGTAAATAAACCCAAAATGTTGTACGTGTGTTTCAATCCTGAATTTAACCCAGAGGGAATTAAATTCTGGATCTTGTGAGCATAAGTGTTGCTGGCTCTGAAACACTATGTCATTACGTACATGCACCACAAGACCTCTGTGGGAAATAAAAAGATATAGGGTGTGGTACCCAGGAACGTAAAAATCCTGTGGATCAGAATCCTCACGCACCTGTGTCTCACATAGAGCTAAAACATTAGGCCTATGAAAATGAATATGGGAGAACGCTGCGAAAAAACTCGCTCGCAGCCCACGTATGTTGGCGACTTGATTTCCTGTTACAGCATTCTGTGCAGACCTATTTCGCCTGAGCTTGACTCTAAGACCCATGCATGGAATCTAAGGGGATAGAAGTCAAGTCTGGAACTGCAGAGATAGAGCTGTGCAACGTTTATATCCCGCCGGTTGGTAGCTGTGCCCCCTGACATTAGCAATCTGCTGCAAGGCAATAACCACTTGGTCCTAGGAGACTTTAATGCTCACTACGAACTGTGGCATTCACCTAGACAAGGACCAGAGGTGCATGGCCTTGGCAAAGCAAATTTACACCTCTACGTTCTGCACAGTAAGGCGATTGCCTTAGCTATCCAGACATTACTATGGCATCGCCTGGCCTGATCAACGACGTCACCTGGGAACCTGTCATTTCGCTAGGATCAGACCACCTTCCCTTAATTGTATCCGAAAATAGACCATCAAAAATGACTGATTGGGATGCCTTCAGAGAAGCCACCAAACGCAGCTTTAATAATCTGGCCATTCCGTCGGATGTTCAAGTAGCCACGAAAAAGTTCCGGGCCGTCAACGCAGCAGCCGCTAGCCAAATTCCTGCTGGTCGAATACCCAAAGAACGACCAAATTTCTCAGCAGAGGCAGCTGGACTAGCAGACGAGCGTGATGTCATTCGTCGCTCCATCCCTACTGACCCTAGAATTAGGATTCTCAACTCCGAGGCCAGTAGCGAACGAATATAAACGGAACAGATGGCAAGATCACTTGAAGCAGTAATACTTATGTTCCGGAATGGGTATGTTGTGGACAACGGTCAAACCGCTTTCTAGCCCTGGAAGAAAGGATGATCGGACAGCCTTCGCGTTCTACAGGGTAGCCCAAATGTGACCTAGTGATGTTAAACACGTATAACTCTTGTAATAACGGTTTTTTTAAATGATTTATTTTTAAATGTTAAATACATTTTATGGAAATTTAACGTGACTATGTGTGAAATAGGACATCAGACAAATGACCACCATTTTTCTCGATACTGGCATTGGCTCTTTTTAGCTCCAAGCTGCTGCATAGCTTACACGTTCTCTTCAGTACGAATATTTCGATGAGCACCTCTTCCTGGACAGTCGGCCACTGAACCCAGTTCCTCAAAGCGGCGAACTAAACTTGTAGTCATGAGAGATGTGGGCGCTGATCTTAACCAAAGTCATCAAAGGCGCTTGATCAAAGTCATCAAAGGCGCTGGGTCCTGACGGAATCTCAATGCTGATGTTAAAGCATTAGGATATCCCGAGCGGGGAGTACATGATTAAAGTGCTCAATCTGTCGCTAGCCACTCACTTAGTTCCCGATGCTTGGAAAATGGGCAAAGTAGGACCGCTAAAAAAGCCAGACAAAGTCGCAAAACAAAGGGGAATCAAACAAACCTGATCGAACACCATCCTTGTGCTGATCATCAGCATGGGCTCCGCAAGCAGCACAGCACAACAACTGCTTTACACGCCATCACCACACTTATAAGTCACGGCCCTAACCAAAACTAGCCTAACGACAGCACGGTCCTCGTGGCTCTTGACCTTACAAAAGCCTTCGACACTGGCAATCATGCCACTCTGTTCGAGGATATTGCAGAAACGTACATTTCGCCAATTTAAAACGTTGGGTCATAAACTATATGTATGATAGCCAGTCATATGTAGAATTTAGAGACAGGAAGTGGAAGCCCCGCTCCCCAGGATGGAGTGATATCTCCGGCTCTTTTAAAGCTCTCTAAAATTCCTGCAGCATCAGACGTCGTTGAAACTGTGTCGTATGTTGATGATTGCACAATTCTGCCGTCAGGATCTAAATTGGATGATATCTGCGAGAAACTAAACTATTACCTCACCAAATCATCACCCACACTGTTTACCGCATGGACCGCAGAGGTTGTCACTCAATATGAAAATCGATGACGTCAACATTCCAACTACCTTGAAAACCATGGGGTCACATCGGACAGCCTTTTTCGATCCTATGCACATGCTACAGCTATCTGCGATAAGCTCAAAAGTACAAACATGGTACTCAAGTCACTTGCCAGCAGTACTTGGGGAGCCGGCAAAGACACCTTGTTGACCTCATACAAAGCGATCGGTCGGTCTGTAGCGAACTACGTAACACTGGTGTGGTCGGCGAACGTGAATACGACGCAATGGAAGAAAATTCAGACTTGCCAGAATGCCGCCCTAAGAACATCAACAGGGTGTATTCTTATGTCTTCTGAGGACCATCTACATGAGAAGCCGAAGGACTTTTCCGTGCGCAGACACAGTTTCTTGCTGTCTAAGCAATACCTGATAAGGTATTTTCGCAGTAGTCATCCTATCCACCATCTCTTGGACAGGATGCCTCCGCCCAGGCAGATCAGCTACGATATTCATGATCTACAGAGAGAGCTCCAGGGGCACAAGAGAGAACCGTTAGATCATCGAAATTATCAGGCATGTATGAACAACATTCACGCTGTTGAAGTCGCAGCAGCAGAATCCAGATACAGTGTGAATATGTTGCTAGACGTCTATGTAGACGCATTCAGTTTAAACGAACAGGACTTCAAAATAAAATATATTATTGTTACAACAACAATAGAATTTCACAATATTACATTAATTTAACGATTCGAAGAAATTTGAGGCCTTTGCGCATGGGGTTAGGTTCCTGGGCGCTGGAACCTTTCTAACATAGACATATGGTGTTTAAAACAGTGGAATTTTCTAAAGAATATGAACATGACCTAATTGGAAACCTTGACCTTTGGATGTGTTCTATAGGCCCCTGGGCCCAAAAACAGTCTCTTTATGTTTAGGACAAATGTGTACCCAAAAACAGTGACACATTCGAACATATTCATATGGGACCCTAGGTCGATTTTACTCCCCAATTTACTTATCAGGACTAAACCTAATACCCATGGTCATATTGAGACCATGTTTCTATTAAAAATGTATTCAAAAGAAACTAAAAACGGTTCAAATACTGTCGAAAGACTTTATGTTGCATGCAGTGATGACTGCGCATATTCGCTGAAAGCTAGCTATAAACTTAAAATCAGGCAGCTGCACATTAAATGAGAACGGTTGGTGCCGAGCCAAGTCATGAAGTTACCTTGTCACTGATTTCGTTTGTCTTCTTTTCTTTCTTTCGACATACTTCACATTATTTGTGTTTTTTAACCCTACGGTCAATAACCATCTATCTGGGTACCTTTTTCAACTTTTAAAAATTCTCATTTCTTTAATAATAATGAGTCGGTAATGAAACTCTGGATCGTCTCGCTTAAGGTGTTTATAAACATTATTGTTACCAGTAAAAATAATATTGTTTACATAGTCTATATTAAAATGGCTTTTAATTTTATACATACTGGAGTCCATGGACGGGTACCCCGATACCCACATACATTTTCTATTTGTTGTGCCCTATTAGCTTTCTTTGTCATATTTTTAATTGTTTTTAATTTAAAGTAAAGTTTTTATTTTATTTTCTTTTTTAAAAATATGATTATATTTTTTTAATTAGATATACTTTGTTGTTGGTTTTGATAAAAGATTAGGTATGCAGCAAATGCGCTTATGCACATGCTAACGGCCATATGTTAGTCTGCCGATATGCTGTTTATTGGCCTTTCATTTGGTCCATAACATCTGCACCTCCTTTAGTTTTTTTGTATAATGTTAGAATTTCTGGTTTCCCGTTGTCACCAATAGCGCTTTCGTCGTGCATTGTGGATACCAAAATTACTGTATTGGTTTTCCTTTGTACAGACGAACACATTGTGACTCTATTGTGAAAGGCAAATGTGGATGACCCAATAGCTCTTTTTTATCTGCTTTAATTAAAACGGGAATACATGCTTTTTGCGTAATGTTCTTACCATTGTTAATATATTAGACAGCAGATGTTCTGCCAAAGGAAGAATGGTAAAAAAAAATAACTCATATTGACGTTACCTACACTTACATGGATTTATTGACGTTGACGCATAAAATGTCTTTTCGTATGAACAGTCCAACTTAAGTATATTCTTAAGAACGGAAGTCAAATTTCCCGCTATTTTTGTTTCTGACTCTGGAATAAAAACAAATCCCGCTGGAGTGGCAGTGACAACATTTCGTTTCAAACACTCCAAAATTCAGGAGTACATAATGCGACCAACGAAAAGGTAATGCTTGCAATTTTGAAGGTTTAAAAGAAACTTAGAAATAGCCTTTATGGTTCGGAAACAATTTTTGACGGACTTATTACTTGAATAACGAGAACTCTAACTATAAAGTAAAAGGATGGAAAGCTTTTATTAAGACCTCCAGATGTTTTACAGGTAAATTCCATGACGGCTACGAAACACTGGTCTTATGTCCCACAATTTACAGACATATTAATAATCACAGTCAGAAATAAAATTTCCATACTATCTGAAGGACATTCTATAGGCATACAATAAATGAACCAAACGTTAAACCGGACAAACTTGATAAGTTTCAAAAAAAGACCACAATCCATCAGTTACCAATTGTATAGGGTGGGTCATTTAAAATTTTAAATTTGAATTAGCTATAAAAGAAAATACTGATAGTTTTTTTCAAATTTCTGGTTTTATGGAAAGGTTGAACTTTATCATTTAATAATGGATCACCATCCGATGCGTTTTCGCTTCGCCCAATGGGCTGAAGATTGTTTGTCAGGAGATTAAGAATTTTACCAAAAAATCGTGTTTTCAGATGAAGCTTATTTGCATCTCAGTGGCTTTGTCAATAAGCAAAATTGTCGCATATGGTGTTCAGAGAACCCACACGTGACTATTGAGAAGCCAATACATCAGTACCGAGACAATGTTTGTTGTGGATTTGGGCTGACAACATCATTGGGCCATTTTTCTTCCAAAAAGAGCAAGAAGCCTCCGTTATGCATGCTCAACGAACTGTTTTTTTTACCAGAAATTCAAGAGAATTACATGGACCATATTTGGTTTCATCAAGACGGGGCCACATTTCACACAGCCAACGCAACCATCATTATTTAACGCTCTGTTTTTGAAAGTCAAATAATCAGCCGAAATTAAAATGTCAATTGGCCACCTGGGAGGTGTGATTTGCGCCGTTTTAATTTTTTCTGTGGGGAGCTATGCGGGATAAATGTTACGCAATGCATCTAAATACAATTGAGCGTTGAAGCAAGAAATCGAAGTTGCCATTAAAATGATTCAACCCGAAACCAGTTTTCCTTGCTTGAGTTTCATGTCAAAATATATTAAAAAACATGTATTGATATGGAAGTACACGCATAAGAAACATGCTTTGCCGTAAATAAATGAAGCAAGTCAAAAAGTGGCCCAAATTCCAACCATCTGGGAATTTTTTCGGCTTTGACATTTCGAAGCACATATTTTTGGTTATTTCTCAAATAAAATGAAATATTTTGGGAAAAATTATGAGACAGAAAAGCAAACTTATTTGGAGATAAACCCCCGTATTCATAAAAATTTAAAACAGCTTAACAAAGCGTTGTTAAGCTAAAAGTGTGAAAATTATATTCATAAACGATTATTAGATTAAAATTCCTTTTGTAAACCATTATTAAATGTGTGAATTTTTATATTCCTTTGACCCTACTTTAATCGTTTTTTTAAAGTGACGTTTTCTTTTGGTTTGTTTACTTTTGCGTTTTTGTGGAATTTTCTCAATAAAAACAAGAAAAAAGTTAAGTTTTAAATATGGATACGTTAATTTTAATCCAAAGAATTTGTGAATTCGTTGTTAATTGTGTGCCGTTTGGAATAGAAACTATTACCCAAATTTCGAACCATCGTCAATCGAAAATGTATAAGAAGGGAAAAGACCCATTTTCTGTTCGGGATAAGCAATTCAAACAAAGATACCGTTTTAATAAACAAACGGTAAGAAAAATTGTCGATTTAGTAAAAAAGGATATTTCTGTAGACCGTAAGTGTTCTGAAATAGTTACATAAATAAATAAAGACGTTAAATTTTAGTTTCAGGATGATGCAGGTGACCTTTATGGCCTATCACAAACCGCGGTCAGGCTAAACATGAAAAAATACAATAAAGGAAAATTGTACAAAGATCACTAGTGATGTGTACAGAATCAAAATAAGAAAAATGTTATTCGTTATTCGAACACCTTTTTATCTGTAACAAAAAATTGATCTCAATTTGTCTTTTATTTAAACATGAGTTTTTTTATTTTTTGTTTATTAAAATAATTATTTTTGAACAGGGATTAAACCGGCTCAAGACCTCTTGTTTTCTATATTTAAATAGAAGAAAACTTGAAAAGTAAGGTTTACAACAGTAGTTCTCATTCGTTTGTGGAGAGCCTGGCCTTATAGAGTTCGGTTTTACTTTCAACAATTGCAGCAAGGCTTTCTGAAGAGGGTTGTCACGGACCCGAAATCATGATAAAAGTAGTGTGCAGCCACGAAAATCAATGTCACTTTGCCATTTTGTTAAAAACTTGTCTTCTATTTAAATATAGAAAACAAGAGGTCTTGAGCCGGTTTAATCCCTGTTCAATGTGTAAAAGCAACAGACCGAAATAAAACAAACGAGCTAAACATACTTACATGCACGGCACGGCACACAAGTTGACATAGTCAACTAAACTCTTTTTACAACACACACACATACGTTGTTGTAAAAGAAATCTATTGATGGCTCTCGATGTGGAGTCTCTTTAGAGCTGGCAAGAGTGAGTTGTATTTTCGTGGGCAATTGTGTGAAGAAAACTTGAAAAGTAAGGTTTACAACAGTAGTTCTCATTCGTTTGTGGAGAGCCTGGCCTTATAGAGTTCGGTTTTACTTTCAACAATTGCAGCAAGGCTTTCTGAAGAGGGTTGTCACGGACCCGAAATCATGATAAAAGTAGTGTGCAGCCACGAAAATCAATGTCACTTTGCCATTTTGTTAAAAACTTGTCTTCTATTTAAATATAGAAAACAAGAGGTCTTGAGCCGGTTTAATCCCTGTTCAATGTGTAAAAGCAACAGACCGAAATAAAACAAACGAGCTAAACATACTTACATGCACGGCACGGCACACAAGTTGACATAGTCAACTAAACTCTTTTTACAACACACACACATACGTTGTTGTAAAAGAAATCTATTGATGGCTCTCGATGTGGAGTCTCTTTAGAGCTGGCAAGAGTGAGTTGTATTTTCGTGGGCAATTGTGTGAAGAAAACTTGAAAAGTAAGGTTTACAACAGTAGTTCTCATTCGTTTGTGGAGAGCCTGGCCTTATAGAGTTCGGTTTTACTTTCAACAATTGCAGCAAGGCTTTCTGAAGAGGGTTGTCACGGACCCGAAATCATGATAAAAGTAGTGTGCAGCCACGAAAATCAATGTCACTTTGCCATTTTGTTAAAAACTTGTCTTCTATTTAAATATAGAAAACAAGAGGTCTTGAGCCGGTTTAATCCCTGTTCAATGTGTAAAAGCAACAGACCGAAATAAAACAAACGAGCTAAACATACTTACATGCACGGCACGGCACACAAGTTGACATAGTCAACTAAACTCTTTTTACAACACACACACATACGTTGTTGTAAAAGAAATCTATTGATGGCTCTCGATGTGGAGTCTCTTTAGAGCTGGCAAGAGTGAGTTGTATTTTCGTGGGCAATTGTGTGAAGAAAACTTGAAAAGTAAGGTTTACAACAGTAGTTCTCATTCGTTTGTGGAGAGCCTGGCCTTATAGAGTTCGGTTTTACTTTCAACAATTGCAGCAAGGCTTTCTGAAGAGGGTTGTCACGGACCCAAAATCATGATAAAAGTAGTGTGCAGCCACGAAAATCAATGTCACTTTGCCATTTTGTTAAAAACTTGTCTTCTATTTAAATATAGAAAACAAGAGGTCTTGAGCCGGTTTAATCCCTGTTCAATGTGTAAAAGCAACAGACCGAAATAAAACAAACGAGCTAAACATACTTACATGCACGGCACGGCACACAAGTTGACATAGTCAACTAAACTCTTTTTACAACACACACACATACGTTGTTGTAAAAGAAATCTATTGATGGCTCTCGATGTGGAGTCTCTTTAGAGCTGGCAAGAGTGAGTTGTATTTTCGTGGGCAATTGTGTGAAGAAAACTTGAAAAGTAAGGTTTACAACAGTAGTTCTCATTCGTTTGTGGAGAGCCTGGACTTATATAGTTCGGTTTTACTTTCAACAATTGCAGCAAGGCTTTCTGAAGAGGGTTGTCACGGACCCGAAATCATGATAAAAGTAGTGTGCAGCCACGAAAATCAATGTCACTTTGCCATTTTGTTAAAAACTTGTCTTCTATTTAAATATAGAAAACAAGAGGTCTTGAGCCGGTTTAATCCCTGTTCAATGTGTAAAAGCAACAGACCGAAATAAAACAAACGAGCTAAACATACTTACATGCACGGCACGGCACACAAGTTGACATAGTCAACTAAACTCTTTTTACAACACACACACATACGTTGTTGTAAAAGAAATCTATTGATGGCTCTCGATGTGGAGTCTCTTTAGAGCTGGCAAGAGTGAGTTGTATTTTCGTGGGCAATTGTGTGAAGAAAACTTGAAAAGTAAGGTTTACAACAGTAGTTCTCATTCGTTTGTGGAGAGCCTGGCCTATAGAGTTCGGTTTTACTTTCAACAATTGCAGCAAGGCTTTCTGAAGAGGGTTGTCACGGACCCGAAATCATGATAAAAGTAGTGTGCAGCCACGAAAATCAATGTCACTTTGCCATTTTGTTAAAAACTTGTCTTCTATTTAAATATAGAAAACAAGAGGTCTTGAGCCGGTTTAATCCCTGTTCAATGTGTAAAAGCAACAGACCGAAATAAAACAAACGAGCTAAACATACTTACATGCACGGCACGGCACACAAGTTGACATAGTCAACTAAACTCTTTTTACAACACACACACATACGTTGTTGTAAAAGAAATCTATTGATGGCTCTCGATGTGGAGTCTCTTTAGAGCTGGCAAGAGTGAGTTGTATTTTCGTGGGCAATTGTGTGAAGAAAACTTGAAAAGTAAGGTTTACAACAGTAGTTCTCATTCGTTTGTGGAGAGCCTGGCCTTATAGAGTTCGGTTTTACTTTCAACAATTGCAGCAAGGCTTTCTGAAGAGGGTTGTCACGGACCCGAAATCATGATAAAAGTAGCGTGCAGCCACGAAAATCAATGTCACTTTGCCATTTTGTTAAAAACTTGTCTTCTATTTAAATATAGAAAACAAGAGGTTTTGAGCCGGTTTAATCCCTGTTCAATGTGTAAAAGCAACAGACCGAAATAAAACAAACGAGCTAAAAATAATTATTTTTAAAATATATTATAAACAGATTTATAGATTCGACTACACATACAATTGACAATCGTATTAATGCATCATTAAGGTAAAAATGACGACGGTGCTACCGAATATATTTATTGATGTATATTGTATCCAAAAAGAATCTACTTATTCGAAATGCCCGCCTTTTGACATTACACACGCCTTAAGTCGCACTGGCCAATCGTCAATAGCTGCACGAACCTCGTCCATTGGAAAATTGGCCACAGATCGAACCGAAGCAGTCTTAAGAGATCCAATGTTAGGGTATCTTTTGTGACAAACCTTGTCCTCTTAAACCGCCTACAATTTACAGGGAATTGTTAAGAGGCTTCACAGCAGCTTCCAAAACGGTTTCTTGGTAAATTTTGGCCGATGTTTTGACTCCTTGTTCGCAGAAATGCAGGTCAGTGTTCCCATCGTAAACTCTCTCATTTTGCTTGTTAAATTTTTCCTGAACGGTAAAAATTTTTTCATCGGTAAACAAAATTTTTCTGTGCAAGTTATCAGCGTGCTTCATCAAACGACGTTTGCATTTTTCAATCCTATTTTTTTTTAAAGCTGCAGTCAATAAACGTCCGGTACGTCGTTTTAAAGCCCCAAGTCTTTTTAATGATTCGACTCATGGACTTTTGGGTGATATTCATCTCACGGGCCATGATTTTCTGTTTTCGGAGCGGATTCCTGCGAATTCGTGATTTAACGGCTTTATGACATGCGGCGTTCGAACAGAGCGTGGGCGGCCCGACCGGTGGCGGTCTTTTTCATCTCCAGTCTCCTCAAACAGTTTTATGCATCGGTAGACGAACATGCGGCTTATCCCTAGTGGCCGGGGCGTTTTGGAAATATCGCTTTTTTTATTTCACACTTGAAAAGCGCTATTACAGCGATACGGTTCTCATTATCTGACCACTCCATGATGAAAGTTGAAACAATTTTAAAATCCCGTTACAGACTAATGCTATTGAGGTTAGCATTGAAAACTTATATGACATTTACGGGGTATGTTCAGTTCTACTATTGAAATGGGTGTGTTCAATGTTGTAACAGTATTTATGTCCCTACTAAGTATATGAATACGTTTTTTTAATAATTGTTTGTTAGGCAAAAAGTGTATGTTAGCAAATATGTACTTTAAATTATATTTTTTTTTTTATGAATATGGCTGAAAGTGTATAAAATATATGGGTTCCGAAGATAGGAGAAAGCTTTTTCTGTGGGTGGCCAAACAAAGCATGATTTACAGACAGCAAAAGAGGTAAAGAAAAGTGCAGGGCCTTTAGTCTCTGAGACACATTTTAGTATGAGAAACTGATTTAGAATGCAAAAATATTCCACCTACAATACAAAACATTCTAGTGGTGGCACAACAGTATTTGCGCACAACAAGGTAAAACATTATTCAATATACAAGCAAAGTAAGTTAATCTGACGGATAGCAACATCATAATTTCTAGAAATTTCTCCATGTTTTTTCTACACCAGGCTCAAAATGTATAGTATCTGGCTACTATAAGTATAATGGTTGGTGTGAGAAAAGTATTGTTTTTGGGTTTTATGTTAACAATTATATGATATCATACTTTAATATTGTAAATTTTCTTATTTAAAAATGCTTTTTAGAACAATGTTATCGGATCTAATGCAATAATACAAGTAGCACATTTTATATGGAAATTTAAAATTTTCAAACAAACTGATTTTGCTTTGTTTAACTGAAATAGTTTTAATAAAAACGCTTACGTTTTTTTAAATTTGTCTATTGTTAAATAATTCACTTCTATTATTTTGAAATAATTTTCTTAATTCAAAACGGTTGTTGACAACTTAATCCAATTCTATTAAATAATTTGGGGATCATAGTACACGTATAATTGTGTGTGATCATACTATGGTTGTAGGGATCATAACATGGTTACGTGAGAATCATACTATAGTTGTGAGGATCATACTATTGTTGTATGTGATACATTCTATGGTTGTGGAGATCATAGTATGGTTGAGCGTGAATCATACTATGGGTGTGGGGATCATAGTATGGTAATGTATGATCAATACTATTGTTGTAAGGATTATAATATGGTTGTATTTGAATCATACTATTATTGTGATGATCATATTATTTTTGTTCCACAACCATACACCCAGCAGTAGTATTGTCCTCTTCGAATATTGTCACCACAACCATACTTTTTTCTACGTGTATCCAGTTGGGAAAAAGCTCTAAAGAATAGGCAGCTGAGTTCTCCAACTACTTGGAAACTGCATTTACTCCAAATAATGGGACATCTTAGGTATATTTACCCGACATAGACAATGTTGTCCCATGTCCACTCAGGCTGAGATTTGAAACCATCCTGGGATCAGTAAAAGCCGAAAAAAATACTGTCATATTATTTATTTTATCATATTATTCGCCGTATAAGTTATATCCCAACATCCTGGACGAAACCAGAAACTGTCATGATTCCTAAGCCGGAAAGTATTAACTCGACCAATTTCTGTCAAAAAAAATTTTAAAAAAATTCTATTAAAGAAATTATGCCTCATATAAACAAAAAATAAAGCAATATCTGACCATCAATTCGGTTTTCGTAAGCGAGCGTATTGTCTTCGTTGTAGAAAGGCTTTTAAATCCTTTAGTGCTACGGAGAAATCAACTCTAATCTTCTATACACTGGGCAAACACGGTCTGGCATATTTCCGAAGCAACAATGGTGAACAAAAGGATATTTGTGCGGCACACCAACTTTATCGGCTTTACCAACATTCCAAATCGCGACATCCACAAATGCTCTTGGGTGTCACCCGATGGAATAACCTAAAACCAAATTGACCACAGCGCAAAACCGGTGATCATATTACACTAGTTTATTGAACAAAAAATCTAAAAGCTTTAAATAAAAATAATTTACAACATTGATTATCTGAAATCGTTAAAGGGAGTCAACGTAGTGCTAGTCCAAACTAGCATTCGTTTTAACCAATAATACTCATAGATTCAAACTAAATTATAGCTTGAAACAAAGCAAATAAACAAACAAAAATGTGTGCAGCATGTAAACGAAAGAAACAAGAAAAGAGTGTAAGGGTCTCCCGAGCTCAAGTGCGAGACGTTTATGTGTAAACTCTCCGCAGTTGTTCCCAGTGTACGTTCAAATGAAAAAAGCTACTAATGCTACTAGAGGAGTACCCGTATACTAAACGTCTGCTTAATTTCACTCGCACAATGAATACCCACCGTATTAATGAATAATTCTTGTTACTCACTGTGCAAAGAGCCTTTTGACTAAATATGAATGAATGCATCCACTGAAGTTGTGTTGTGCTTCGTTATGGCGAAAAATTCTTCCCATAAAACGATCAAACTCGAACTCATAACAAACAATAACAGGATGAGTGGTTGTGCATTCATTCTATTCATTACAGCACCGTGTTTCACAAAGTAGTGCAGGGTATAATAAAAATAATGTGTTTCCTTCGGAACTTTTAACTCGAGTAACACGAATTAAGTCGATTAATTCGAATACTATACTGTTGTATAATACTAATACTATACAACATCGCACACGTACTTGCCTTGTTCATACCGAAGCTAGCATATTTAATAAATACCGAGTTGTGCCGAATATATATTGTGGTTTGTGTAAATGCTACAAGATCAATGTATTTTGTTGCTTTTTTGCCTTTTCCTGTCCTAAATACAATAAAACTCCAAATAGACATATATCAAAATAATACCCTAAATATTTCCATTGACAAATTAGTTCAAACTATGGCCATTTTCTTGTCAAATAATCAAAACATGGTGCAAGAAACAATGAAGAATCAAAGTATGCTTATGCAAATTGTTGAGTCAAAAATAAACCCGCTACGACTATGTTTTTGGAACGCCAAAGTCCTAAGTCAGCACAAACTAAAAGTATAATACTTTCTACGGCAACAAGAAAGTCATATACTCTTAAGTCCCAGACAGATAGAAAGCCTAACCAGTTTTCCTTGCTTGAGTTTCATGTCAAAATATATTAAAAAACATGTATTGATATGGAAGTACACGCATATAAAACATGCTTTGCCGTAAATAAATGAAGCAAGTCAAAAAGTGGCCCAAATTCCAACCATCTGGGAATTTTTTCGGTTTTAACATTTCAAAGCACATATTTTTGGTTATTTCTCAAATAAAATGAAATATTTTGGGAAAAATTATGAGACAGAAAAGCAAACTTATTTGGAGATAAACCCCCGTATTCATAAAAATTAAAAACAGCTTAACAAAGCGTTGTTAAGCTAAAAGTGTGAAAATTATATTCAAAACGATTATTAGATTAAAATTCCTTTTGTAAACCTTTATTAAATGTGTGAATTTTTATATTCCTTTGACCCTACTTTAATCTTTTTTTTAAAGTAACGTTTCCCTGCCGTCAAATGAGTAGCTAACTACGAAAAAACCAACTTTAAGTTAGCTTGTATAGACTAACTTAAAGCCAACTACTACGCAATGCAAAATTTACATCAAAAAAAGTGTATACAAACACTTCGCATTATTTTTTAAATTACATTTTGAGAACCAAGTCGATTGGCAAACAAACGGCTCCAAAACACTCGAAAGATTTAATTTATTTAGGACCATTATTATTATTTATGGAGTAGATATTGGTAATCGGTTATGGCCAGGCTATAGTATAATTAAATAAATACATAACATTTTTCGATTATTTTGGACTTACTTACAAATTTGGGTTTGTAACAATCGCCCTGAATATCGATTTTATATATTAACATACGAAGGTATATATTAACTAACATATAAAAACTAAATATTTTTTTATTATTAACTTTTGTATTTTTAATAAAATAATTTTTAATAATGTCGACAAATATCGGCTTCATGCAAATTAAATCAGCCAACGGCCACCGACGCCGTCCAATTTTAAACGCCGTTGACTTTAGTTACCGTCTTAGACATTTGATTAGTAAACAAACCCGCGTGTCGTCTTTTCGCTTACAAATTGTTTGTTAAAATTGTTGTGGTATAAAGTGTTTTTAGAATTAAAATAAATTTAATATTATTGTGTGTGGTTGGTTGAATATTTATTACAAAACAAACATGAAAGGTGCAAGTAAAAGACATATGAGGAGGCTTTTTAAAAAAGAAAGAATTTTATACCAGGAAGTAACACAGAATAATTTGGCCTCTACATTCCCTTTAGACTCTATAAATGGCTTAAGTGAAATAAATAAAAGCATCGACGAAAACAATCGTAAAGACTACGTAAGTTTTCTAATTAAATACCTAAATATGTTTATATAATTCATTTTTACTCTACAGATAAATATAATGAAATCAAAACTGAAAGGCTGCTTGCCAAAAACGCTAACCGAAATTATGTCAACAAATTTGTGCATGGACATAAACTTGGATGGTCCTGATTTGAAAATATATGTATGAACCAAGTCTAAAAACATGTACAAATTTTCATACATACCTTTTAAATAGATGCCTGTCGATCACTTGACTCTCAGGATGTAGAAACTGACATACGTAACGCCTTAAAAATTATAAAGAAACGTCACATCCATGCTAAATGCATTAAAAATAAAAACGTGAAACCAAAAAATTAATTTAAACCTGTAAATATTTGAAAATATATTTAAAAATAAGTCTTTTTTATGTTTTTTAAAAAAACAACAAAGTTACACTGAATTTATTAATTTAATTTTTATAACCTTAAGATTTTCAACAATTTAATTGACTTGGAAATACTTGATATTTCTTTTAAATCAACAAATGTACAAAATATTTATGTAAATTGTTTGTGTTTTATTGACGTTGAAGTGATTTTTTTTAATTTTTTATTTTTATATGAATAAATTTTTGTTTTATTAAAATATAAATTTTCAAACCCCATTTTATTTTAGCAAGTTACAAATAGTGATTTTAAAGCCAACGTGTAAACAACTAACTATTCGTTGACTGAAATTTAACTAACTTATAGTTAGTTTAAAAAAATGAACTTAAAGCTTGTTAAAATAAGTATGTTTATAGCTAGCTACAATAAGTTAACTTTAAGTTAATGGCTAGGTAACTAACTTTAAAGTTAATTGAAAGTAGTGCAGAGTCGGACAATTGACTACTTCCTAGGACATCGCTATGTTAAAATAGTTAGTTAATTGCATATAAAAGTAATCCAAGTGTCAACCACCACTACTTGAGAAATAGTTAGCTTTAATTTAGTTTAAAGTTAACTGAATGTACGACAGGGACGCTATCGCATATCTTAGTGTTTAATACACTACGAGTACACACACGTATGTTCGCACATGCTCCAATCGCTGTAAATGTTTTTGATGGTAAAACTCTCACTCTCTTAGCGAAGGTCAATCACAACCAATAGCTACAAAAGTAAACCCGTTAAGGCCCAATTAGTCTTGACGGTTGATTCTGCAATCTGTAGGAGTCTACCGTCGCCAACCGTCAAACTGTAGTTATCTCCCTCTAACACATGCAACCCCCAACAGAAATAGCTGATTGCCTACCGTCAACCGTCCACCATCAAGACTAAATGGACCTTTACCGTTTAGGCATTTGCCGGTGCTTTGCATTGTCGCCATCAAGATGCAAATCACTCATCAATATTGCAATAGAGCTACCGTTAGTGTGTCGTCAAGTAACACAAAATATGGTACTATGATCTAATAAACTCGCGTTTTATTTTGCAGTTTATTACAGAAACAAATAAAAACGTCAAGTTTGGCCAGGCCAAAACATTTTTGGGCCGTTTTGGCTTAAGTTTACTTTCAGCATTAAGGTCTAATTAGTCTTGACGGTTGACAGTGAACGGTTAATTCTGCAACCTGCAGAAGTCAACCGTCAAACTGTAGTTATCTCTCTCTAACACATGCAAAATGACACCCTCAACTGAAATTCCTGATTGCCTATCGTCAACCGTCCACCGCCAAGACTAAATGGACCTTTACTCCAAATTCTGCTTTCAGTATTTTCAAAATTTCAACCATTTTTACTTTTTTTCTTCAAATGTTGTTTCGAAACTTTTTAGTTTTTTATATACACAAATAACTTTTAATTTAGACTGGAAACATGGATGACTGAACTGAACGTGGCAGTTAATTATCAGAGAATGGGAATCAATGACCTTCTAAATAGTGTAAACTTGGCAGGAGACCGAAGCCAAGTGCACTTAAAAACAAAAGATCGTATATTGCAAGACTAGCAAGAGAAGCAGAAACTGCAGCTGAAACAAGCCGCATTAGGGATGTATATCGGATAATGAAAACCTTAACCAACAGAAATATTTTTTCAACCTGAGAAATAGCTGCAGGGAACTCGTAACCACGAAAACAGAACAGAAAATATTGGCAAACCACTATAAAAAACTACTTGAGGGACCATCATAGCCTGTTCATAAAATATATATAGTTCTAATGCCCACACAGTTAGGCAGGACATACTCACATATTTTCAGTGGCAGAAATCATTAATTCTATCAAGGCACTAAAAAACAAGGAGGCACTAAGCATGGCAACATCGCACCGGAATACGGAAAGCAGACCCCAACATAAGAGCTTAAATAATTCTCCCAATAATAAAAGATTTTTGGAGAACAAAACAATTAAACAATAAGCTGATAGAAGGAATCATCGTCAAAATTCTGAAAAATGTGGATCTTTCAGAATGTACTACTTGGGGAGGAATTCCGCTGTCGACTATGATGAACAAAGAGGTCGCACACATCATTACAATTAGGGTAATGTCAGCTCTGGAACTAGAACTTCGCCATAAACAACCCGGTTACCGACCAGGAAAATCGTGTGCAGACCAAATACACACTCTGAAAGTTGTCACCGATCAATACGTCGAAAGGAGATCCCCATTGAACATGGCAATTATAGACTTAGAAATCATTTGACAAACTTTCCAATTTGACCATATGGGAAGCACTAGAAAGTAAAGGCGTCCCACACAAATTAATTTCTCTTATATGGGGTCTGTACAACAGTTAGAGTGATTATTTTTATGAGAACAAAGTATATAGCAAGATTGATGTAACGACTGGAGTGAGACAGGGGTGTGTCATATCATTGCTGTGTTTTAACATTGTACTCGATGTTTTTACGAGGAGTATATCGGCACTCTTCTGCAGCGTCCAAAGGGGATTACACAAAGGTGTAGGAGACTAAGATTACGCCGATGATATTTGCTTCTGGATACACACATTCTGCGAAGTGTCGGAGAAGCTACGCAGCGAAGTCTGAACTATAAACAAAACAGGCAAAACCATGAATATGTAAATTAATACAGAATGCAGTTAAACCTTTCAAAAAAAGTTCCTAAATAAACAACGTAACGAGCGCTTGGCGTTCATTCGGTCTGCTAAATCTCTTGTGGAAGTCATTTCGCATATCAAGAAAAGCAAAATAAGAATTTTTATCTGTATCCATGCGGGGCGAGACATGGAATATAGTCGCTCGAGACCGCCATTATCTTTTCCCCACGGGGTATCGGAAAACGAGGTGGACCAGTCCACACATTGAGAAGACTAGAGCTGGATATTGTAAGGTCGCATGAGTCTTGAATGAAATTTAATTTTTAGCATTTGAAGATTTGTATGCATATGTAACGACCCTATGCTCCACATTGGAACGACGGCAATAAATATATATACTCGAACATATGTATATATTTGTATTACTTTTTCCAAAAGATTAATTTCACATTGAATGTTTCTGCTTTAAATTATGCGCGAACACCTATATTTATTGCAAATCTACTATTTGGAAGAATTTTAAATTTCCGCGAAATTACGTAATTTTGTTTTATTTTGAAGGCATTGCAACAAAAAGTAATTTTTTTACCCAAACAATGTTTTGTCATTCTCCCAAAATTTTCAGTCTAGGCACAAATTTTTCAATCTAGCGCACCAAAGCTTTACTTTCTAAGCTTTTGTTGCCTGAAAATCGATGAAATATATGTTGAAAATTTACAAAAACTTCGCATGGCACAATAATACAGGTAGTGGCATCAGCCATAACAAGTACAATACAAGAACTACAAGCAAGTTTTTATTACAGTATACAACGTAGCTGTCAAAGTTGCTGGTTGAAATATTCAGAGAAATTTTAACTCAAACAACATTTTAAATTTGTGAAAGTACACTGGACAGCTCGCTTACAAATAAAAAAAGTGTAAAATCAGCTGACTGTAGACACTACCTGGATTAATGTGTCGGAGTAGAACAACAATTCATCAATTGCTTTTTTATTACCAGATGTTTATACCCAGCAACCCCAGTTACAATGCAAAATATTAATATTTATCCAAAAAAAGAGAACTCGAAAAATCTATACATAAACACAAATAGGGCCATATGATGCGCGGCTGTTATTAGTTGACGCTGCTGATCAGCTGATGCGTGTTTGATTCTTATTTTGTTTGCAAAAACGAATGCGAATACTTTACCAACGGAACAATTTATTGTGAATTTGATTTGCGAATTAGATGATAGTCAAAATCAGTCCAAATGGTTGATGTGCAAAAAAGAAAGATGTTTAATTATAAAAAAGTAATGTAGCACTACAAAACATATATAAGAATAAAAAGCATAGAAGTCTAAAAGATGTCGTCTACTTTTAGGTTATAGAGCGATACTATAATGATATATTTTTTAATCCTTTTTGTACGAGCCGGGTAACAATCAAAGTAAGTTCTGAAATCCTTTTTCACTTTGATATAATAAGTGCATTTTAATTCAATTTTCAGTCTTCCTATGTGCGCTGAAACCATTTTGGACAACACGAGGTATGGGACGCATACTTATACTTTGGAACAATGCTTGTTTATCACATTGTGGTAGTTATGTTTTGGTTGTGAAACGTTTCGGCATAACTATAAGTGACCGATTATTTCAGTAATAAATCGGTCACTCAGATATTTTATAAAACTGTACACACCATTGTTTGTTTGAAAAGGAAATTATGTGACCATCTGTTACACACCAAAAACTGTCATGGAAGGATTTCAGATTAGCAGAGAAAATCCTTTTCCATATGTTTTTGGATGTGTCGATGGTACACATTTAAAAATACCGAAACCAAAAATTGACCAGATCATTTGCTACATTAAAAATGGATATTATTTGATTAATATGCAAAGTACCAAACTTCTTATCTTATAGAATGTAAAACATACATATTGTTGGTACATTTTAAATTTTCAGGCTATATGCGATATTGGTCTTTATTGGCTACCTCGGAAGCTGCTATGATACTACGTTTGGAAAAGTAGACCAATATATAAAGCGATTGTAGGTGGACAAGTAAACCTTACGCAAAATCCCGGAATAATGGCGGACTCAGCTTACCCGCTTCAAACTTTTTATTAATCCCATTTCGGGATAACGGCCATCTTTCACGATAACATAGCATTTTTTTTTTTGCAAGTCTAAATTTTCTTTCGCTACAGACCGACCATTCGCATTGTAAGAGGTCAACAAGGTTTCTTTGTCGGCTCCCCAAGTTCTGCCGGCAAGTGACTTGAGGACTTTGTTCCTACTTTTGAGCTTATCGCAGATAGCTGTGCAAATGATCGAAAAAGGCTGTCCAATGTCGCACCAAGGATTTTGGGTTTGTTGCTAGTCGGGATGTTGACAGTGTGGCTGACGATTTGGAGGTGGATATTCTCGCCGTCTGGTGGTACTGGAATTTTAGAGAAATTGCAGCACCACCAGTTGGAGCTCCCTGGGGAAGTCCTTGTTTTACTCTACTGGGCTTCTACTTTCTGTATCTTAATTCTACATATGACCGGCGCTCACACATATTGTTTACGAGCCAACGTTTCAAACAACTTCTTTAATGTCCTCGAACAGAGTTGCATGATTAACCGTGTCGAAGGCTTTTGTTAGGTCAAGAGCCACGAGGACCGTCCTACCGTTTGGATTGTTCTGGTTAACCACTCCTATATCCTGGCATCGGAAACTAAGTGAGTGCCTAGCGACAGATTGAGCACTTTGGTCATATGCTCTACGCTCGGATATCCAAATGCTTTAACATCAGCATTGAGATTCCGTCCGGACCCATCGCCTTTGATGACTTTGCGCTGCGGATGACATGGGCAACTTCGCCAACGGTATATTGTAGTGGTGCTTCTTCGGAGAGCGCGGATACGACGCAATACTCTCATTTTCGCCTTATCACTTTTTGGGTGCTCAATAAAAAGCCAGTTAAAATAACACGCGCACCGCTTCCGATCTGTCACTGTTCCATAACCGAACGTGATAGCTATCCGATCATCCTTTCATTTAGGGTTTGAGAGCGATTTGACCGTTGTCCACAACTTACCAATTCCGGAACTTAAGTTGTACTACTTGAAGTGGTCTAGCCATTTGTTCCGCTCCTATTCGTTGACCAACCTACTGGTCTCAGAGTTGAGATGGAGTTAATAGGTCTGTACTGCACAGAATGGTGTAACAAGAAAACTTCTCATTTATAAAGCAACCCTTCGGAATTTTAAAAAGTAAATTTAGGATATTGGACCTTTTGGACACAGCTCCTTTGCAAAAGATTTCAGAAATTGTATTGGCAATCATTTGTATATTTACCAACGAATACAGCTTCACCCTACGTTGTGGAATCATCAAACTCAACTGTAATTGATGAAACAGATGGGATAGAAGTACGAAAAAATATAACTTCATTGCTTTCGTGTTAAAAAATGCTTTTATTTTTTAAGTAGTAACGATTATCAATAAAACAATAGTAAACTAAAAAAACACAGTTATTTTATTAATACACAGTTTAATTTTTTGTTGTCTAATTGTTTAAAGAAAGTGTTTTATATGTTGTTCCATTTGCAATTTTCTTTCTTCCATTGCCATAAGTTCCCCGTGACGTTTTTGTTCTTTGGTCAGTTTCTCTTCCAGGAACTTCATATTTTCATTTTGATTGTCTCGTCCTTCCTTGTTAGCTGATGGTACTTCTTCAAAGCTTTCAGAAAGTTCTTCTCTGGAGCGGTGATTCGTCTTTGTTTAAATTTTCATCCAGTGAAGCTCTTTAATCCAGTAAAACTAATAAATTAATAAAAGGTGGCCCAACGGAATATCTCGTCCCATAAATTTCATCGAAATCTTCAAAATATTCCCAGGTCCTGGCATTCCTTCCAGATTCCTTATTGCGGAGTTTCATTCTGCGATATGTGGTTACTAGTTTCAAAAATTTGTCAATTTGCTCATTATCTATCTTGAATTTAGGGCTTTATCCTTAATTTTTTGAAAAATGGTAGACTACAAATCAGGTTTTTCCGGCTACAAACTCTTCTTCCATATCGAGACGAGTCCTCAGAGTTAATTTTATGCATTCGACCTCATTCCTAAAAAGAGAGTTTGAATATTAAAAATAAACATAAAAAACCACATTATTTAATATTTTTTCTACTTACTCGCTTGTTGCATCAGCCCTTTCGATACTGCGTACTTACCGGTTCCTTGCGCGGCAACTGTTTTCTTGTTGACTTTTAAATCGTATGATTTTGGAAGTGTTGCAAACATAATAGGACATATCAAAAACTGATAACTTCGTCCGTATTCCGTACGTACTAATTTTTGCTAGTATTACCACTTTTTAGATAGCCGAATTTTCAGTCCTGAGGGTAAGCGTCAAATTAAGCCAAATGAATATAAATATATTTTTATTCATTCAAATTTTACATGTATTTTGCTATCTACATTACCATTTTTGAAGGGACTGGCCTAAATAAGTCAACTTAGTCCAGGAATAGTTGTGGGTACATCGTAATATATCTTTCCAATAGGTACATAACAGTTTCGTAAATTTTTAATGATCTTCAAGTGCCAAAACTTTAGTCGAAGTCAACATTTTCATCTTGGTAAGTTGACAAACGAGCAACGTTTGGAAATTATTAAATATTGCTACCGAAATTCTGAGTCGGTCGTCGCAACTTTAAGAGCGTTTACTCAAGTTTTCTGCCGTAATAATCATCTTCAGCGATGAAGAACATTTCTGGCTGAGTGGTTTTGTCAAACAATTGGATTGGATTTATTTTTATCTTTCCACATCGAGTCATTGGTCTATGCCAGCAAGCTCAGAGAAAATATCCAACGCGAAATTTCCAACGTTTCGTTCGAAATGTTTGCAAGATTGGTGGAAAATTGGTTCCAAAGAATAGATCGCTGTACACGGGCACGTGGTGGCCATATGTCCGAAATCAAATTTAATTCTTAAAATGTAACATTTGTACTATACCTGGAATACACTTGAACTCCATATCTTAATATTCTGTATTTTATTAATAAATAAAATTGTTATGTCTTTAATGGAAAACACTGCATTACAAGAAAAGAAGGGCATACGAATAATTCAAAATCGACCTAGACAATAATCCGGAGTCGATCAGTATTATTTTTAAGGGTCTGTCACACTTTTTCTTGGCGTTACAAAGATCTGCACACACTCATAATACCCCTGTTTCACACCTTGGCGAGAGTAAAAATATACATACTTATACACAAAGTAAATTGATCATGCAGTCCTTTTTATTGGCAGATCAACTCGGCGACGGAAACCTATCCACACCCCTTTATTTTCTACCATGCAAATGGTTCTTTTGCTCCTCTTTCAATATCATGGAGAAGCATTAAAAATGACTCATCAATGGGTGAGGATTACCCTGATTTTTAAAATTATTTAATATTTAAATTTGTGAGAATTATAACATGGTTTTTTGTAACTGATGTCTATGTTTAAAAAGGCCGGATTTTCATCATTTAAATTTCAAAAATATTTTTTTTTGGCTTCGTGATAAAATTGGGTTATTTGATAACGATGTGTCCTTGAATGCTGGACGCCGTAGTTGTTTACCCCCTCCAGATCATTTGTTTTGGGACTATATTGGATTAAGTTGGTTGTTTTTCCATTGTAAGATATTATACATTAAGTGATCGGTTTTAGTTAAATCGGGAGGGACCTTTGTACTGATGCTTTATTAGAGCGTGGACTGATATGACAATTTTCTGCTGACCTAATTATGAAACGATCGTAATAAACAAGTTCAAGATTGGATGTAATATGAGGAGTCTGGAACCGCTTATCCTCAATTTCAACAGCGTCGGTCCAGTTTAAATGTAATAAGGACTTCTAGAACTAAATGCTTAAAATTGGCTGAATATGCGTTTGAGCTATATCTTAATCTAAACTGACATTCTAACATTTCGATAGCACCAGCCCTTGATCCAACTAACTTACTTTTGCCAAATTTTATGAACCTGGCGTTTACACAGGACAGTTTTGCGAAGACAATAGCAATACATATACACTTTTCTACTAAAGGTCCAATTAGTCTTGACGGTGGACGGTTGATTCTGCAACCTGCAGAAGTCTACCGTCGTCAACCGTCAAACTGTAGTTATATCCCACTAACACATGCAAAATGCAAACCCCAAGTGAAATAGCTGATTGCCTACTGTCCACCGTCAAGACTAATTGGGCCTTAATACACATACACGTCTCTCATTGTCTTCGTCACTGTCTCTGATTTTTGAAAACAGTAAATTCGGTAATTTGTCTGGACGCCTTCGTCACACAGACAATTTTTCCCTTTTTTGACATATACTCAATTGTCTTCGGCCAATTGTCTGGTGTAAACGCAGGGAAAAAGTTTCGCAATTGACAGCCATTTTTGAAACGCTCGGATTTTAGGATTACCAAGAACCACAAAAACCTTATACAAGCTAATAGGTATAAACTTTACTCACCTGACCCCTCAAATTGGATTATTCGCGTATGGTTTGCATAATTTTTGTCATCAATGCTCATTCCACCCAAATTTCTAACTTAAAGTTAAAAAAACGTACAAAAACAAACCATTTCACACGGACTTACAACTTTCAGCTCCAAATTTGTCCCTTATGTTTGAATTTGTCAAAATCCCTTTGCAATTTTCATTTGTCAAAATGGACATGCCCTCCGAATTTACTGTTTCAATGTGCTCTTGTTTAGAAGGTTAAAATTGTATCCCTTTTTATCAACTTAATTTTTATGTTTCCCAAAATTACTTCTGTCTTCGAATCCAAATTGTATGAGATGCCTATTGACCAAAGTTGGTGATTATAGATCCAACCGTTTGGTCCTGGCATCGGTTAATTAGGGACACACATGTCCCGTTTTTAGCCCATTAGAGTACGATTTACGAAAAATCATTTCTTATCGAGCATCTTCCCACCATACTTTGTTATTCTAATTTCCGCCGTTTAGCCTAGTCAACGCAACAATTTAATATATCAATATTATCGATCAGAATAGGAAATGTAATTATATCCTTATTATTTATGAACAATCTGTTCATTTAACACTATAATTTATCGTCTAGTTAAAAGTCCATACCATGTAACTTGGTAGGAAAGTTAAAACGAATCGAAAGTTTTAACCGACTCGTAGTTTTAATGGTACTAAGTAAAACTTTCGAATGTCTTTCTGGCATCACTGTTCTTCAAAATGTCAGATTATCCAAGTTTGTTTCCTTTTTTGGTTCTAATTAAAATAAAAAAGTAATAACGTCTATGAGTTCGACCAGACCGAACTTTAAATACCCTCTACTTCTCCTACGGCCCAGTCTAAAGACCACGTTTTTACTTGTTTTTCTTTACAATCCATGAAAACTTTCGAAACCGGTATGATACCGGCAAAAATGAAGTATGAATGGCGAAGTACGAATGACGTTACAACAGTAACGATATTTAAAATCTTTTTCGCAATAACGGTTACGATACTCCACCGTAGGGTGGATGGTTTTACCCAAAAACTGGAGTCTCGCCCTGGTCGAACATAACCCCGTTTAACATGTTCATTTGGCAATGTAAAATTAAAAAGTATTATACTACATGAGTTAGTTTTACCTCAAAACCTGAATTAAAAACTGATACAAAGGTTTTAGTTCTTAATTTGTTTAAAAAATTTCGAGCAAACACTTTCATTGTCTCCTCAGTTTGAATGCAACATAGAGAAAGGAAATGAACTGAAATTTAATACTAAACTAATTCAGCCAGAAGCATAAAATTTTAAATATACTATATTTAAATGTTTATTGGCTTAAACATTTATTTTCTAAAAAAAATCATTGGAAAACTTTAAGGATATAAAATGATCAAAATATCACAGGACACTTTTCGCATATTTTTGCCCTGGTTTGATACCCATAACGTCTTTGTGGGACTTGCAGAAGTACGGACATAAATTTTTTTAGCTGGAGTAAAAAAAATTTAAAAGTTTGTTAAGAAGATAACAAGACCACGCATTGAAAAACTGAGTTGGAGTTCTAATAAAAATGGTCTCTAGTTTCAATTGTATTCGTCGTCATCATGATTCAACTCCCCAGCAGTCTCCCTCTCAACAGCATCAACATATACAGCATCTTACACCACAGATTTCTGCTGCCAACCCTGACACTGCATTAATTTTGCAATTTAATTTTTTTTGTTGACCAACACTCAGGGGTTTTCCCCATTACATGCGATGCATTGCGTTGGTGAGTGGAAAGTAAGGGTGTTCAAGAGGGAAAGATGGAGTAATGTTTGTTGACATTTGACTTGAATTTCTGGATGTCGTAGTTGGTGGGAAATACATTCGCCGGAAGTTGATTCCACATACGGATAGTACGGGCGAAAAACGAAATTAATCTGAAGTGTATAGTTCGGTCAATCGGCCGATCGATAACAAATGGGTGTGAATTCCTGGAAAGTCGTGTATCCCTGGCGAACATCCTCACTCAGGAAAAAGACGACGAATGTCTGAAGAACACACACCATGAAGGTAACGATAGAATAGCGACACAAAACCTACATACATCGCCCTCCTTTGGACACGATCTAATAGCTCCAAGGATGATTTTGGAGCACCTGCCCATATATGGAAGTTGTATTCCATCTTTGGCCGGATGTAGGTTGTATAGATATCGAAGAGATCAGAAGGAGTGAAATATTTCTTGCACCGCTTTAGAAAGCCTACACACTTGAGTGCTTCTTTCGACACTTCGAATACATGCCTCGCCCAACGAGCGTCACATTGTATTTTCATGCACAGAACATCAAGAGTATCCGATTGTTCGATATCCATACCATCGATAGATAATGACGATACAGTTGGGTCAATGAATCGCTTGTGAGACAACAAGCAGCAATGTGTCTTACGAGCATTAAAATCTACTCTATTCACTCGACCCCATTCAGGGTCCCGGCCAAGTGTCTCATACATAATTCGCCTTTTGTCCTCAATATTTTGATGACTTGGCCTACGGTCGAATGAATACGAATGACAGAGGTTGGATTGGTTTCACGGTCTGACCCAAAAGATCGTCAATGAAAATAAGAAATAAAGATGGAGAAAGGACAGAGCCCTGTGGTACACCTGCGGTCAACCTATGTTTGTCGGATAAGAACCCATCTACAACAACTCTTATGGAGCGATTTCTAAGAAAGCTTGATATAAATCGAGCAAAAGTATTACCGACACCAAATGCGATCAGCTTTGATACAAGAGCACCGTGCCAGATTTTGTCAAAGGCCTTGGAGATAGCCAGAGCCATGACCTTACTCTCACCAAAGTGGTGGATGGACCGACTCGAACGCTCTGATAGGAAAGTCATCAGGTCTCCCGTAGAGCGATTTCTACGGAAGCCATACTGCCGATCATTAAGTAGGTTGTTGGACTCTAGATACCCTACAAGATGGTGGTTGACTATGCTCTCCATTACCTTGGACAGCGCAGAGCAAATATCAATGGGCCGATAATTCGCCTCACACTTTTTAGGGATCGGCTGGACGTTCGCAACCTTCCAACACGCTGGAATGACTCCTGCACGATAAGCAAGGTTGCGTAATGGACAGGCTAGCGTCGAAGAGCACTTACATAGGACAAGTGCCGAGATACCATCCGGGACCGGGGACTTACTAACATCGAGATTCGCAATAACCCTTTTAACTCCACGAGTTCGAAAAAATATCTCAGGCATGGAACTAGATACGTTTTCGATCACGGGGAGTGGTTGATTGCTTTCCGGCTAGAAAGAATATCCAGCAAACATTTTAGCCAATAGGTTAGCTTTATCAACCGGGTCAGTAAATGACTGAACGTCTTTAACAAGATCTGGGATAGATGAAGAACTATCCTTTACTCTCTCTACAAACGACCAAAAGCTCTTACTTCCCCTGGGAGAAGAAAGAACTTTTGTGCGGAGGCGTTGCTCATAAAGAAACTTTACACGCCTAAGCACTCCGTCACACGAAGTTCTTGCCTGTTTACGCAGCAGTTCCGCATTTGGGTTTTTGTTAAAATGCCAATTTCTAAACGCTCCTCTTTAGATCTGATTTTCGATCATTTCAGCAGCAGCATTAATGTTATTATCGAGAAAGCTTAGCTTCGAATTGAAATGCTTGAAAAGTCGATGAGTTCATCCCAACGCTCATTTTCGTATATAATAATTGTCCGCTTTGGGGCTGGTATCGAACGGCACGAAGAGCGGAATACGAAAAAGCGAAGAGCTCGGCGTATTGGCCCTCCGGAGTTGTTTGGCTCGAATGGGAAAGCCGGGTAGAGTTATGGACATTAAAATCCCCAGAAACTTTTGTTATTGAATCAGAAAGGGCGTCGAAGCCGTTAAGGGAAGCCTTCCTTTCTGTATTTGGACTTCTGTAAATAAACCCAAAATGTTGTACGTGTGTTTCAATCCTGAATTTAACCCAGAGGGAATTAAATTCTGGATCTTGTGAGCATAAGTGTTGCTGGCTCTGAAACACTATGTCATTACGTACATGTACCACAAGACCTCTGTGGGAAATAAAAAGATATAGGGTGTGGTACCCAGGAACGTAAAAATCCTGTGGATCAGAATCCTCACGCACCTGTGTCTCACATAGAGCTAAAACATTAGGCCTATGAAAATGAATATGGGAGAACGCTGCGAAAAAACTCGCTCACAGCCCACGTATGTTGGCGACTTGATTTCCTGTTACAGCATTCTGTGCAGACCTATTTCGCCTGAGCTTGACTCTAAGACCCATGCATGGAATCTAAGGGGATAGAAGTCAAGTCTGGAACTGCAGAGATAGAGCTGTGCAACGTTTATATCCCGCCGGTTGGTAGCTGTGCCCCCTGACATTAGCAATCTGCTGCAAGGCAATAACCACTTGGTCCTAGGAGACTTTAATGCTCACTACGAACTGTGGCATTCACCTAGACAAGGACCAGAGGTGCATGGCCTTGGCAAAGCAAATTTACACCTCTACGTTCTGCACAGTAAGGCGATTGCCTTAGCTATCCAGACATTACTATGGCATCGCCTGGCCTGATCAACGACGTCACCTGGGAACCTGTCATTTCGCTAGGATCAGACCACCTTCCCTTAATTGTATCCGAAAATAGACCATCAAAAATGACTGATTGGGATGCCTTCAGAGAAGCCACCAAACGCAGCTTTAATAATCTGGCCATTCCGTCGGATGTTCGAGTAGCCACGAAAAAGTTCCGGGCCGTCAACGCAGCAGCCGCTAGCCAAATTCCTGCTGGTCGAACACCCAAAGAACGACCAAATTTCTCAGCAGAGGCAGCTGGACTAGCAGACGAGCGTGATGTCATTCGTCGCTCCATCCCTACTGACCCTAGAATTAGGATTCTCAACTCCGAGGCCAGTAGCGAACGAATATAAACGGAACAGATGGCAAGATCACTTGAAGCAGTAATACTTATGTTCCGGAATGGGTATGTTGTGGACAACGGTCAAACCGCTTTCTAGCCCTGGAAGAAAGGATGATCGGACAGCCTTCGCGTTCTACAGGGTAGCCCAAATGTGACCTAGTGATGTTAAACACGTATAACTCTTGTAATAACGGTTTTTTTAAATGATTTATTTTTAAATGTTAAATACATTTTATGGAAATTTAACGTGACTATGTGTGAAATAGGACATCAGACAAATGACCACCATTTTTCTCGATACTGGCAATGGCTCTTTTTAGCTCCAAGCTGCTGCATAGCTTACACGTTCTCTTCAGTACGAATATTTCGATGAGCACCTCTTCCTGGACAGTCGGCCACTGAACCCAGTTCCTCAAAGCGGCGAACTAAACTTGTAGTCATGAGAGATGTGGGCGCTGATCTTAACCAAAGTCATCAAAGGCGCTTGATCAAAGTCATCAAAGGCGCTGGGTCCTGACGGAATCTCAATGCTGATGTTAAAGCATTAGGATATCCCGAGCGGGGAGTACATGATTAAAGTGCTCAATCTGTCGCTAGCCACTCACTTAGTTCCCGATGCTTGGAAAATGGGCAAAGTAGGACCGCTAAAAAAGCCAGACAAAGTCGCAAAACAAAGGGGAATCAAACAAACCTGATCGAACACCATCCTTGTGCTGATCATCAGCATGGGCTCCGCAAGCAGCACAGCACAACAACTGCTTTACACGCCATCACCACACTTATAAGTCACGGCCCTAACCAAAACTAGCCTAACGACAGCACGGTCCTCGTGGCTCTTGACCTTACAAAAGCCTTCGACACTGGCAATCATGCCACTCTGTTCGAGGATATTGCAGAAACGTACATTTCGCCAATTTAAAACGTTGGGTCATAAACTATATGTATGATAGCCAGTCATATGTAGAATTTAGAGACAGGAAGTGGAAGCCCCGCTCTCCAGGATGGAGTGATATCTCCGGCTCTGTTAAAGCTCTCTAAAATTCCTGCAGCATCAGACGTCGTTGAAACTGTGTCGTATGTTGATGATTGCACAATTCTGCCGTCAGGATCTACATTGGATGATATCTGCGAGAAACTAAACTATTACCTCAATTACTTTTTTCACTGCATGGACCGCAGAGGTTGTCACTCAATATGAAAATCGACGACGTCAACATTCCAACTACCATGAAAACCATGGGGTCACATCGGACAGCCTTTTTCGATCCTTTGCACATGCTACAGCTATCTGCGATAAGCTCAAAAGTACAAACATGGTACTCAAGTCACTTGCCAGCAGTACTTGGGGAGCCGGCAAAGACACCTTGTTGACCTCATACAAAGCGATCGGTCGGTCTGTAGCGAACTACGTAACACTGGTGTGGTCGGCGAACGTGAGTACGACGCTATGGAAGAAAATTCAGACTTGCCAGAATGCCGCCCTAAGAACATCAACAGGGTGTATTCTTATGTCTTCTGAGGACCATCTACATGAGAAGCCGAAGGTCTTTTCCGTGTGCAGACACAGTTTCTTGCTGTCTAAGCAATACCTGATAAGGTATTTTCGCAGTAGTCATCCTAACCACCATCTCTTGGACAGGATGCCTCCGCCCAGGCAGATCAGCTACGATATTCATGATCTACAGAGAGAGCTCCAGGGGCACAAGAGAGAACCGTTAGATCATCGAAATTATCAGGCATGTATGAACAACATTCACGCTGTTGAAGTCGCAGCAGCAGAATCCAGATACAAAATCCAGATACAGTGTGAATATGTTGCTAGGGGAGCATCCCCCGGAGATTTCACCTGAGAAGTTCCTATCTGGCAGACGCGCGTGTTTCGGCTCAACTGAGATCGGGATGGTGCAGCCGTCTCTATTCTTATTTGGCACGAACTGTTGCTAACGTTCCGGACATCTGTCACGCCTGCCATCAGGGACCACATGACGTGCTGTACCTCTTCAATTGTCCGGCCAAGCCCGCTCAGCTAACTCCAATGTCTATGTAGACGCATTCAGTTTAAACGAACAGGACTTCCAAATAAAATATATTATTGTTACAACAACAATAGAATTTCAGAATATTACATTAATTTAACGATTCGAAGAAATTTGAGGCCTTTGCGCATGGGGTTAGGTTCCTGGGCGCTGGAACCTTTCTAACATAGACATATGGTGTTTAAAACAGTGGAATTTTCTAAAGAATATGAACATGACCTAATTGGAAACCTTGACCTTTGGATGTGTTCTATAGGCCCCTGGGCCCAAAAACAGTCTCTTTATGTTTAGGACAAATGTGTACCCAAAAACAGTGACACATTCGAACATATTCATATGGGACCCTAGGTCGATTTTACTACCCAATTTACTTATCAGGACTAAACCTAATACCCATGGTCATATTGAGACCATGTTTCTATTAAAAATGTATTCAAAAGAAACTAAAAACGGTTCAAATACTGTCGAAAGACTTTATGTTGCATGCAGTGATGACTGCGCATATTCGCTACTTTACCATCGACAGACCAGTTCCAGCTGTAATCTTGGCCAGTAGCTATAAACTTAAAATCAGGCAGCTGCACATTAAATGAGAACGGTTGGTGCCGAGCAAAGTCATGAAGTTACCTTGTCACTGATTTCGTTTGTCTTATTTTCTTTCTTTCGACATACTTCACATTATTTGTGGTTTTTAACCCTACGGTCAATAACCATCTATCTGGGTACCTTTTTCAACTTTTAAAAATTCTCATTTCTTTAATAATAATGAGTCGGTAATGAAACTCTGGATCGTCTCGCTTACATTATTGTTACCAGTAAAAATAATATTGTTTACATAGTCTATATTAAAATGGCTTTTAATTTTATACATACTGGAGTCCATGGACGGGTACCCCGATACCCACATACATTTTCTATATGTTGTGCCCTATTAGCTTTCTTTGTCATATTTTTAATTGTTTTTAATTTAAAGTAAAGTTTTTATTTTATTTTCTTTTTTAAAAATATGATTATATTTTTTTAATTAGATATACTTTGTTGTTGGTTTTGATAAAAGATTAGGTATGCAGCAAATGCGCTTATGCACATGCTAACGGCCATATGTTAGTCTGCCGATATGCTGTTTATTGGCCTTTCATTTGGTCCATAACATCTGCACCTCCTTTAGTTTTTTTGTATAATGTTAGAATTTCTGGTTTCCCGTTGTCACCAATAGCGCTTTCGTCGTGCATTGTGGATACCAAAATTACTGTATTGGTTTTCCTTTGTACAGACGAACACATTGTGACTCTATTGTGAAAGGCAAATGTGGATGACCCAATAGCTCTTTTTTATCTGCTTTCATTAAAACGGGAATACATGCTTTTTGCGTAATGTTCTTACCATTGTTAATATATTAGACAGCAGATGTTCTGCCAAAGGAAGAATGGTAAAAAAATAACTCATATTGACGTTACCTACACTTACATGGAATGAACCTGTAAAATATTTGAAAACTCTTTCTCCTTGTTTAGTCTCACGACCCGTTGCAAGTTTAGTGGTGTACAGTTGCCCTTCGAATGGATAAGAGTTCGTTGCATCACACATGCACCAAACTTTAATCCCATATTTTACGGGTTTTGATAAAATATACTGCGTGAACTAAGTTCTGCCACTGTAAGAGAAGAGCTGTTTGTCGATCGTAAGGTGCTCACTTGACTTGATTTGCTTATTTTATTATCAGTATGCCTATGAAAGCGTACATTTCAGTTACTGTTTCGCCTTTCCACTTAACACTTTTTCTTTTTGATAGCAACTATTTTTAGCGTCATTTTCGTTACTTGCTTATTCAAGTGTCCAACTTCTTCCTATCTCTGTGTAAGTGTTTTTAAAAACTTACAAATTGTAATGAGGGGCAAGGCAGCACGTTTTATTTAAAACAAAAGGAAAAGCAACATACTTTTTATTTCAATTTGTCTTTATTTCTTTATTGGGCACAATGTGTTTGCTATCGACACCATTAGCTATTAGAATTGAAGTGAAAACAAAACACAGGGATGCTTCAAAACGAAACAAAAGAACCAAACAATACAACTGTTCCTTTTACATCTCTGTCACTTTTACATCTGCTTATAAACTATACATCTGGCCATATATGCAAATAACATCAACATGGATAACATCTGGCATTGACTTCAGATAACGTTAACATTCAAATATCATTACAAAATACATCTTATACTGAAAGACTAGCCAAACAAACCTTTTATACCCTAGATTATATAATAACCACAGTACTCGTAAGGCCACCTCAGGAATCGTGTGGAAACAGTACTACAATTTGTAGCAGCACTGTTTCAAACAAGAATGTGCACTGGCTTGTGTACACAAGCAAAATAAAATATGAAGTACAGTAACACCGCTATGTACATTAACCCACTTTTATTCTCCCTTGTCATTTTGTTTTGTTATTGTTTGTGTCGCTTTGTGGCGGGTCTATGCGTGTGTTCTAAACGGACATATAGGCTCGCACAAAGTGAAGTTGAGTTTAATTATTAAGTTCAAATCGTGCGATTGATTTTTGTTTATTGACGTTGACGCATAAAATGTCTTTTCGTATGAACAGTCCAACTTAAGTATATTCTTAAGAACGGAAGTCAAATTTCCCGGTATTTTTGTTTCTGACTCTGGAATAAAAACAAATCCCGCTGGAGTGGCAGTGACAACATTTCGTTTCAAACACTCCAAAATTCAGGAGTACATAATGCGACCAACGAAAAGGTAATGCTTGCAATTTTGAAGGTTTAAAAGAAACTTAGAAATAGCCTTTATGGTTCGGAAACAATTTTTGACGGACTTATTACTTGAATAACGAGAACTCTAACTATAAAGTAAAAAGATGGAAAGCTTTTATTAAGACCTCCAGATGTTTTACAGGTAAATTCCATGACGGCTACGAAACACGGGTCTTATGTCCCACAATTTACAGACATATTAATAATCACAGTCAGAAATAAAATTTCCATACTATCTGAAGGACATTCTATAGGCATACAATAAATGAACCAAACGTTAAACCGGACAAACTTGCTAAGTTTCAAAAAAAGACCACAATCCATCAGTTACCAATTGTATAGGGTGGGTCATTTAAAATTTTAAATTTGAATTAGCTGTAAAAGAAAATACTGATAGTTTTTTTCAAATTTCTGGTTTTATGGAAAGGTTGAACTTTATCATTTAATAATGGATCACCATCCGATGCGTTTTCGCTTCGCCCAATGGGCTGAAGATTGTTTGTCAGGAGATTAAGAATTTTACCAAAAAATAGTGTTTTCAGATGAAGCTTATTTGCATCTCAGTGGCTTTGTCAATAAGCAAAATTGTCGCATATGGTGTTCAGAGAACCCACACGTGACTATTGAGAAGCCAATACATCAGTACCGAGACAATGTTTGTTGTGGATTTGGGCTGACAACATCATTGGGCCATTTTTCTTCCAAAAAGAGCAAGAAGCCTCCGTTATGCATGCTCAACGAACTGTTTTTTACCAGAAATTCAAGAGAATTACATGGACCATATTTGGTTTCATCAAGGCGGGGCCACATTTCACACAGCCAACGCAACCATCCATATTTAACGCTCTGTTTTTGAAAGTCAAATAATCAGCCGAAATTAAAATGTCAATTGGCCACCTGGGAGGTGTGATTTGCGCCGTTTTAATTTTTTCTGTGGGGAGCTATGCGGGATAAATGTTACGCAATGCATCTAAATACAATTGAGCGATGAACCATTAAAATGATTCAACCCGAAACAATCGAAAGTGTACTGAAAAATTGCGTTGATCGGATATGATACTGCCGAGCCAGTTGTGGTAGTTATATGAATGATATTGTGTTTCATTATTAAATGACAAAGTTCAAACTTTTCAATTAAACCAGAATTTTAAAAAATTATCAGTACTTTAATTTACAGCCGATTCAAATTTTAAATGTTAAATCGCCCACCCTGTATTAAAACCACTGAAAACATTTTAGGAAAACTTAAGGAAATTATCCTAAAAGAATTTTTTTTAACAATATAAAGTAAAATACTCTGAGACAATGGTTACCGACATTAAGATAAACAACGAGCAATATTAACAGTCGAACGATAACGTTTCGCACGCGACAAAGCATAGAGCGACAAGTCGAATGAATGTGAGTGCTAGAGAAACGACCTAATCATTTCAATACAAAATTTGTAGTCACTAATTATTTCCGTTCTCCCACAAACGTCAAAATCACTCACTTGTGTTTTGTCTTTCACATATATAACATATAACAGAAACACATAAAAAACATATACAAACCGAAATTCAATGAAGGAAATGTTGTTTTTTAATTCTATGCATTTCATTCTGCACATTTTTCATTTTTAATTAATTATTTTAATTTTGAAAGAAAACATGCCCAATATATTATTTGATTACATTTTTTTAATTGCTTTCAAGTTTCAAGATATTTCATTGCCTCTTTTGTATAGAGTTCATATAGACACAAAAAAAGGGTTTGCTCAAAAGACTTTAAAACACCCTGAGTTATAATTAAATAATCAAACTAGTATTATGCATCATACATTTGCAAATTTTTTGCATTAATAAATAGGTTAAAAGTCTTTCAAATATCTTTGAATTTATTCATTTATTCCATATGAACCAAAAAAAGAATAGATAAACGTCTTGATAAATTGAAACTTTTGCTGTAAACCGAGTAAAAGTATAGCTCAAATATAAATTAGTTAAAAATTTTTGTTCTAGCAACACTTTTATTCATAAGAAAAATCATTTAATATAAATGCGATTATTTGTATGTTGAAAAACTAGTTTAATGTAAAAATCTTTAAACTACCGCCCTACAGTAGTAACGTAAACGATCAAATTGAGAGACTTGATTCCACTTTGTCTAAAATAACGCGGTGCTTAAAGACTGAAAATGTTAATACCACTTTTTTCGAACTGTAAAACAGGTGAACTTTTGAGTATAATACTTATTATTCTGTTCACTCGACCATAAATAATAATCCTGTTAAAGCATTTTAAAAAAACAATTTAGCTCAGGCCCAATTGACTTAAAATAGAAGAAAGAGAGGATATTATTCAAAAACATACAAAACAGCAATAAGAGGACACAAATACAGTATTACACCAACTCTCAAATGGCGGCGTATAACTGTCGGAATTACAAAAAGGGACTTCCAAATTAATCTACATGATCGACAACATAAAAATAACGGTGCATCAGAACATAAGTACTCGTAGTACTTACTACCTTCAAACTTTTATCACTTCTAAATGTGCTGAACTACAAAGCTATTTTAAAACAAAACGTAATTTTATAGGATTTGCATGGAAATGGATTACAATAAACTCAGACTGGATGCCGCTACAACTAGTTTATTGCACAAAAAATCTAAAAGCTTAAAATAAAAATAATTTACAACATTGATTATCTGAAATCGTTAAAGGAAGTCAACGTAGTGCTAGTCCCAACTAGCATTCGTTTTAACCAATAATACTCATAGATTCAAATTATACCTTAAAACGAAGCAAATAAACAAACAACAATGTGTGCAGCATGTGAACGAAAGAAACAAGAAAAGAGTGTAAGAGTCTCCCGAACTCAAGTGCGAGACGTAAACTCTACGCAGTTGTTCCCAGTGTACGTTCAAATGAAAAAAGCTACTAATGCTACTAGAGGAGTGCCCGAATACTAAACGTCTGCTTAATTTCACTCGCACAATGAATACACACCGTATTAATGAATAATTCTTGTTACTCACTGTGCAAAGAGCCTTTTGACTAAATATGAATGAATGCATCCACTGAAGTTGTGTTGTGCTTCGTTATGGCGAAAAATTCTTCCCATAAAACGATCAAACTCGAACTCATAACAAACAATAACAGGATGAGTGGTTGTGCATTCATTCTATTCATTACAGCACCGTGTTTCACAAAGTAGTGCAGGGTATAATAAAAATAATGTGTTTCCTTCGGAACTTTTAACTCGAGTAACACGAATTAAGTCGATTAATTCGAATACTATACTGTTGTATAATACTAATACTATACAACATCGCACACGTACTTGCCTTGTTCATACCGAAGCTAGCATATTTAATAAATACCGAGTTGTGCCGAATATATATTGTGGTTTGTGTAAATACTACAAGGTCAATGTATTTTCTTGTTTTTTTTTGCCTTTTCCTGTCCTAAATACAATAAAACTCCAAATAGACATATATCAAAATAATACCCTAAATATTTCCATTGACAAATTAGTTCAAACTATGGCCATTTCCTTGTCAAATAATCAAAGCAAGGTGCAAGAAACGATGAAGAATCAAAGTATGCTAATGCAAATTGTTGAGTCAAAAATAAACCCGCTACGACTGTGTTTTTGGAACGCCAAAGTCCTAAGTCAGCACAAACTAAAAGTATAATACTTTCTACGGCAACAAGAAAGTCATATACTCTTAAGTCCCAGACAGATAGAAAGCCTAACCAGTTTTCCTTGCTTGAGTTTCATGTCAAAATATATAAAAAAACATGTATTGATATGGAAGTACACGCATAAGAAACATGCTTTGCCGTAAATAAATGAAGCAAGTCAAAAAGTGGCCCAAATTCCAACCATCTGGGAATTTTTTCGGCTTTGACATTTCGAAGCACATATTTTTGGTTATTTCTCAAATAAAATGAAATATTTTGGGAAAAATTATGAGACAGAAAAGCAAACTTATTTGGAGATAAACCCCCGTATTCATAAAAATTTAAAACAGCTTAACAAAGCGTTGTTAAGCTAAAAGTGTGAAAATTATATTCATAAACGATTATTAGATTAAAATTCCTTTTGTAAACCATTATTAAATGTGTGAATTTTTATATTCCTTTGACCCTACTTTAATCGTTTTTTTAAAGTGACGTTTTCTTTTGGTTTGTTTACTTTTGCGTTTTTGTGGAATTTTCTCAATAAAAACAAGAAAAAAGTTAAGTTTTAAATATGGATACGTTAATTTTAATCCAAAGAATTTGTGAATTCGTTGTTAATTGTGTGCCGTTTGGAATAGAAACTATTACCCAAATTTCGAACCATCGTCAATCGAAAATGTATAAGAAGGGAAAAGACCCATTTTCTGTTCGGGATAAGCAATTCAAACAAAGATACCGTTTTAATAAACAAACGGTAAGAAAAATTGTCGATTTAGTAAAAAAGGATATTTCTGTAGACCGTAAGTGTTCTGAAATAGTTACATAAATAAATAAAGACGTGAAATTTTAGTTTCAGGATGATGCAGGTGACCTTTATGGCCTATCACAAACCGCGGTCAGGCTAAACATGAAAAAATACAATAAAGGAAAATTGTACAAAGATCACTAGTGATGTGTACACAATCAAAATAAGAAAAATGTTATTCGTTATTCGAACACCTTTTTATCTGTAACAAAAAATTGATCTCAATTTGTCTTTTATTTAAACATGAGTTTTTTTATTTTTTGTTTATTAAAATAATTATTTTTAAAATATATTATAAACAGATTTATAGATTCGACTACACATACAATTGACAATCGTATTAATGCATCATTAAGGTAAAAATGACGACGGTGCTACCAGCATTGAATTGACAAATTGATTGAAATATATTTTAGTTAAAGTACTGTACTTAGTAGGGACATAAATACTGTTACACACGTTTCATGGTGTAAAATAAAAAGTACTGAATATATTTATTGATGTATATTGTATCCAAAAAGAATCTACTTATTCGAAATGCCCGCCTTTTGACATTACACACGCCTTAAGTCGCACTGGCCAATCGTCAATAGCTGCACGAACCTCGTCCATTGGAAAATTGGCCACAGATCGAACCGAAGCAGTCTTAAGAGATCCAATGTTAGGGTATCTTTTGTGACAAACCTTGTCCTCTTAAACCGCCTACAATTTACAGGGAATTGTTAAGAGGCTTCACAGCAGCTTCCAAAACGGTTTCTTGGTAAATTTTGGCCGATGTTTTGACTCCTTGTTCGCAGAAATGCAGGTCAGTGTTCCCATCGTAAGGTCTCTCATTTTGCTTGTTAAGTTTTTCCTGAACGGTAAAAATTTTTTCATCGGTAAACAAAATTTTTCTGTGCAAGTTATCAGCGTGCTTCATCAAACGACGTTTGCATTTTTCAATCCTATTTTTTTTTTAAAGCTGCAGTCAATAAACGTCCGGTACGTCGTTTTAAAGCCCCAAGTCCCAAGTCTTTTTTAATGATTCGACTCATGGACTTTTGGGTGATATTCATCTCACGGGCCATGATTTTCTGTTTTCGGAGCGGATTCCTGCGAATTCGTGATTTAACGGCTTTATGACATGCGGCGTTCGAACAGAGCGTGGGCGGCCCGACCGGTGGCGGTCTTTTTCATCTCCAGTCTCCTCAAACAGTTTTATGCATCGGTAGACGAACATGCGGCTTATCCCTAGTGGCCGGGGCGTTTTGGAAATATCGCTTTTTTTATTTCACACTTGAAAAGCGCTATTACAGCGATACGGTTCTCATTATCTGACCACTCCATGATGAAAGTTGAAACAATTTTTAAATCCCGTTACAGACTAATGCTATTGAGGTTAGCATTGAAAACTTATATGACATTTACGGGGTATGTTCAGTTCTACTATTGAAATGGGTGTGTTCAATGTTGTAACAGTATTTATGTCCCTACTAAGTATATGAATACGTTTTTTTAATAATTGTTTGTTAGGCAAAAAGTGTATGTTAGCAAATATGTACTTTAAATTATATTTTTTTTTTATGAATATGGCTGAAAGTGTATAAAATATATGGGTTCCGAAGATAGGAGAAAGCTTTTTCTGTGGGTGGCCAAACAAAGCATGATTTACAGACAGCAAAAGAGGTAAAGAAAAATGCAGGGCCTTTAGTCTCTGAGACACATTTTAGTATGAGAAACTGATTTAGAATGCAAAAATATTCCACCTACAATACAAAACATTCTAGTGGTGGCACAACAGTATTTGCGCACAACAAGGTAAAACATTATTCAATATACAAGCAAAGTAAGTTAATCTGACGGATAGCAACATCATAATTTCTAGAAATGTCTCCATGTTTTTTCTACACCAGGCTCAAAATGTATAGTATCTGGCTACTATAAGTATAATGGTTGGTGTGAGAAAAGTATTGTTTTTGGGTTTTATGTTAACAATTATATGATATCATACTTTAATATTGTAAATTTTCTTATTTAAAAATGCTTTTTAGAACAATGTTATCGGATCTAATGCAATAATACAAGTAGCACATTTTATATGGAAATTTAAAATTTTCAAACAAACTGATTTTGCTTTGTTTAACTGAAATAGTTTTAATAAAAACGCTTACGTTTTTTTAAATTTGTCTATTGTTAAATAATTCACTTCTATTATTTTGAAATAATTTTCTTAATTCAAAACGGTTGTTGACAACTTAATCCAATTCTATTAAATAATTTGGGGATCATAGTACACGTATAATTGTGTGTGATCATACTATGGTTGTAGGGATCATAACATGGTTACGTGAGAATCATACTATAGTTGTGAGGATTATACTATTGTTGTATGTGATACATTCTATGGTTGTGGAGATCATAGTATGGTTGAGCGTGAATCATACTATGGGTGTGGGGAACATAGTATGGTAATGTATGATCAATACTATTGTTGTAAGGATTATAATATGGTTGTATTTGAATCATACTATTATTGTGATGATCATATTATTTTTGTTCCACAACCATACACCCAGCAGTAGTATTGTCCTCTTCGAATATTGTCACCACAACCATACTTTTTTCTACGTGTATCCAGTTGGGAAAAAGCTCTAAAGAATAGGCAGCTGAGTTCTCCAACTACTTGGAAACTGCATTTACTCCAAATAATGGGACATCTTAGGTCTATTTACCCGACATAGACAATGTTGTCCCATGTCCACTCAGGCTGAGATTGGAAACCATCCTGGGATCAGTAAAAGCCGAAAAAAATACTGTCATATTATTTATTTTATCATATTATTCGCCGTATAAGTTATATCCCAACATCCTGGAAGAAACCAGAAACTGTAATGATTCCTAAGCCGGAAAGTATTAACTCGACCAATTTCTATCAAAAAAAATTTTAAAAAAATTCTATTAAAGAAATTATGCCTCATATAAACAAAAAATAAAGCAATATCTGACCATCAATTCGGTTTTCGTAAGCGAGCGTATTATCTTCGTTGTAGAAAGGCTTTTAAATCCTTTAGTGCTACGGAGAAATCAACTCTAATCTTCTATACACTGGGCAAACACGGTCTGGCATATTTCCGAAGCAACAATGGTGAACAAAAGGATATTTGTGCGGCACACCAACTTTATCGGCTTTACCAACATTCCAAATCGCGACATCCACAAATGCTCTTGGGTGTCACCCGATGGAATAACCTAAAACCAAATTGACCACAGCGCAAAACCGGTGATCATATTACACTAGTTTATTGAACAAAAAATCTAAAAGCTTTAAATAAAAATAATTTACAACATTGATTATCTGAAATCGTTAAAGGGAGTCAACGTAGTGCTAGTCCAAACTAGCATTCGTTTTAACCAATAATACTCATAGATTCAAACTAAATTATAGCTTGAAACAAAGCAAATAAACAAACAAAAATGTGTGCAGCATGTAAACGAAAGAAACAAGAAAAGAGTGTAAGGGTCTCCCGAGCTCAAGTGCGAGACGTTTAAGTGTAAACTCTCCGCAGTTGTTCCCAGTGTACGTTCAAATGAAAAAAGCTACTAATGCTACTAGAGGAGTACCCGTATACTAAACGTCTGCTTAATTTCACTCGCACAATGAATACCCACCGTATTAATGAATAATTCTTGTTACTCACTGTGCAAAGAGTCTTTTGCCTAAATATGAATGAATGCATCCACTGAAGTTGTGTTGTGCTTCGTTATGGCGAAAAATTCTTCCCATAAAACGATCAAACTCGAACTCATAACAAACAATAACAGGATGAGTGGTTGTGCATTCATTCTATTCATTACAGCACCGTGTTTCACAAAGTAGTGCAGGGTATAATAAAAATAATGTGTTTCCTTCGGAACTTTTAACTCGAGTAACACGAATTAAGTCGATTAATTCGAATACTATACTGTTGTATAATACTAATACTATACAACATCGCACACGTACTTGCCTTGTTCATACCGAAGCTAGCATATTTAATAAATACCGAGTTGTGCCGAATATATATTGTGGTTTGTGTAAATGCTACAAGATCAATGTATTTTGTTGCTTTTTTGCCTTTTCCTGTCCTAAATACAATAAAACTCCAAATAGACATATATCAAAATAATACCCTAAATATTTCCATTGACAAATTAGTTCAAACTATGGCCATTTTCTTGTCAAATAATCAAAACATGGTGCAAGAAACGATGAAGAATCAAAGTATGCTAATGCAAATTGTTGAGTCAAAAATAAACCCGCTACGACTATGTTTTTGGAACGCCAAAGTCCTAAGTCAGCACAAACTAAAAGTATAATACTTTCTACGGCAACAAGAAAGTCATATACTCTTAAGTCCCAGACAGATAGAAAGCCTAACCAGTTTTCCTTGCTTGAGTTTCATGTCAAAATATATTAAAAAACATGTATTGATATGGAAGTACACGCATATAAAACATGCTTTGCCGTAAATAAATGAAGCAAGTCAAAAAGTGGCCCAAATTCCAACCATCTGGGAATTTTTTCGGTTTTAACATTTCAAAGCACATATTTTTGGTTATTTCTCAAATAAAATGAAATATTTTGGGAAAAATTATGAGACAGAAAAGCAAACTTATTTGGAGATAAACCCCCGTATTCATAAAAATTAAAAACAGCTTAACAAAGCGTTGTTAAGCTAAAAGTGTGAAAATTATATTCAAAACGATTATTAGATTAAAATTCCTTTTGTAAACCATTATTAAATGTGTGAATTTTTATATTCCTTTGACCCTACTTTAATCGTTTTTTTAAAGTGACGTTTTCTTTTGGTTTGTTTACTTTTGCGTTTTTGTGGAATTTTCTCAATAAAAACAAGAAAAAAGTTAAGTTTTAAATATGGATACGTTAATTTTAATCCAAAGAATTTGTGAATTCGTTGTTAATTGTGTGCCGTTTGGAATAGAAACTATTACCCAAATTTCGAACCATCGTCAATCGAAAATGTATAAGAAGGGAAAAGACCCATTTTCTGTTCGGGATAAGCAATTCAAACAAAGATACCGTTTTAATAAACAAACGGTAAGAAAAATTGTCGATTTAGTAAAAAAGGATATTTCTGTAGACCGTAAGTGTTCTGAAATAGTTACATAAATAAATAAAGACGTGAAATTTTAGTTTCAGGATGATGCAGGTGACCTTTATGGCCTATCACAAACCGCGGTCAGGCTAAACATGAAAAAATACAATAAAGGAAAATTGTACAAAGATCACTAGTGATGTGTACACAATCAAAATAAGAAAAATGTTATTCGTTATTCGAACACCTTTTTATCTGTAACAAAAAATTGATCTCAATTTGTCTTTTATTTAAACATGAGTTTTTTTATTTTTTGTTTATTAAAATAATTATTTTTAAAATATATTATAAACAGATTTATAGATTCGACTACACATACAATTGACAATCGTATTAATGCATCATTAAGGTAAAAATGACGACGGTGCTACCAGCATTGAATTGACAAATTGATTGAAATATATTTTAGTTAAAGTACTGTACTTAGTAGGGACATAAATACTGTTACACACGTTTTATGCTGTAAAATAAAAAGTACAGAATGTTTTTGGACCAAATATGTTTTAATATATTTATTGATGTATATTGTATCCAAAAAAAATCTACTTGTTCGAAATGCCCGCCTTTTGCCATTACACACGCCTTAAGTCATAAAACGTTTGGCAACCCTGTCGTGTTTCTTGCAATTTTTCAGGGCTCCACGATACTAAATTTTAATTTATTAATTTAAAAAAGTTAAAGTATTATTTATCCGTGTTCAAATTAATAATAATCACTAGAAGTGTTTTTTACTTAGTTTGGTGATATAGTGCTGTCCATTGTTTTATCAAATATCTTAATATTTGTGCTTTTTATTCTTGTTGAGTGCTGTTTTATTTTTACAACAACAACATTGTGATAGTTTAAGCTGCAATTGTTGGTAGCTTATTTTTGTGCATTTTGCTTTGTCTTTAATATTCGTTTTGTGTTTCTTGAGTTTTGGAGTGTTGCCACTGTTTTCTTTTTGTGCAGTTCACAAATCCAATATATATATATATATATATATATATATATATATATATATATATATATATATATATATATATATATATATATATATATATATATATATATATATATATATATATATATTGAATATTTTTAAATTTAACTCGTCTTCTAATCACTTATCCTCATTCAAGATACATGTGCCGGACAGGGCGCTTGTCAAGGAGTTTGTTCAGAGAAGTAATAGAGGAGGGAGATCTAGGTTAGCGAAATTGCCAGCTAAGTCTACAAACTCTTCAAAAAACTAGATAAGGTATACACTATAGCTTACCAAAACGTAAGAGGTTTAAAAACTAAATTAAGTCGCTTATTTGTTGATAGCTATAACTTTGATTTTAATATTGTTGTTTTTTCTGAGACTTGGTTAAAAACTGATATTTTGAACTCTGAGGTTCTGTGTAATAATTATAAAATTTATAGAAAGATAGAACAGAGAAAATCGGTGGTGGTGTCTTATTTGCGGTTTCCTGCTGTCTACCTTCTGAGCGAATTATTTCTGATGAATTTAACAATTTGGAATTTATTGCAGTTTGTGTTGCATTGGGATCTTAAAAACTTTTTATTACCTGTTCCTACATTCCTCCTTCGACCGATTTTGATGTTTATACTGAACATTTGACTGCCATTGGAAAAATAATTACAAGTATGAATGAGTCTGATATTATCCTAACATTGGGAGACTTCAACTTATCTTCTGTATCATGACATATGTTGCCTGATTCAGAAGCACTTACTTTTCTTACTAGCAGTGATTGGACCACTGATGTTGCTGGCCTATTGGCAAAAATGAATTTGTCTCAGATTAATAATATTCTTAACCAGAATGGAAGGATTCTTGATTTGATTTTGACCAATGAAATACGTTCATTTCAAGATATGAGAATGCATCCAATTTCTACTCCGGAGGACACACACCACCCGACTATAGGTATTTCATTTCCAGTTACATTACCATACCAATCACCATCTAGTCCTGCTAGTGATTTTTCTAGATTTTGCTTCAAACGTTGTGATTTTCATAGACTTAATTCTCTTTTATTATCTGTTAATTGGAATGATATCTGCTGTTGTAGTACTATTGCGGAATTTGATTTTGCTGTTAAGAAATTTTATGACATACTAAATGAATTTGTATCTAAAACAGTGCCTATGGAAACCATTGTTGTTGAAAAAACTATGCCTTGTACTTCTATAGAGTTATGTAGATTAAAAAACATAAAGAGTAAATCATTTAAAAGATTCAAAAGAACAGGACTAACTGCTGATTATGGTAGATATTCCATAGCGAGACAACGGTACAATATCGAGGCTAGTCGATGCTATAGGTCGTACTTGACAAGAGTTAGGGACAATTTTAAAAAAGACCCTAAATCATTTTATCGATTTGTTAATTTAAAACGTCGAACATCTTCTAAGCCATCGAGAATAAGATTTAATGGTGTTGAGTTCTCAAGCGATCAGTCTATTGCAAACTGTTTTGCTGACTTTTTCGAAAATACATATTCACTACGTTCGTTTAATACTGCAATTCCGTACCCTTACAAAATTTCATCAGTAGGTCAAATAGTTCCTCCTTTTTTAGATTTTTCACTTATTGAATTAAACTTGCATCGTCTTAAACCCACTAGTACTTCTGTTTTATTGAATGGCTGCTCGGAATCCCTGGTCTTATCCTTATTATTTAATTCATCATTACAATTGGGGTACTTTCCTGATTTATGGACACGGTCTTACTTGTTCCCATTTCACAAATCTGGTAGTCTGTTGGATGTATCGAACTATAGAGGGATTGCTAAATTAAGCGCAATTCCTAAGTTATTTGAAAAAATTGCAACAAATTTTGTTTCACATAATGTGGCGCCCATACTCCATCCATGCCAACATGGATTTCGTAAGGGTCACTCTACTATTACAAATCTACTTCAGTTTTCCTCTGAAGTTATAGATGCATTTATTCGTCGCAAGCAAACTGACGTTATATATACTGATTTTAGTAAGGCATTTGATAAAGTAAATCACAGACTATTACTATTCAAGTTAAACAAAATTGGGTTTAGTAATAATTTCATAAATTGGATTTCCTCCTTCCTAATTGGGAGGGAACAAGTAGTTTTATTTGAAAAAAGTCTTTCTAGATCAATTCGTATTTCCTCTGGTGTCCCACAGGGCAGCCACCTTGGATCTATTCTCTTCTTACTATTCATTAACGACTTGCCCGACTCTATTATCAACTCTAATTTATTAATGTTTGCAGACGACGTTAAATTATTTTCCTCTTATGCTAGCTTTGCGGACAGTCACATACTGCAGGGTGATTTGGACAGATTTAGTACTTGGTGTGAATTTAATTTTATGGAATTAAACCTTAAAAAGTGTAAGCATATGTGCTTTTCTAGACGTAGTTTGTTGGCTACTAAATTTAATTTATGTGGCTCTGAATTGGCATCGGTTGATTCATTTATTGATCTCGGTTTTATGATGGATAGAAAGTTGAATTTTAATAACCATATCATTACTATGGTAAATAAAGCGTATGGTGTCTTTTATTTTGTGAAACGCTGGGCAAAAGTGTTTACTGATCCATATACTACGAAACAGCTTTATATTTCCCTAGTTAGGCCAATTTTAGAATATGGATCAGTGGTTTGGGATCCCCAATATGATTACTATGTTAACAAAATTGAGTCCGTGCAGAAAAAATTTTTAATATTCTGCTTAAGAGGTCTTCCCTGGAATACTGGTTATGAACTTCCTTCTTATAATGGCAGGTTAAATCTTATTAAATTGCCCTCATTGAAGAGTAGGCGAACTATGATGAATACGATGATGGTATATACAATTATATGTGGGGTTGTGGCTTCTGAATACTTAATATCAAAAATTTCTATTAACGTCCCATTTAGACCTACTAGATACTATCAGTTCTTACACTTGGATTTTCAAAGGAACAATTATGCATGTGGTGACCCATTTCGTAGAATGTGTGCTGATTTTAATTCGTTATATCATTTAATTGATTTCTCCTTAGGTTTTGATCATTAAAAACTGTAATAATTTTTTATTTAAACGCATTACACCAAGGCTCATTGTCTTCATAACAATTTAGGCTGCTATAAACAATTTTAGTAATTGTTATTATTCGTAAATACTTATGTTCATTATGCTTTATATTATTTTTATTAGATTTTAATATTGTAATAAAGAAAGGTGGTGGTTATATTTTGATTTTGTATTGCATGCTTCCAGTCCTCCTCATACTTTGATTGGATTGTATTAAATTAAGGTGGTGGTTATATTATAAAGTACTAGTTTGGTGTTTATATTTTCTAGTGATTATTATAAATAATTTTTTTGTACCGATTGGCTATTGATAAATATCTGTAGCTAATTTACATGGATGACGTTTCTTGTCATCTCCATTATGGATCGGTCCATAATGTGTACGTTGTCCCTACGTCATGGGGACGTGGCCTCCTCGGTCGGCAGGGGCGGGAGTGAGTGGCGTGGGAACGTTCGTCTAAAAAAAACAAAATCGCACTGGCCAATCGTCAATAGCTGCGCGAACCTCGTCCATTGGAAAATTGGCCACAGATCGAACCGAAGCAGTCTTAAGAGATCCAATGTTAGGGTATCTTTTGTGACAAACCTTGTCATCTTAAACCGCCTACAATTTACAGGGAATTGTTAAGAGGCTTCACAACAGCTTCCAAAACGGTTTCTTGGTAAATTTTGGCCGATGTTTTGACTCCTTGTTCGCAGAAATGCAGGTCAGTGTTCCTATCGTAAGGTGTCTCTTACCTGACTGAAGCAGGGTGATGACCCTTTTCCACCCTTGAGATCAGTTCAGATGCTTTCTTAGATGACCACGCATACACTCTATCATTTTGCTTGTTAAATTTTTCCTGAACGGTAAAAATTTTTTCATCGGTGAACAAAATTTTTCTGTGCAAGTTATAACTTGCATCAAAAGACGCTTGCATTTTTCAATCCTATTTTTTTAAAGCTGCAATCAATAAATGTCCGGTACGTCGTTTGAAAGTCCCAAGTCTTTTTTAATGATTCGACTCATGGACTTTTGCGTGATATTCATCTCACGGGCCATGATTTTCTGTTGTCGGAGCGGATTCCTGTGAATTCGTGATTTAACGGCTTTGATGACATGCGGCGTTGGAACAGAGCGGTGGCGGTCTTTTTCATCTCCAGTCTCCTCAAACAGTTTTATGCATCGGTAGATGAACATGCGGCTTATCCCCGGGCGTTTTGGAAATATCGCTTTTTTATTTCACACTTGAAAAGCGCTATTACAGCGATACGGTTCTCATTATCTGACCACTCCATGATGAAAGTTGAAACAATTTTAAAATCCCGTTACAGACTAATGCTATTGAGGTTAGCTTTCAAAACCCATATGACATTTACGGGGTATGTTCAGTTCTACTATTGAAATGGGTGTGTTCAATGTTGTAACAGTATTTATGTCCCTACTAAGTATATGAATACGTTTTTTTAATAACCGTTTGTTAGGCAAAAAGTGTATGTTAGCAAATATGTACTTAAAATTATAATTAAATTTTTTTTTATGAATATGGCTGAAAGTGTATAAAATATATGGGTTCCAAGGATAGAAGAAAGCTTTTTCTGTGGGTGGCCAAACAAAGCATGATTTACAGGCGGCAAAAGAGGTAAAGAAAAATGCAGGGCCTTTAGTCTCTGAGCCACATTTTAGTATAAGAAACTGATTTAGAATGCAAAAATATTCCACCTACAATACAAAACATTCTAGTGGTGGCACAGCAGTATTTGCGCACAATAAGGTAAAATATTATTCAATATACAAGCAAAGTAAGTTAATCTGACGGATAGCAACATTATAATTTCTAGAAATTTCTCCATGTTTTTTCTACACCAGGCTCAAAATGTATAGTATCTGGCTACTATAAGTATAATGCCAAACATACCTTCTAGGGCTAACGCCCAATAACTATAAAAAGCAGACAACTGCTAAATATATCGTCGTAAAATATCGTCTGCACACTGACATGTTATATCAAATGGTCAGCCATCATACTGGCCGTCAGACCTAAATAAAAATTCCGATTTAATCGAATCAAAGGGTGATCAAATTTCTATAAGAGTTTGTCATTATAACATACTACATCCTCTGAAATGCTACAAAATATATGCGATGTCCTATCTTGAATAAGTACATGCAGAGAAAATACATGTTTACTATATGGTCACATCAATAATAATATGTTCTCCGCAATAAAAGTATGTTCTTCGCAACCATAGTATTGTTTACTGAATTTAATTTTGACAATACATAGTATGATTGCCGCAATATTAATATTGGTGAAATGTAATAATAACATTATTGCCAAATTGAATAAAAATACGGTCGTAGCAATAATATACATATGGTTGGTGTGAGAAAAGTATTGTTTTTGGGTTTTATGTTAACAATTATATGATTACGGCTATCATACTTTATTATTGTAAATTTTCTTATTTAAAAATGCTTTTTAGAACAATGTTATCGGATCTAATGCAATAATACAAGTAACACTTTTTATATGGAAATTTAAAATTTTCAAACAAATTGCTTTGTTGAACTAAAATATTTTTAATAAAAACGCTTACGTTTTTTTAAATTGATTTTGCTTTGGTTTAATAAATCACTTCTATTATTTTGAATTTTATGTATTTTGAAATAATTTTCTTAATTCAAAACTGTTGTTGACAACTTAATCCAATTCTATTAAATAATTTGGGGATCATAGTACTCGTATAATTGTGTGTGATCATACTATGGTTGTAGGGATCATAACATGGTTACGTGTGCATCATACTATTGTTGTATGCGATACATTCTATGGTTGTGAAGATCATAGTATGGTTGAGCGTGAATCTATGGGTGTGGGGATTATAGTATGGTTATGTATGATTAATACTATTGTTGTGAGGTTTATAATATGGTTGTATTTGAATCATACTATTATTGTGATGATCATAATATTTTTGTTCCACAACCATACACCCAACAGTAGTATTGTCTTCTTCATATATTGTCACCACAACCATACTTTTTTTTCTGCGTGTATCCAGTTGGGAAAAAGCTCTAAAGAAAAGGCAGTTGAGTTCTCCAACTACTTGGAAACTGCATTTACTCCAAATAATGGGACATCTTAGGTATATTTACCCAACATAGACAATGTTGTCCCATGTCCACTCAGGCTGAGATTTGAAACCATCCTGGGATCAGTGAAAGCCGAGAAAATTAATGTCATATTATTTATTTTAATGGCATTCGGCGTATAAGTTATATCCCAACATCCTGGACGAAATCAGAAACTGTCATGATTCCTAAGACGGAAAGTATTAACTCGACCAATTTCTGTCAAAAAATTTTAAAAAAATTCTATTAAAGAAATTATGCCTCATATGAACAAAAAATAAAGCTATATCTGACCATCAATTTGGTTTTCGTAAGCGAGCGTATTGTCTTCGTTTTAGAAAGGCATTTAAATCCTTTAGTGCTACGGACAAATCAACTCTAATCTTCTATACAATGGGCAAACACGGTCTGGCATATTTCCGAAGCAACAATGGTGAACAAAAGGATATTTGTGCGGCACACAAACTATATCGGCTTCACCAACATTCCAAACCGCGACATACACAAATGCACTTGGGTGTCACCCGATGAAATAACCTAAAACCAAATTGACCAAGGAAGTGGAAATGAGCAGGAAATTCTTTGGTTGTCCAGCCCAATGCAATATAATACGATTACATTGCATTGGGACCTGCGCTTCCTCTACTAAAAATCATTGTCGTATGTATTAAATGGAACTACAAAGCTTAAAAATAATAAAGCATCAGATCTAGACAGCTTACAGCCAGAATTGTTTAATTGTCACAATTCCCAAGAACTGGATAGGTATAACGCTGCTTAAGACAGAATCATAGATATCATCCGAATGCTACGAGTATATTAAGATGACATATGCAAAGTTCGCTCAAAGGCCGCTACTATTTTTGCTCGTACTAGACAGCGTAATGAATAAAACTAACGCAGAAGTTAGAGGGGGAATACAATTGCACTTAAACCTGGGTTTGAAATTGTTTGACCATTTTCAATGCTTAACCAATTGCTTAATTATAGCAAAGAAAAAGAATCCAAACACAAGTATAGAGCAACTCATCAGCACACAAATGTTTGCTTTGCTTAAAGCTATTTCGACAAAATAAACAAACTGAGTTTTAGTTACATTGTCCAATTGTTGTTATCAGCAAATGAGTGCAAATGAGAAGGAAAAAAAGTTGTTGCTTTGCTTACATTTTTTTCAGTAACGTAAAGAAACTGAGTGTCAGCTACGCACAAGAGCAAATGTGAATAGAGGAAAAAAATCATTTGTTTAGCGAACTTTAAAATGAATTGTTGCTGTTATTATGAGCAAGATGATGATTTTTTTGGGGGCTTTTAATCATTATTAGTTGTAAGAATAAAAATTATAAGAGGGTTAAAGCAGTGTGCAGCCCCGAAAATCAATGTCACTTTGCCATTTTGTTAAAAACTTGTCTTCTATTTAAATTTAGATGCAAGAGGTCTTGAGCCTCTTGCATATAGATGCAAGAGGTCTTGAAAAAAAAATTAGAACGGCACATGATAATAGACAATACTGTTTTGCCCTTTTCGTCGATATTTCTCAAGCATTTGACAAAGTCTTGCTGAATGATCTTTTAAATAAAATCACACAACTACTGCCGAAAAAATACTCTCACGCTCTTTAAGAGTTATATCACAGCTCGGTCTATTGAAGTACGATCAAAAAACGATCATAAAAGCTAACGCTACTGTTCAGCTTTTATTTTCAACAAATTAGCTCAGTTCATATTTTGAATATTTTTATTAGCAAACGTTAGCCTTAGCCAAACAAGCACACACATGCTGACTAGGCATATAACTAATTTTTACGAAAAATTTGGCATACCACCACGTGGTGGCAAATATTGTACAAGTAATGAATATCACTTTTTTAGGTGATTTCGGTTCAAAAACGTTCCGAGCAAAAATGGATTTCTAAAAAAAGTCAGATTTTTTTTTTTAATATTTTTTAATATTTTTATTTTTAAATTTTTGTCAATTGTTATATGAAATAAGTTTTAAGTTTAAAGTATCTGATGATTTACACAATGGTAAAATGTCTTGCACAATTTTAATTGCACGCTCTGCGCAGATGTTACTTCGCTGAACTTCCTCAATAGCTGATGGTTTATTTACCCAATGTCTGAGAAAACATTCATTTGCTTTTGTGAAGCCGGCCAATGATTTCTGTAGTGTGGCGAAATTATTTTTGTTGAAAGTATGATCGGAAAACCAGATTTCGCTCCAAGCACAGCACACAAACTTACAAATAGGATATAATTGCAAACGATATTCAGGAATAAGTATAAAGGCTAAAAGTGCCAAAATAGCTCTAGAACTCCAACGGGCATTACAGAGTGCTGGTATTGCTTTAAATTTTATGTAGGGAAAACGTTCATTTTTCTCGAAGTATTTAAAAGCTTCGACTAATTCATATAAGTATTGCATGTTATTTCGCCATTTAATGCTTTTAACCTTAATACACTCTTTATTTTGTTCATACTCTTTTTTTAGATCATCGTAATTTTCTATTAAATTTGGAATAAAATTGTATGAAATATTGGGCGATGATGTTTTTCCCTCTAAAAGCTCATCCATGACATGTTTTAACATCAAATCTAGCACATGATGTTGACAACCAATATACTGTGGAGCGGGCAATGAAAAGGATTTCAAAAAATTTTGTAGGCGAGTGACAACACCATGGTGCCTGCCAGTATTCACACTGGTTGTATCGCAAATTATCATTTTAATTGATTCCAACAAGTCGAAATCACATAATAATTCTTTTATTCCGTGAAATATCGTCGACGCTTTTCCGTCATTCAGAACTAGTACACCTAATTTTACTTCCCTAGAAGCATTTTTCAGTACTACGACCAGATATTCCTTCTTTCCAATTTTTTTTTTTGGTTTTTTCAGCAGTTCTGATAAAAAAGTAATTTCGTTTTGCGCGGAAACTTTTTTGCAATTTCGCAAAAAAAAAAAATAATGGGGGTTCATACTTTTTTATGCCCTATTCGACTATGGTATGCCGTTTTTCGTATTTGCAAAAATTGTAAAAAGTTATATGCCTAATGCTGACAACCAGAGTAAATTGCAGCCCAAAATTCTGTTCTAGGCAGCTTAAAATATGAAATAAGTTGGTTGCTGTTTTTAGGCTCACATGAGCTGACGAGAAATGTGCAGCCGAAAAATGTGAGTAATGTTTGGTGTTATCAACGCTGAAAAGAGGATGAAAAAAGAAACTAAACTGAAAATGGTGTGACAAAAACTTCTAAAATGGAACGATTTTTTTCGGATAACTAAATTTACTGGCATAAAAACAGTTCATGAATACCTCAAAATGTCTTTGATTCTTTTTTTAAACTATTCACATTTTCTCTTTAAATTTGTTTAAAACGTACGTAGTCGAAACAATTTTTTATATATACTATAATTTGTTCTGTTAGGCAAAATAGTTTTTTCTCTTTTTGGCAAAATAAACATTTATATTTGTAACAATATATGGCGATTAAGTAAAGGAATAAATCTTGCAAAACATTCCATTATAATAACCGCGATTTGAAATGCTTGTCATTAATATACGACATCGGTAAGTAACAATCACTGCAGTTTAAACTAGCACAAATCAGCTATCAGCTTGGTTAAAAAATGCTGCCTTTTGTTCATTTCTATTGCTAATTCATTTTGTGAAATTTTTTTAGCTGGACAATGCTTTTTTTAGACAGTAGCATTCTTTTAAAATGTGTTATATTTCTTAGCTACTCTTGCTCTTGACTAATATTTTTTTGAGAAAAGATACTTGCCGCCAATAACTATAAAAAGCTAATATTCCTCAAGAGACCAGTGTAAAATGTCTTGTAATTCATTTAGAACGCCGTCTTACAAGACCGTGTCATTCTAACTCTAATCAAGCTCACGACAATCCAGTTCCGATGTCTTACCGGCTGTCGGTCAGCCCTAGACTTAGAATACAAAATTTTCGTTTATAAGACTGTGATTTAACCGATATGGCATCAAGCTCTGGGTTCAGCCTGCTCATCATATGTAAATAAACTACAAATGCGACAAACTAATGATCCACAACAGATTACCGGTGCACTTTGGTTCGAAATCATTCATAATGCAACCATCCACAAGGATCTCAATATTGCTCCCGTCACGCGGTGACCCGAAAATACAATGATTTTTTTAACCATGTGTCTGGTTAAATTTTTCATGGTAAATATTTGATAGCGAAGACAAAATAACGTTATATACGGTCAACTGTACATACAAAATAGTTGAGTTAATATTATACAAGGTTGGTTTTTCCAAGAGAGAGACAGAAAAATGTGCGACATAAACAAAAATTTAAATATCATTCGGCTCTGATGTATCGAAATTTTTGATCTACTTTGTGTTACACGAAGTTCAGAGTTAAGTTGGACGAACTTAACCACCGCCAAATGCAAATACTAGCTCCACTGCTTGTTGAGCTGCGAAGAAGTTTCAGTTGGTCGTGAAAATATAATAAGTGCTGGTGTCGGAATCTTCGGAAGATGTTGGTTAAAGGTAAGTTACAATTTTTTTTTGTAAAAGAATTTACATTTATTCATTTACATTTAAAAAGTGAAAAATAACAATATTTTTTATTTGTTTAAAAGTTTTAAAAAGTTAAGTGTTTTGAGCATTTATCATGATTGTAAAGCCGATTAGTGATATTATAATTTTTTTTTTGTTATTTTATCAGTATAACTGTGAATTTCCGCGTTTAAAAGTAGAAAAAAATATGTATAAGTATACTCTGTCGCATTAACGGTACAAAAAAACCAACAACGTATGATGTGTACGTGTGCGTATGTGTTCTTCTTGTCTTTGCTTTTGCACAATTGTGGCTGCTACACCGTACTTATGTACGCTGTCATATGTACTTATGTACGCTGTCATATGTCAAATGTACATACATACATATTTTGTTAGAAAAAAATGATTTAAAAATATGCTAGACCAATGTAATTTCTCAGATATTTACAATATACTGCAAGGTTGGAAGTTTTCTGAATATTTTTTACGACATTGGTGCCATTGAAGTTATTTGACTAACAGAAAACGAAATCTCAATCAACGATTTTAAACATTTAACTAATAGGAAAGCGTATTCGGTTTAGAGAAAAGTTATTTTTATGGTAGGAGCAAATTGTGGGTTAAACTTAATACTATTTCAGAAAGTACATAATTTTTTTTGTAAAACATTAAGAAATAAGTACTATTTTTTGAAACACAAAAATATGTACATATTGTAGTGATTAAAACTAATGTTCTTTTATTTAATATTTTATATTTTGAACGTTTGACGATGCCCGGTTACGTCTGTCGTTTTTGAGTTGTAACTTCTGAATGTTTTCTCCACTCTGCGTTAGCAAATAATGCCCTGCAGCAAAGTATACGAACGTCAAACGTAAATGAGCATTACAACCGTATACTTATACAATGTTTACACTTGTGCTCTACTCCTATATTATATTCACAATGGTAATGTAATAGCTTAAATCTAGTTGCGCGTTCACGCAATAAATACAATTGCACTAGGTAATACTTATATATTATCTTACATACTACAATTCGGCAGTCCTGACAACAAGATTCTCCTGTTTCTTTCGTAAAGCATAATTGTCACTTTTAATATCTATCGGTTTGCAATACCGTAGCCTTGGAACCAATGCTTAATATTATGCGCTGCCCAGACGCCTCTCTAAGACTCTGTTGGAAACCATCTACATCTTCCACGATTTTCTAAGACTTTACCTTTGTTTTCACCGCGTAATCGCCTAGTGTTAACAAATCTTTCGTTATAGGCCTGAGCCTGTTTTTGTTTTTCCTGTGTGTTTTCCCTAATGTCTTCGATGTCACCCCGAATAACATCACGCTTGGATGCTCATCTATTATTCTATGTATCGTGTTATTCAACGCGAACACTACTTTTTCTATAATCTTATCTCATGATGTATTGTTTCCCGAAACCGCAAGTTTTGCCATCATAGGCCCCAAACTTCTATTTACTCTCTCTACATGAACGTTAGCTTGTAACGATCCGGTAGCTATTTGATCGTGCTAAACGTCATTTTCTTCTAAAAATAGTGAAAATTCGTTAGATGTAAAACTTGTGCCTCTATCGGAAATTATGTACTTGGGTTTTCTATAATATCTTTATTTTTTAACAGAATTTCTATGTATCGGTCCATAATGATCAGAATGGAGCTTATCAAAAGGTATGTTGGGCTTTGAAATATTGTGCAAATACCCCCAGTTTTACCGCTATTATCCGAGAAATTTATGCATTTTAAGCAGTTCATAATGTGGCCTCGTACTTTGTTCTAAGTTACTGGTTCCCACTAACTTTTTCCTACCAATTTTGTAACTTTGTTTATGCCAATGTCGTGATATCTGCAAAGTACGTGGTTCTCCATCGCCGCCGGCACATAAATTAGCAGAGTGTTCTTATCCATTTTTTTGTATACTACACCTAATCTTATCTCATAATTTTGATGATCAACTTTCTGTATATTTTCTTTTAGTCTAATTATATTGAAGTCTAGTTTGGCATATGGCTAAGTGTTCATCGAAAGTATTGGTTTCTATTATGTTAATCTCTTGACTTCTGCTCAAATCATCAACATGTTTCATACGTTTTCCTATGCAATGTTCCACAACATAATCAAAGTTTTGCATTTCTAGTGCCCATCTGGCGATTCTCCAATTTAACTCCTTTTTATTTAACGTCATAGTAAGCGAGTTGCAGTCTGTAACTATTTGAATGGTCTACCTTGTAAATAAACTCGAAATCTTCTCAAAGCGTAAATTATAGCTAAAGTCTCTAACTCGTAGCTAAGTATCTTCGACACTGATTCAGTAGATCTCTTCAAGAAATAAAATACTGGATGCAATTTCCCATTCTTCTTTTTCTGGACTAAAATAGCCCCAAACCCAAGTGCACTAGCAACGCAATGCAATTCCGTTTCCGCTGACGGGTCATATAACGCTAGTACCGGTGATTTCAGAAGTTTTCAAAGGCCCCAATCACAGTTGGACCGAATACAAACTTTTTATCCGTTCTAGTCAGATCATGTAAAGGTTTTGCTATAGTTGAAAAGTCTTTGATAACACGCCTGAAATACGAACATAAACCATAAACCTAAGAAACTCCTCACTGATTGCACCTTTTTAATATCTTCTAGTCCTTTGTCGTCTGCGCGTATGACGAAAGCATCTATAGTGTACCCCAGATACTAACACTGTTTCGCAAGAATTCGCATTTATCTAACGTAACTCCAATTTGTTTTTAACTATCCTTTTCATATCCTTTTCTAAAATTTCAAAATGTTCCATAATATTGTGGCTATCATTATATCGGCTAAATATATAATTACATTTCCTTGTCTGATAAGATCTGCAAAAAACTTGTTGATGAATATCTGAAATACCGACAGGGCACTCTTTAGGCCAAAAGGCATTCTTAAAAATTCATAATATGGTTGTATTTGAATCATACTATTATTGTGATGATCATAATATTTTTGTTCCACAACCATACACCCAACAGTAGTATTGTCTTCTTCATATATTGTCACCACAACCATACTTTTTTTCTGCGTGTATCCAGTTGGGAAAAAGCTCTAAAGAAAAGGCAGTTGAGTTCTCCAACTACTTGGAAACTGCATTTACTCCAAATAATGGGACATCTTAGGTATATTTACCCAACATAGACAATGTTGTCCCATGTCCACTCAGGCTGAGATTTGAAACCATCCTGGGATCAGTGAAAGCCGAGAAGATTAATGTCATATTATTTATTTTAATGGCATTCGGCGTATAAGTTATATCCCAACATCCTGGACGAAATCAGAAACTGTCATGATTCCTAAGATGGAAAGTATTAACTCGACCAATTTCTGTCAAAAATTTTTAAAAAAATTCTATTAAAGAAATTATGCCTCATATGAACAAAAAATAAAGCTATATCTGACCATCAATTTGGTTTTCGTAAGCGAGCGTATTGTCTTCGTTTTAGAAAGGCATTTAAATCCTTTAGTGCTACGGACAAATCAACTCTAATCTTCTATACAATGGGCAAACACGGTCTGGCATATTTCCGAAGCAACAATGGTGAACAAAAGGATATTTGTGCGGCACACAAACTATATCGGCTTCACCAACATTCCAAACCGCGACATCCACAAATGCACTTGGGTGTCACCCGATGAAATAACCTAAAACCAAATTGACCAAGGAAGTGGAAATGAGCAGGAAATTCTTTGGTTGTCCAGCCCAATGCAATATAATACGATTACATTGCATTGGGACCTGCGCTTCCTCTACTAAAAATCATTGTCGTATGTATTAAATGGAACTACAAAGCTTAAAAATAATAAAGCATCAGATCTAGACAGCTTACAGCCAGAATTGTTTAATTGTCACAATTCCCAAGAACTGGATAGGTATAACGCTACTTAAGACAGAATCATAGATATCATCCGAATGCTACGAGTATATTAAGATGACATATGCAAAGTTCGCTCAAAGGCCGCTACTATTTTTGCTCGTACTAGACAGCGTAATGAATAAAACTAACGCAGAAGTTAGAGGGGGAATACAATTGCACTTAAACCTGGGTTTGAAATTGTTTGACCATTTTCAATGCTTAACCAATTGCTTAATTATAGCAAAGAAAAAGAATCCAAACACAAGTATAGAGCAACTCATCAGCACACAAATGTTTGCTTTGCTTAAAGTTATTTCGACAAAATAAACAAACTGAGTTTTAGTTACATTGTCCAATTGTTGTTATCAGCAAATGAGTGCAAATGAGAAGGAAAAAAAGTTGTTGCTTTGCTTACATTTTTTTCAGTAACGTAAAGAAACTGAGTGTCAGCTACGCACAAGAGCAAATGTGAATAGAGGAAAAAAATCATTTGTTTAGCGAACTTTAAAATGAATTGTTGCTGTTATAATGAGCAAGATGATGATTTTTTTGGGGGCTTTTAATCATTATTAGTTGTAAGAATAAAAATTATAAGAGGGTTAAAGCAGTGTGCAGCCCCGAAAATCAATGTCAATTTGCCATTTTGTTAAAAACTTGTCTTCTATTTAAATTTAGATGCAAGAGGTCTTGAGCCTCTTGCATATAGATGCAAGAGGTCTTGAAAAAAAAATTAGAACGGCACATGATAATAGACAATACTGTTTTGCCCTTTTCGTCGATATTTCTCAAGCATTTGACAAAGTCTTGCTGAATGATCTTTTAAATAAAATCACACAACTACTGCCGAAAAAATACTCTCACGCTCTTTAAGAGTTATATCACAGCTCGGTCTATTGAAGTACTATCAAAAAACGATCATAAAAGCTAACGCTACTGTTCAGCTTTTATTTTCAACAAATTAGCTCAGTTCATATTTTGAATATTTTTATTAGCAAACGTTAGCCTTAGCCAAACAAGCACACACATGCTGACAACCAGAGTAAATTGCAGCCCAAAATTATGTTCTAGGCAGCTTAAAATATGAAATAAGTTGGTTGCTGTTTTTAGGCTCACATGAGCTGACGAGAAATGTGCAGCCGAAAAATGTGAGTAATGTTTGGTGTTATCAACGCTGAAAAGAGGATGAAAAAAGAAACTAAACTGAAAATGGTGTGACAAAAACTTCTAAAATGGAACGATTTTTTTCGGATAACTAAATTTACTGGCATAAAAACAGTTCATGAATACCTCAAAATGTCTTTGATTCTTTTTTTAAACTATTCACATTTTCTCTTTAAATTTGTTTAAAACGTACGTAGTCGAAACAATTTTTTATATATACTATAATTTGTTCTGTTAGGCAAAATAGTTTTTTCTCTTTTTGGCAAAATAAACATTTATATTTGTAACAATATATGGCGATTAAGTAAAGGAATAAATCTTGCAAAACATTCCATTATAATAACCGCGATTTGAAATGCTTGTCATTGATATACGACATCGGTAAGTAACAATCACTGCAGTTTAAACTAGCACAAATCAGCTATCAGCTTGGTTAAAAAATGCTGCCTTTTGTTCATTTCTATTGCTAATTCATTTTGTGAAATTTTTTTAGCTGGACAGTGCTTTTTTTAGACAATAGCATTCTTTTAATGCTCTTGACTAATATTTTTTTGAGAAAAGATACTTGCCGCCAATAACTATAAAAAGCTAATATTCCTCAAGAGACCAGTGTAAAATGTCTTGTAATTCATTTAGAACGCCGTCTTACAAGACCGTGTCATTCTAACTATAATCAAGCTCACGACAATCCAGTTCCGATGTCTTACCGGCTGTCGTTCAGCCCTAGACTTAGAATACAAAATTTTCGTTTATAAGACTGTGATTTAACCGATATGGCATCAAGCTCTGGGTTCAGCCTGCTCATCATATGTAAATAAACTACAAATGCGACAAACTAATGTTCTACAACAGATTACCGGTGCACTTTGGTTCGAAATCATTCATAATGCAACCATCCACAAGGATCTCAATATTGCTCCCGTCACGCGGTGACCCGAAAATACAATGATTTTTTTAACCATGTGTCTGGTTAAATTTTTCATGGTAAATATTTGATAGCGAAGACAAAATAACGTTATATACGGTCAACTGTACATACAAAATAGTTGAGTTAATATTATACAAGGTTGGTTTTTCCAAGAGAGAGACAGAAAAATGTGCGACATAAACAAAAATTTAAATGTCATTCGGCTCTGATGTATCGAAGTTTTTGATCTACTTTGTGTTACACGAAGTTCAGAGTTAAGTTGGACGAAGCTCCAACGATTGCGACTGTCTTATCCCCCACTCTCTTTCTTTCTGCCCCGAACATGTGTGTAATTAGGAGAAAGATCATAAGACAATTTATCACGCTCTTTTTAAAAACCACCGCCAAATGCAAATACTAGCTCCACTGCTTGTTGAGCTGCGAAGAAGTTTCAGTTGGTCGTGAAAATATAATAAGTGCTGGTGTCGGAATCTTCGGAAGATGTTGGTTAAAGGTAAGTTACAATTTTTTTTGTAAAAGAATTAAATTCATTTACATTTAAAAAGTGAAAAATAACAATATTTTTTATTTGTTTTAAAAGTTTTAAAAAGTTAAGTGTTTTGAGCATTTATCATGATTGTAAAGCCGATTAGTGATATTATAATTTTTTTTTGTTATTTTATCAGTATAACTGTGAATTTCCGCGTTTAAAAGTAGAAAAAAATATGTATAAGTATACTCTGTCGCATTAACGGTACAAAAAAACCAACAACGTATGATGTGTACGTGTGCGTATGTGTTCTTCTTGTCTTTGCTTTTGCACAATTGTGGCTGCTACACCGTACTTATGTACGTTGTTATTGTTGGTGCGAAGATGTAACTGTCAAATGTACATACATACTATTTTGTTAGAAAAAAATGATTTAAAAATATGCTAGACCAATGTAATTTCTCAGATATTTACAATATACTGCAAGGTTGGTAGTTTTCTGAATATTTTTTACGACATTGGTGCCATAGAAGTTATTTGACTAACAGAAAACGAAATCTCAATCAACGATTTTAAACATTTAACTAATAGGAAAGCGTATTCGGTTTAGAGAAAAGTTATTTTTATGGTAGGAGCAAATTGTGGGTTAAACTTAATACTATTTCAGAAAGTACATAATTTTTTTTGTAAAACATTAAGAAATAAGTACTATTTTTTGAAACACAAAAATATGTACATATTGTAGTGATTAAAACTTATGTTCTTTTATTAAATATTTTATATTTTGAACATTTGAGGATGCCCGGTTACGTCTGTCGTTTTTGAGTTGTAACTTCTGAATGTTTTATCCACTCTCTGCGTTAGCAAATAATGCCCTGGAGCAAAGTATACGAACGTCAAACGTAAATGAGCATTACAACCGTATACTTATACAATGTTTACACTTGTGCTCTACTCCTATATTATATTCACAATGGTAATGTAATAGCTTAAATCTAGTTGCGCGTTCACGCAATAAATACAATTTCACTAGGTAATACTTATATATTATCTTACATACTACAATTCGGCAGTCCTGACAACAAGATTCTCCTGTTTCTTTCGTAAAGCATAATTGTCACTTTTAATATCTATCGGTTTGCAATACCGTAACCTTGGAACCAATGCTTAATATTATGCGCTGCCCAGACGCCTCTCTAAGACTCTGTTGGAAACCATCTACATCTTCCACGATTTTCTAAGACTTTACCTATGTTTTCACCGCGTAATCGCCTATTGAGTATCGGACTGGTTTTTTTCTCATAGTGTTAACAAATCTTTCGTTATAGGCCTGAGCCTGTTTTTGTTTTTCCTGTGTGTTTTCCCTAATGTCTTCGATGTCACCCCGAATAACATCACGCTTGGATGCTCATCTATTATTCTATGTTTCCCGAAACCGCAAGTTTTGCCATCATAGGCCCCAAACTTCTATTTACTCTCTCTACATGAACGTTAGCTTGTAACGATCCGGTAGCTATTTGATCGTGCTAAACGTCATTTTCTTCTAAAAATAGTGAAAATTCGTTAGATGTAAAACGTGTGCCTCTATCGGAAATTATGTACTTGGGTTTTCTATAATATCTTTATTTTTTAACAGAATTTCTATGTATCGGTCCATAATGATCAGAATGGAGCTTATCAAAAGGTATGTTGGGCTTTGAAATATTGTGCAAATACCCCCAGTTTTACCGCTATTATCCGAGAAATTTATGCATTTTAAGCAGTTCATAATGTGGCCTCGTACTTTGTTCTAAGTTACTGGTTCCCACTAACTTTTTTCTACCAATTTTGTAACTTTGTTTATGCCAATGTCGTGATATCTGCACAGTACGTGGTTCTCCATCGCCGCCGGCACATAAATTAGCAGAGTGTTCTTACCCATTTTTTTGTATACTACACCATATCTTATCTCATAATTTTGATGATCAACTTTCTGTATATTTTCTTTTAGTCTAATTATATTGAAGTCTAGTTTGGCATATGGCTAAGTTTTCATCGAAAGTATTGGTTTCTATTATGTTAATCTCTTGACTTCTGCTCAAAGCATCAACATGTTTCATACGTTTTCCTATGCAATGTTCCACAACATAATCAAAGTTTTGCATTTCTAGTGCCCATCTGGCGATTCTCCAATTTAACTCCTTTTTATTTAACGTCATAGTAAGCGAGTTGCAGTCTGTAACTATTTGAATGGTCTACCTTGTAAATAAACTCGAAATCTTCTCAAAGCGTAAATTATAGCTAAAGTCTCTAACTCGTAGCTAAGTATCTTCGACACTGATTCAGTAGATCTCTTCAAGAAATAAAATACTGGATGCAATTTCCCATTCTTCTTTTTCTGGACTAAAATAGCCCCAAACCCAAGTGCACTAGCAACGCAATGCAATTCCGTTTCCGCTGACGGGTCATATAACGCTAGTACCGGTGATTTCAGAAGTTTTCAAAGGCCCCAATCACAGTTGGACCGAATACAAACTTTTTATCCGTTCTAGTCAGATCATGTTAAGGTTTTGCTATAGTTGAAAAGTCTTTGATAACACGCCTGAAATACGAACATAAACCATAAACCTAAGAAACTCCTCACTGATTGCACCTTTTTAATATCTTCTAGTCCTTTGTCGTCTGCGCGTATGACGAAAGCATCTATAGTGTACCCCAGATACTAACACTGTTTCGCAAGAATTCGCATTTATCTAACGTAACTCCAATTTGTTTTTAACTATCCTTTTCATATCCTTTTCTAAAATTTCAAAATGTTCCATAATATTGTGGCTATCATTATATCGGCTAAATATATAATTACATTTCCTTGTCTGATAAGATCTGCAAAAAACTTGTTGATGAATATCTGAAATACCGACAGGGCACTCTTTAGGCCAAAAGGCATTCTTAAAAATTCATAATATGGTTGTATTTGAATCATACTATTATTGTGATGATCATAATATTTTTGTTCCACAACCATACACCCAACAGAAGTATTGTCTTCTTCATATATTGTCACCACAACCATACTTTTTTTCTGCGTGTATCCAGTTGGGAAAAAGCTCTAAAGAAAAGGCAGTTGAGTTCTCCAACTACTTGGAAACTGCATTTACTCCAAATAATGGGACATCTTAGGTATATTTACCCAACATAGACAATGTTGTCCCATGTCCACTCAGGCTGAGATTTGAAACCATCCTGGGATCAGTGAAAGCCGAGAAAATTAATGTCATATTATTTATTTTAATGGCATTCGGCGTATAAGTTATATCCCAACATCCTGGACGAAATCAGAAACTGTCATGATTCCTAAGACGGAAAGTATTAACTCGACCAATTTCTGTCAAAAATTTTTAAAAAAATTCTATTAAAGAAATTATGCCTCATATGAACAAAAAATAAAGCTATATCTGACCATCAATTTGGTTTTCGTAAGCGAGCGTATTGTCTTCGTTTTAGAAAGGCATTTAAATCCTTTAGTGCTACGGACAAATCAACTCTAATCTTCTATACAATGGGCAAACACGGTCTGGCATATTTCCGAAGCAACAATGGTGAACAAAAGGATATTTGTGCGGCACACAAACTATATCGGCTTCACCAACATTCCAAACCGCGACATACACAAATGCACTTGGGTGTCACCCGATGAAATAACCTAAAACCAAATTGACCAAGGAAGTGGAAATGAGCAGGAAATTCTTTGGTTGTCCAGCCCAATGCAATATAATACGATTACATTGCATTGGGACCTGCGCTTCCTCTACTAAAAATCATTGTCGTATGTATTAAATGGAACTACAAAGCTTAAAAATAATAAAGCATCAGATCTAGACAGCTTACAGCCAGAATTGTTTAATTGTCACAATTCCCAAGAACTGGATAGGTATAACGCTGCTTAAGACAGAATCATAGATATCATCCGAATGCTACGAGTATATTAAGATGACATATGCAAAGTTCGCTCAAAGGCCGCTACTATTTTTGCTCGTACTAGACAGCGTAATGAATAAAACTAACGCAGAAGTTAGAGGGGGAATACAATTGCACTTAAACCTGGGTTTGAAATTGTTTGACCATTTTCAATGCTTAACCAATTGCTTAATTATAGCAAAGAAAAAGAATCCAAACACAAGTATAGAGCAACTCATCAGCACACAAATGTTTGCTTTGCTTAAAGTTATTTCGACAAAATAAACAAACTGAGTTTTAGTTACATTGTCCAATTGTTGTTATCAGCAAATGAGTGCAAATGAGAAGGAAAAAAAGTTGTTGCTTTGCTTACATTTTTTTCAGTAACGTAAAGAAACTGAGTGTCAGCTACGCACAAGAGCAAATGTGAATAGAGGAAAAAAATCATTTGTTTAGCGAACTTTAAAATGAATTGTTGCTGTTATAATGAGCAAGATGATGATTTTTTTGGGGGCTTTTAATCATTATTAGTTGTAAGAATAAAAATTATAAGAGGGTTAAAGCAGTGTGCAGCCCTGAAAATCAATGTCACTTTGCCATTTTGTTAAAAACTTGTCTTCTATTTAAATTTAGATGCAAGAGGTCTTGAGCCTCTTGCATATAGATGCAAGAGGTCTTGAAAAAAAATTAGAACGGCACATGATAATAGACAATACTGTTTTGCCCTTTTCGTCGATATTTCTCAAGCATTTGACAAAGTCTTGCTGAATGATCTTTTAAATAAAATCACACAACTACTGCCGAAAAAATACTCTCACGCTCTTTAAGAGTTATATCACAGCTCGGTCTATTGAAGTACGATCAAAAAACGATCATAAAAGCTAACGCTACTGTTCAGCTTTTATTTTCAACAAATTAGCTCAGTTCATATTTTGAATATTTTTATTAGCAAACGTTAGCCTTAGCCAAACAAGCACACACATGCTGACAACCAGAGTAAATTGCAGCCCAAAATTCTGTTCTAGGCAGCTTAAAATATGAAATAAGTTGGTTGCTGTTTTTAGGCTCACATGAGCTGACGAGAAATGTGCAGCCGAAAAATGTGAGTAATGTTTGGTGTTATCAACGCTGAAAAGAGGATGAAAAAAGAAACTAAACTGAAAATGGTGTGACAAAAACTTCTAAAATGGAACGATTTTTTTCGGATAACTAAATTTACTGGCATAAAAGCAGTTCATGAATACCTCAAAATGTCTTTGATTCTTTTTTTAAACTATTCACATTTTCTCTTTAAATTTGTTTAAAACGTACGTAGTCGAAACAATTTTTTATATATACTATAATTTGTTCTGTTAGGCAAAATAGTTTTTTCTCTTTTTGGCAAAATAAACATTTATATTTGTAACAATATATGGCGATTAAGTAAAGGAATAAATCTTGCAAAACATTCCATTATAATAACCGCGATTTGAAATGCTTGTCATTGATATACGACATCGGTAAGTAACAATCACTGCAGTTTAAACTAGCACAAATCAGCTATCAGCTTGGTTAAAAAATGCTGCCTTTTGTTCATTTCTATTGCTAATTCATTTTGTGAAATTTTTTTAGCTGGACAGTGCTTTTTTTAGACAATAGCATTCTTTTAATGCTCTTGACTAATATTTTTTTGAGAAAAGATACTTGCCGCCAATAACTATAAAAAGCTAATATTCCTCAAGAGACCAGTGTAAAATGTCTTGTAATTCATTTAGAACGCCGTCTTACAAGACCGTGTCATTCTAACTATAATCAAGCTCACGACAATCCAGTTCCGATGTCTTACCGGCTGTCGTTCAGCCCTAGACTTAGAATACAAAATTTTCGTTTATAAGACTGTGATTTAACCGATATGGCATCAAGCTCTGGGTTCAGCCTGCTCATCATATGTAAATAAACTACAAATGCGACAAACTAATGTTCTACAACAGATTACCGGTGCACTTTGGTTCGAAATCATTCATAATGCAACCATCCACAAGGATCTCAATATTGCTCCCGTCACGCGGTGACCCGAAAATACAATGATTTTTTTAACCATGTGTCTGGTTAAATTTTTCATGGTAAATATTTGATAGCGAAGACAAAATAACGTTATATACGGTCAACTGTACATACAAAATAGTTGAGTTAATATTATACAAGGTTGGTTTTTCCAAGAGAGAGACAGAAAAATGTGCGACATAAACAAAAATTTAAATGTCATTCGGCTCTGATGTATCGAAGTTTTTGATCTACTTTGTGTTACACGAAGTTCAGAGTTAAGTTGGACGAAGCTCCAACGATTGCGACTGTCTTATTCCCCACTCTCTTTCTTTCTGCCCCGAACATGTGTGTAATTGTGAGAAAGATCATAAGACAATTTATCACGCTCTTTTTAAAAACCACCGCCAAATGCAAATACTAGCTCCACTGCTTGTTGAGCTGCGAAGAAGTTTCAGTTGGTCGTGAAAATATAATAAGTGCTGGTGTCGGAATCTTCGGAAGATGTTGGTTAAAGGTAAGTTACAATTTTTTTTGTAAAAGAATTAAATTCATTTACATTTCAACAGTGAAAAATAACAATATTTTTTATTTGTTTTAAAAGTTTTATAAAGTTAAGTGTTTTGAGCATTTATCATGATTGTAAAGCCGATTAGTGATATTATAATTTTTTTTTTGTTATTTTATCAGTATAACTGTGAATTTCCGCGTTTGAAAGTAGAAAAAAAAAAGTATAAGTATACTCTGTCGCATTAACGGTACAAAAAAACCAACAACGTATGATGTGTACGTGTGCGTATGTGTTCTTCTTGTCTTTGCTTTTGCACAATTGTGGCTGCTACACCGTACTTATGTACGTTGTTATTGTTGGTGCGAAGATGTAACTGTCAAATGTACATACATACTATTTTGTTAGAAAAAAATGATTTAAAAATATGCTAGACCAATGTAATTTCTCAGATATTTACAATATACTGCAAGGTTGGTAGTTTTCTGAATATTTTTTACGACATTGGTGCCATAGAAGTTATTTGACTAACAGAAAACGAAATCTCAATCAACGATTTTAAACATTTAACTAATAGGAAAGCGTATTCGGTTTAGAGAAAAGTTATTTTTATGGTAGGAGCAAATTGTGGGTTAAACTTAATACTATTTCAGAAAGTACATAATTTTTTTTGTAAAACATTAAGAAATAAGTACTATTTTTTGAAACACAAAAATATGTACATATTGTAGTGATTAAAACTAATGTTCTTTTAATTAATATTTTATATTTTGAACGTTTGAGGATGCCCGGTTACGTCTGTCGTTTTTGAGTTGTAACTTCTGAATGTTTTCTCCACTCTGCGTTAGCAAATAATGCCCTGCAGCAAAGTATACGAACGTCAAACGTAAATGAGCATTACAACCGTATACTTATACAATGTTTACACTTGTGCTCTACTCCTATATTATATTCACAATGGTAATGTAATAGCTTAAATCTAGTTGCGCGTTCACGCAATAAATACAATTTCACTAGGTAATACTTATATATTATCTTACATACTACAATTCGGCAGTCCTGACAACAAGATTCTCCTGTTTCTTTCGTAAAGCATAATTGTCACTTTTAATATCTATCGGTTTGCAATACCGTAACCTTGGAACCAATGCTTAATATTATGCGCTGCCCAGACGCCTCTCTAAGACTCTGTTGGAAACCATCTACATCTTCCACGATTTTCTAAGACTTTACCTATGTTTTCACCGCGTAATCGCCTATTGAGTATCGGACTGGTTTTTTTCTCATAGTGTTAACAAATCTTTCGTTATAGGCCTGAGCCTGTTTTTGTTTTTCCTGTGTGTTTTCCCTAATGTCTTCGATGTCACCCCGAATAACATCACGCTTGGATGCTCATCTATTATTCTATGTATCGTGTTATTCAACGCGAACACTACTTTTTCTATAATCTTATCCCATGATGTATTGTTTCCCGAAACCGCAAGTTTTGGCATCATAGGCCCCAAACTTTTCTTTACTCCCTCTACTTGAACGTTAGCTTGTAACGATCCGGTAGCTATTTGATCGTGCTAAACGTCATTTTCTTCTAAAAATAGTGAAAATTCGTTAGATGTAAAACTTGTGCCTCTATCGGAAATTATGTACTTGGGTTTTCTATAATATCTTTATTTTTTAACAGAATTTCTATGTATCGGTCCATAATGATCAGAATGGAGCTTATCAAAAGGTATGTTGGGCTTTGAAATATTGTGCAAATACCCCCAGTTTTACCGCTTTTATCAGAGAATTTTATGCATTTTAAGCAGTTCATAATGTGGCCTCGTACTTTGTTCTAAGTTACTGGTTCCCACTAACTTTTTCCTACCAATTTTGTAACTTTGTTTATGCCAATGTCGTGATATCTGCACAGTACGTGGTTCTCCATCGCCGCCGGCACATAAAATAGCAGAGTGTTCTTATCCATTTTTTTGTATACTACACCATATCTCATCTCATAATTTTGATGATCAACTTTCTGTATATTTTCTTTTAGTCTAATTATATTGAAGTCTAGTTTGGCATATGGCTAAGTTTTCTTCGAAAGTATTGGTTTCTATTATGTTAATCTCTTGACTTCTGCTCAAATCATCAACATGTTTCATACGTTTTCCTATGCAATGTTCCACAACATAATCAAAGTTTTGCATTTCTAGTGCCCATCTGGCGATTCTCCAATTTAACTCCTTTTTATTTAACGTCATAGTAAGCGAGTTGCAGTCTGTAACTATTTGAATGGTCTACCTTGTAAATAAACTCGAAAGCTTCTCAAAGCGTAAATTATAGCTAAAGTCTCTAACTCGTAGCTATGAAACTTCGACACTGATTCAGTAGATCTCTTTAAGAAATAAAATACTGGATGCAATTTCCCATCCTTCTTTTTCTGGACTAAAATTGCCCCAAACCCAAGTGCACTAGCAACGCAATGCAATTCCGTTTCCGCTGACGGGTCATATAACGCTAGTACCGGTGATTTCAGAAGTTTTCAAAGGCCCCAATCACAGTTGGACCGAATACAAACTTTTTATCCGTTCTAGTCAGATCATGTAAAGGTTTTGCTATAGTTGAAAAGTCTTTGATAACACGCCTGAAATACGAACATAAACCATAAACCTAAGAAACTCCTCACTGATTGCACCTTTTTAATATCTTCTAGTCCTTTGTCGTCTGCGCGTATGACGAAAGCATCTATAGTGTACCCCAGATACTAACACTGTTTCGCAAGAATTCGCATTTATCTAACGTAACTCCAATTTGTTTTTAACTATCCTTTTCATATCTTTTTCTAAAATTTCAAAATGTTCCATAATATTGTGGCTATCATTATATCGGCTAAATATATAATTACATTTCCTTGTCTGATAAGATCTGCAAAAAACTTGTTGATGAATATCTGAAATACCGACAGGGCACTCTTTAGGCCAAAAGGCATTCTTAAAAATTCATAATATGGTTGTATTTGAATCATACTATTATTGTGATGATCATAATATTTTTGTTCCACAACCATACACCCAACAGTAGTATTGTCTTTTTCATATATTGTCACCACAACCATACTTTTTTTTCTGCGTGTATCCAGTTGGGAAAAGGCTCTAAAGAAAAGGCAGTTGAGTTCTCCAACTACTTGGAAACTGCATTTACTCCAAATAATGGGACATCTTAGGTCTATTTACCCAACATAGACAATGTTGTCCCATGTCCACTCAGGCTGAGATTTGAAACCATCCTGGGATCAGTGAAAGCCGAGAAAATTACTGTCATATTATTTATTTTAATGGCATTCGGCGTATAAGTTATATCCCAACATCCTGGACGAAATCAGAAACTGTCATGATTCCTAAGACGGAAAGTATTAACTCAACCAATTTCTGTCAAAAATTTTTTTAAAAAAATTCTATTAAAGAAATTATGCCTCATATGAACAAAAAATAAAGCAATATCTGACCATCAATTTGGTTTTCGTAAGCGAGCGTATTGTATTCGTTTTAGAAAGGCATTTAAATCCTTTAGTGCTACGGACAAATCAACTCTAATCTTCTATCAATGGGCAAACACGGTCTGGCATATTTCCGAAGCAACAATGGTGAACAAAAGGATATTTGTGCGGCACACAAACTATATCGGCTTCACCAACATTCCAAACCGCGACATCCACAAATGCACTTGGGTGTCACCCGATGAAATAACCTAAAACCAAATTGACCAAGGAAGTGGAAATGAGCAGGAAATTCTTTGGTTGTCCAGCCCAATTCAATATAATACGATTACATTGCATTGGGACCTGCGCTTCCTCTACTAAAAATCATTGTCGTATGTATTAAATGGAACTACAAAGCTTAAAAATAATAAAGCAGGGGGCTTTTAATCATTATTAGTTGTAAGAATAAAAATTATAAGAGGGTTAAAGCAGTGTGCAGCCCCGAAAATCAATGTCACTTTGCCATTTTGTTAAAAACTTGTCTTCTATTTAAATTTAGATGCAAGAGGTCTTGAGCCTCTTGCATATAGATGCAAGAGGTCTTGAAAAAAAAATTAGAACGGCACATGATAATAGACAATACTGTTTTGCCCTTTTCGTCGATATTTCTCAAGCATTTGACAAAGTCTTGCTGAATGATCTTTTAAATAAAATCACACAACTACTGCCGAAAAAATACTCTCACGCTCTTTAAGAGTTATATCACAGCTCGGTCTATTGAAGTACGATCAAAAAACGATCATAAAAGCTAACGCTACTGTTCAGCTTTTATTTTCAACAAATTAGCTCAGTTCATATTTTGAATATTTTTATTAGCAAACGTTAGCCTTAGCCAAACAAGCACACACATGCTGACAACCAGAGTAAATTGCAGCCCAAAATTCTGTTCTAGGCAGCTTAAAATATGAAATAAGTTGGTTGCTGTTTTTAGGCTCACATGAGCTGACGAGAAATGTGCAGCCGAAAAATGTGAGTAATGTTTGGTGTTATCAACGCTGAAAAGAGGATGAAAAAAGAAACTAAACTGAAAATGGTGTGACAAAAACTTCTAAAATGGAACGATTTTTTTCGGATAACTAAATTTACTGGCATAAAAGCAGTTCATGAATACCTCAAAATGTCTTTGATTCTTTTTTTAAACTATTCACATTTTCTCTTTAAATTTGTTTAAAACGTACGTAGTCGAAACAATTTTTTATATATACTATAATTTGTTCTGTTAGGCAAAATAGTTTTTTATCTTTTTGGCAAAATAAACATTTATATTTGTAACAATATATGGCGATTAAGTAAAGGAATAAATCTTGCAAAACATTCCATTATAATAACCGCGATTTGAAATGCTTGTCATTAATATACGACATCGGTAAGTAACAATCACTGCAGTTTAAACTAGCACAAATCAGCTATCAGCTTGGTTAAAAAATGATGCCTTTTGTTTTGTTCATTTCTATTGCAAATTCATTTTGTGAAATTTTTTTAGCTGGACAATGCGTTTTTTAGACAGTAGCATTCTTTTAATGCTCTTGACTAATATTTTTTTGAAAAAAGATACTTGCCGCCAATAACTATAAAAAGCTAATATTCCTCAAGAGACCAGTGTAAAATGTCTTGTAATTCATTTAGAACGCCGTCTTACAAGATTGTGTCATTCTAACTCTAATCAAGCTCACGACAATCCAGTTCCGATGTCTTACCGGCTGTCGGTCAGCCCTAGACTTAGAATACAAAATTTTCGTTTATAAGACTGTGATTTGACCGATATGGCATCAAACTCTGGGTTCAGCCTGCTCATCATATGTAAATAAACTACAAATGCGACAAACTAATGTTCTACAACAGATTAACGGTGCACTTTGGTTCGAAATCATTCATAATGCAACCATCCACAAGGATCTCAATATTGCTCCCGTCACGCGGTGACCCGAAAATACAATGATTTTTTTAACCATGTGTCTGGTTAAATTTTTCATGGTAAATATTTGATAGCGAAGACAAAATAACGTTATATACGGTCAACTGTACATACAAAATAGTTGAGTTAATATTATACAAGGTTGGTTTTTCCAAGAGAGAGACAGAAAAATGTGCGACATAAACAAAATTTTAAATATCATTCGGCTCTGATGTATCGAAGTTTTTGATCTATTTTGTGTTACACGAAGTTCAGAGTTAAGTTGGACGAAGCTCCAACGATTGCGACTGTCTTATCCCCCACTCTCTTTCTTTCTGCCCCGAACATGTGTGTAATTGTGAGAAAGATCATAAGACAATTTATCACGCTCTTTTTAAAAACCACCGCCAAATGCAAATACTAGCTCCACTGCTTGTTGAGCTGCGAAGAAGTTTCAGTTGGTCGTGAAAATATAATAAGTGCTGGTGTCGGAATCTTCGGAAGATGTTGGTTAAAGGTAAGTTACAATTTTTTTTGTAAAAGAATTAAATTCATTTACATTTAAAAAGTGAAAAATAACAATATTTTTTATTTGTTTTAAAAGTTTTAAAAAGTTAAGTGTTTTGAGCATTTATCATGATTGTAAAGCCGATTAGTGATATTATAATTTTTTTTGTTATTTTATCAGTATAACTGTAAATTTCCGCGTTTAAAAGTAGAAAAAATATGTGTAAGTATACTCTGTCGCATTAACGGTACAAAAAAACCAACAACGTATGATGTGTACGTGTGCGTATGTGTTCTTCTTGTCTTTGCTTTTGCACAATTGTGGCTGCTACACCGTACTTATGTACGTTGTTATTGTTGGTGCGAAGATGTAACTGTCAAATGAACATACATACATATTTTGTTAGAAAAAAAATGATTTAAAAATATGCTAGACCAATGTAATTTCTCAGATATTTACAATATACTGCAAGGTTGGAAGTTTTCTGAATATTTTTTACGGCATTGGTGCCATTGAAGTTATTTGACTAACAGTAAACGAAATCTCAATCAACGATTTTAAACATTTAACTAATAGGAAAGCGTATTCGGTTTAGAGAAAAGTTATTTTTATGGTAGGAGCAAATTGTGGGTTAAACTTAATACTATTTCAGAAAGTACATAATTTTTTTTGTAAAACATTAAGAAATAAGTACTATTTTTTGAAACACAAAAATATGTACATATTGTAGTGATTAAAACTAATGTTCTTTTATTTAATATTTTATATTTTGAACATTTGAGGATGCCCGGTTACGTCTGTCGTTTTTGAGTTGTAACTTCTGAATGTTTTCTCCACTCTCTGCGTTAGCAAATAATGTCCTGCAGCAAAGTATACGAACGTCAAACGTAAATGAGCATTACAACCGTATACTTATACAATGTTTACACTTGTGCTCTACTCCTATATGATATTCACAATGGTAATGTAATAGCTTAAATCTAGTTGCGCGTTCACGCAATAAATACAATTGCACTAGGTAATACTTATATATTATCTTACATACTACAATTCGGCAGTCCTGACAACAAGATTCTCCTGTTTCTTTCGTAAAGCATAATTGTCACTTTAAATATCTATCGGTTTGCAATACCGTAACCTTGGAACCAATGCTTAATATTATGCGCTGCCCAGACGCCTCTCTAAAACTCTGTTGGAAACCATCTACATCTTCCACGATTTTCTAAGACTTTACCTATGTTTTCACCGCGTAATCGCCTATTGAGTATCGGACTGGTTTTTTTCTCATAGTGTTAACAAATCTTTCGTTATAAGCCTGAGCCTGTTTTTGTTTTTCCTGTGTGTTTTCCCTAATGTCTTCGATGTCACCCCGAATAACATCACACATGGATGCTCATCTATTATTCTATGTATCGTGTTATTCAACGCGAACACTACTTTTTCTATAATCTTATCCCATGATGTATTGTTTCCCGAAACCGCAAGTTTGGCCATCATAGGCCCCAAACTTCTATTTACTCTCTCTACTTGAACGTTAGCTTGTAGCGATCCGGTAGCTATTTGATCGTGCTAAACGTCATTTTCTTCTAAAAATAGTGAAAATTCGTTAGATGTAAAACTTGTGCCTCTATCGGAAATTATGTACTTGGGTTTTCTATAATATCTTTATTTTTTAACAGAATTTCTATGTATCGGTCCATAATGATCAGAATGGAGCTTATCAAAAGGTATGTTGGGCTTTGAAATATTGTGCAAATACCCCCAGTTTTACCGCTTTTATCCGAGAATTTTATGCATTTTAAGCAGTTCATAATGTGGCCTCGTACTTTGTTCTAAGTTACTGGTTCCCACTAACTTTTTCCTACCAATTTTGTAACTTTGTTTATGCCAATGTCGTGATATCTGCACAGTACGTGGTTCTCCATCGCCGCCGGCACATAAAATAGCAGAGTGTTCTTATCCATTTTTTTGTATACTACACCATATCTCATCTCATAATTTTGATGATCAACTTTCTGTATATTTTCTTTTAGTCTAATTATATTGAAGTCTAGTTTGGCATATGGCTAAGTTTTCTTCGAAAGTATTGGTTTCTATTATGTTAATCTCTTGACTTCTGCTCAAAGCATCAACATGTTTCATACGTTTTCCTATGCAATGTTCCACAACATAATCAAAGTTTTGCATTTCTAGTGCCCATCTGGCGATTCTCCAATTTAACTCCTTTTTATTTAACGTCATAGTAAGCGAGTTGCAGTCTGTAACTATTTGAATGGTCTACCTTGTAAATAAACTCGAAATCTTCTCAAAGCGTAAATTATAGCTAAAGTCTCTAACTCGTAGCTATGAAACTTCGACACTGATTCAGTAGATCTCTTCAAGAAATAAAATACTGGATGCAATTTCCCATCCTTCTTTTTCTGGACTAAAATTGCCCCAAACCCAAGTGCACTAGCAACGCAATGCAATTCCGTTTCCGCTGACGGGTCATATAACGCTACTACCGGTGATTTCAGAAGTTTTCAAAGGCCCCAATCACAGTTGTACAGAATACAAACTTTTTATCCGTTCTAGTCAGATCATGTAAAGGTTTTGCTATAGTTGAAAAGTCTTTGATAACACGCCTGAAATACGAACATAAACCATAAACCTAGGAAACTCCTCACTGATTGCACCTTTTTAATATCTTCTAGTCCTTTGTCGTCTGCGCGTATGACGAAAGCATCTATAGTGCACCCCAGATACTAACACTGTTTCGCAAGAATTCGCATTTATCTAACGTAACTCCAATTTGTTTTTAACTATCCTTTTCATATCTTTTTCTAAAATTTCAAAATGTTCCATAATATTGTGGCTATCATTATATCGGCTAAATATATAATTACATTTCCTTGTCTGATAAGATCTGCAAAAAACTTGTTGATGAATATCTGAAATGCCGACAGGGCACTCTTTAGGCCAAAAGGCATTCTTAAAAATTCATAATATGGTTGTATTTGAATCATACTATTATTGTGATGATTATAATATTTTTGTTCCACAACCATACACCCAACAGTAGTATTGTCTTTTTCATATATTGTCACCACAACCATACTTTTTTTTCTGCGTGTATCCAGTTGGGAAAAGGCTCTAAAGAAAAGGCAGTTGAGTTCTCCAACTACTTGGAAACTGCATTTACTCCAAATAATGGGACATCTTAGGTCTATTTACCCAACATAGACAATGTTGTCCCATGTCCACTCAGGCTGAGATTTGAAACCATCCTGGGATCAGTGAAAGCCGAGAAAATTACTGTCATATTATTTATTTCAATGGCATTCGGGGTATAAGTTATATCCCAACATCCTGGACGAAATCAGAAACTGTCATGATTCCTAAGACGGAAAGTATTAACTCAACCAATTTCTGTCAAAATTTTTTTTAAAAAAATTCTATTAAAGAAATTATGCCTCATATGAACAAAAAATAAAGCAATATCTGACCATCAATTTGGTTTTAGTAAGCGAGCGTATTGTCTTCGTTTTAGAAAGGCATTTAAATCCTTTAGTGCTACGGACAAATCAACTCTAATCTTCTATCAATGGGCAAACACGGTCTGGCATATTTCCGAAGCAACAATGGTGAACAAAAGGATATTTGTGCGGCACACAAACTATATCGGCTTCACCAACATTCCAAACCGCGACATCCACAAATGCACTTGGGTGTCACCCGATGAAATAACCTAAAACCAAATTGATCAAGGAAGTGGAAATGAGCAGGAAATTCTTTGGTTGTCCAGCCCAATTCAATATAATACGATTACATTGCATTGGGACCTGCGCTTCCTCTACTAAAAATCATTGTCGTATGTATTAAATGGAACTACAAAGCTTAAAAATAATAAAGCATCAGATCTAGACAGCTTACAGCCAGAATTGTTTAATTGTCACAATTCCCAAGAACTGGATAGGTATAACGCTGCTTAAGACAGAATCATAGATATCATCCGAATGCTACGAGTATATTAAGATGACATATGCAAAGTTCGCTCAAAGGCCGCTACTATTTTTGCTCGTACTAGACAGCGTAATGAATAAAACTAACGCAGAAGTTAGAGGGGGAATACAATTGCACTTAAACCAGGGTTTGAAATTGTTTGACCATTTTCAATGCTTAACCAATTGCTTAATTATAGCAAAGAAAAAGAATCCAAGCACAAGTATAGAGCAACTCATCAGCACACAAATGTTTGCTTTGCTTAAAGTTATTTCGACAAAATAAACAAACTGAGTTTTAGTTACATTGTCCAATTGTTGTTATCAGCAAATGAGTGCAAATGAGAAGGAAAAAAAGTTGTTGCTTTGCTTACATTTTTTTCAGTAACGTTAAGAAACTGAGTGTTAGCTACTCACAAGAGCAAATGTGAATAGAGGAAAAAATCATTTGTTTAGCGAACTTTAAAATGAATTGTTGCTGTTATAATGAGCAAGATGATGATTTTTTTGGGGGCTTTTAATCATTATTAGTTGTAAGGGTTAAAGCAGTGTGCAGCCCCGAAAATCAATGTCACTTTGCCATTTTGTTAAAAACTTGTCTTCTATTTAAATTTAGATGCAAGATGTCTTGAGCCTCTTGCATATAGATGCAAGAGGTCTTGAAAAAAAAAATTAGAACGGCACATGATAATAGACAATACTGTTTTGCCCTTTTCGTCGATATTTCTCAAGCATTTGACAAAGTCTTGCTGAATGATCTTTTAAATAAAATCACACAACTACTGCCGAAAAAATACTCTTTAAGAGTTATATCACAGCTCGGTCTATTGAAGTACGATCAAAAAACGATCATAAAAGCTAACGCTACTGTTCAGCTTTTATTTTCAACAAATTAGCTCAGTTCATATTTTGAATATTTTTATTAGCAAACGTTAGCCTTAGCCAAACAAGCACACACATGCTGACAACCAGAGTAAATTGCAGCCCAAAATTCTGTTCTAGGCAGCTTAAAATATGAAATAAGTTGGTTGCTGTTTTTAGGCTCACATGAGCTGACGAGAAATGTGCAGCCGAAAAATGTGAGTAATGTTTGGTGTTATCAACGCTGAAAAGAGGATGAAAAAAGAAACTAAACTGAAAATGGTGTGACAAAAACTTCTAAAATGGAACGATTTTTTTCGGATAACTAAATTTACTGACATAAAAACAGTTCATGAATACCTCAAAATGTCTTTGATTCTTTTTTTAAACTATTCACATTTTCTCTTTAAATTTGTTTAAAACGTACGTAGTCGAAACAATTTTTTATATATACTATAATTTGTTCTGTTAGGCAAAATAGTTTTTTCTGTTTTTGGCAAAATAAACATTTATATTTGTAACAATATATGGCGATTAAGTAAAGGAATAAGTTGATTCTGAAAAAGAAACAACATAAAGGTCTCGAACCAGAATAAAAAACTGCTCAAGTCATAGTAAAGGAATAAATCTTGCAAAACATTCCATTATAATAACCGCGATTTGAAATGCTTGTCATTAATATACGACATCGGTAAGTAACAATCACTGCAGTTTAAACTAGCACAAATCAGCTATCAGCTTGGTTAAAAAATGCTGCCTTTTGTTTTGTTCATTTCTATTGCAAATTTTTTTTAGCTGGACAATGCTTTTTTTAGACAGTAGCATTCTTTTAATGCTCTTGACTAATATTTTTTTGTGAAAAGATACTTGCCGCCAATAACTATAAAAAGCTAATATTCCTCAAGAGACCAGTGTAAAATGTCTTGTAATTCATTTAGAACGCCGTCTTACAAGACCGTGTCATTCTAACTCTAATCAAGCTGACGACAATTCAGTTCCGATGTCTTACCGGCTGTCGGTCAGCCCTAGACTTAGAATACAAAATTTTCGTTTATAAGACTGTGATTTAACCGATATGGCATCAAGCTCTGGGTTCAGCCTGCTCATCATATGTAAATAAACTACAAATGCGACAAACTAATGTTCTACAACAGATTACCGGTGCACTTTGGTTCGAAATCATTCATAATGCAACCATCCACAAGGATCTCAATATTGCTCCCGTCACGCGGTGACCCGAAAATACAATGATTTTTTTTAACCATGTGTCTGGTTAAATTTTTCATGGTAAATATTTGATAGCGAAGACAAAATAACGTTATATACGGTCAACTGTACATACAAAATAGTTGAGTTAATATTATACAAGGTTGGTTTTTCCAAGAGAGAGACAGAAAAATGTGCGACATAAACAAAATTTTAAATATCATTCGGCTCTGATGTATCGAAGTTTTTGATCTACTTTGTGTTACACGAAGTTCAGAGTTAAGTTGGACGAAGCTCCAACGATTGCGACTGTCTTATCCCCCACTCTCTTTCTTTCTGCCCCGAACATGTGTGTAATTGTGAGAAAGATCATAAGACAATTTATCACGCTCTTTTTAAAAACCACCGCCAAATGCAAATACTAGCTCCACTGCTTGTTGAGCTGCGAAGAAGTTTCAGTTGGTCGTGAAAATATAATAAGTGCTGGTGTCGGAATCTTCGGAAGATGTTGGTTAAAGGTAAGTTACAATTTTTTTTTTGTAAAAGAATTAAATTCATTTACATTTAAAAAGTGAAAAATAACAATATTTTTTATTTGTTTTAAAAGTTTTAAAAAGTTAAGTGTTTTGAGCATTTATCATGATTGTAAAGCCGATTAGTGATATTATAATTTTTTTTGTTATTTTATCAGTATAACTGTGAATTTCCGCGTTTAAAAGTAGAAAAAAATATGTATAAGTATACTCTGTCGCATTAACGGTACAAAAAAACCAACAACGTATGATGTGTACGTGTGCGTATGTGTTCTTCTTGTCTTTGCTTTTGCACAATTGTGGCTGCTACACCGTACTTATGTACGTTGTTATTGTTGGTGCGAAGATGTAACTGTCAAATGTACATACATACATATTTTGTTAGAAAAAACATGATTTAAAAATATGCTAGACCAATGTAATTTCTCAGATATTTACAATATACTGCAAGGTTGGTAGTTTTCTGAATATTTTTTACGACATTGGTGCCATTGAAGTTATTTGACTAACAGAAAACGAAATCTCAATCAACGATTTTAAACATTTAACTAATAGGAAAGCGTATTCGGTTTAGAGAAAAGTTATTTTTATGGTAGGAGCAAATTGTGGGTTAAACTTAATACTATTTCAGAAAGTACATAATTTTTTTTGTAAAACATTAAGAAATAAGTACTATTTTTTGAAACACAAAAATATGTACATATTGTAGTGATTAAAACTTATGTTCTTTTATTTAATATTTTATATTTTGAACATTTGAGGATGCCCGGTTACGTCTGTCGTTTTTGAGTTGTAACTTCTGAATGTTTTATCCACTCTCTGCGTTAGCAAATAATGCCCTGGAGCAAAGTATACGAACGTCAAACGTAAATGAGCATTACAACCGTATACTTATACAATGTTTACACTTGTGTTCTACTCCTATATGATATTCACAATGGTAATGTAATAACTTAAATCTAGTTGCGCGTTCACGCAATAAATACAATTGCACTAGGTAATACTTATATATTATCTTACATACTACAATTCGGCAGTCCTGACAACAAGATTCTCCTGTTTCTTTCGTAAAGCATAATTGTCACTTTTAATATCTATCGGTTTGCAATACCGTAACCTTGGAACCAATGCTTAATATTATGCGCTGCCCAGACGCCTCTCTTAGGAAATCTTCCACGATTTCCTAAGACTTTACCTTTGTTTTCACCGCGTAATCGCCTATTGAGTATCGGACTGGTTTTTTTCTCATAGTGTTAACAAATCTTTCGTTAAAGGCCTGAGCCTGTTTTTGTTTTTCCTGTGTGTTTTCCCTAATGTCTTCGATGTCACCCCGAATAACATCACGCTTGGATGCTCATCTATTATTCTATGTATCGTGTTATTCAACGCGAACACTACTTTTTCTATAATCTTATCCCATGATGTATTGTTTCCCGAAACCGCAGGTTTTGCCATCATAGGCCCCAAACTTCTATTTACTCTCTCTACTTGAACGTTAGCTTGTAGCGATCCGGTAGCTATTTGATCGTGCTAAACGTCATTTTCTTCTAAAAATAGTTAAAATTCGTTAGATGTAAAACTTGTGCCTCTATCGGAAATTATGTACTTGGGTTTTCTATAATATCTTTATTTTTTAACAGAATTTCTATGTATCGGTCCATAATGATCAGAATGGAGCTTATCAAAAGGTATGTTGGGCTTTGAAATATTGTGCAAATACCCCCAGTTTTACCGCTTTTATCTGAGAATTTTATGCATTTTAAGCAGTTCATAATGTGGCCTCGTACTTTGTTCTAAGTTACTGGTTCCCACTAACTTTTTCCTACCAATATTGTAACTTTGTTTATGCCAATGTCGTGATATCTGCACAGTACGTAGTTCTCCATCGCCGCCGGCACATAAAATAGCAGAGTGTTCTTGTCCATTTTTTTGTATACTACACCATATCTCATGTCATAATTTTGATGATCAACTTTCTGTATATTTCTTTTTAGTCTAATTATATTGAAGTCTAGTTTGGCATATGGCTAAGTTTTCTTCGAAAGTATTGGTTTCTATTATGTTAATCTCTTGACTTCTGCTCAAAGCATCAACATGTTTCATACGTTTTCCTATGCAATGTTCCACAACATAATCAAAGTTTTGCATTTCTAGTGCCCATCTGGCGATTCTCCAATTTAACTCCTTTTTATTTAACGTCATAGTAAGCGAGTTGCAGTCTGTAACTATTTGGATGGTCTACCTTGTAAATAAACTCGAAATCTTCTCAAAGCGTAAATTATAGCTAAAGTCTCTAACTCGTAGCTATGAAACTTCGACACTGATTCAGTAGATCTCTTCAAGAAATAAAATACTGGATGCAATTTCCCATCCTTCTTTTTCTGGACTAAAATTGCCCCAAACCCAAGTGCACTAGCAACGCAATCCAATATATAGTGTACCCCAGATACTAACACTGTTTCGCAAGAATTCGCATTTATCTAACGTAACTCCAATTTGTTTTTAACTATCCTTTTCATATCTTTTTCTAAAATTTCAAAATGTTCCATAATATTGTGGCTATCATTATATCGGCTAAATATATAATTACATTTCCTTGTCTGATAAGATCTGCAAAAAACTTGTTGATGAATATCTGAAATACCGACAGGGCACTCTTTAGGCCAAAAGGCATTCTTAAAAATTCATAATATGGTTGTATTTGAATCATACTATTATTGTGATGATCATAATATTTTTGTTCCACAACCATACACCCAACAGTAGTATTGTCTTTTTCATATATTGTCACCACAACCATACTTTTTTTTCTGCGTGTATCCAGTTGGGAAAAGGCTCTAAAGAAAAGGCAGTTGAGTTCTCCAACTACTTGGAAACTGCATTTACTCCAAATAATGGGACATCTTAGGTCTATTTACCCAACATAGACAATGTTGTCCCATGTCCACTCAGGCTGAGATTTGAAACCATCCTGGGATCAGTGAAAGCCGAGAAAATTACTGTCATATTATTTATTTTAATGGCATTCGGCGTATAAGTTATATCCCAACATCCTGGACGAAATCAGAAACTGTCATGATTCCTAAGACGGAAAGTATTAACTCAACCAATTTCTGTCAAAAATTTTTTTAAAAAAATTCTATTAAAGAAATTATGCCTCATATGAACAAAAAATAAAGCAATATCTGACCATCAATTTGGTTTTCGTAAGCGAGCGTATTGTCTTCGTTTTAGAAAGGCATTTAAATCCTTTAGTGCTACGGACAAATCAACTCTAATCTTCTATCAATGGGCAAACACGGTCTGGCATATTTCCGAAGCAACAATGGTGAACAAAAGGATATTTGTGCGGCACACAAACTATATCGGCTTCACCAACATTCCAAACCGCGACATCCACAAATGCACTTGGGTGTCACCCGATGAAACCAAATTGATCAAGGAAGTGGAAATGAGCAGGAAATTCTTTGGTTGTCCAGCCCAATTCAATATAATACGATTACATTGCATTGGGACCTGCGCTTCCTCTACTAAAAATCATTGTCGTATGTATTAAATGGAACTACAAAGCTTAAAAATAATAAAGCATCAGATCTAGACAGCTTACAGCGAGAATTGTTTAATTGTCACAATTCCCAAGAACTGGATAGGTATAACGCTGCTTAAGACAGAATCATAGATATCATCCGAATGCTACGAGTATATTAAGATGACATATGCAAAGTTCGCTCAAAGGCCGCTACTATTTTTGCTCGTACTAGACAGCGTAATGAATAAAACTAACGCAGAAGTTAGAGGGGGAATACAATTGCACTTAAACCAGGGTTTGAAATTGTTTGACCATTTTCAATGCTTAACCAATTGCTTAATTATAGCAAAGAAAAAGAATCCAAGCTCAAGTATAGAGCAACTCATCAGCACACAAATGTTTGCTTTGCTTAAAGTTATTTCGACAAAATAAACAAACTGAGTTTTAGTTACATTGTCCAATTGTTGTTATCAGCAAATGAGTGCAAATGAGAAGGAAAAAAAGTTGTTGCTTTGCTTACATTTTTTTCAGTAACGTTAAGAAACTGAGTGTTAGCTACTCACAAGAGCAAATGTGAATAGAGGAAAAAAATCATTTGTTTAGCGAACTTTAAAATGAATTGTTGCTGTTATAATGAGCAAGATGATGATTTTTTTGGGGGCTTTTAATCATTATTAGTTGTAAGAATAAAAATTATAAGAGGGTTAAAGCAGTGTGCAGCCCCGAAAATCAATGTCACTTTGCCATTTTGTTAAAAACATGTCTTCTATTTAAATTTAGATGCAAGATGTCTTGAGCCTCTTGCATATAGATGCAAGAGGTCTTGAAAAAAAAAATTAGAACGGCACATGATAATAGACAATACTGTTTTGCCCTTTTCGTCGATATTTCTCAAGCATTTGACAAAGTCTTGCTGAATGATCTTTTAAATAAAATCACACAACTACTGCCGAAAAAATACTCTCACGCTCTTTAAGAGTTATATCACAGCTCGGTCTATTGAAGTACGATCAAAAAACGATCATAAAAGCTAACGCTACTGTTCAGCTTTTATTTTCAACAAATTAGCTCAGTTCATATTTTGAATATTTTTATTAGCAAACGTTAGCCTTAGCCAAACAAGCACACACATGCTGACAACCAGAGTAAATTGCAGCCCAAAATTCTCTTCTAGGCAGCTTAAAATATGAAATAAGTTGGTTGCTGTTTTTAGGCTCACATGAGCTGACGAGAAATGTGCAGCCGAAAAATGTGAGTAATGTTTGGTGTTATCAACGCTGAAAAGAGGATGAAAAAAGAAACTAAACTGAAAATGGTGTGACAAAAACTTCTAAAATGGAACGATTTTTTTCGGATAACTAAATTTACTGACATAAAAACAGTTCATGAATACCTCAAAATGTCTTTGATTCTTTTTTTAAACTATTCACATTTTCTCTTTAAATTTGTTTAAAACGTACGTAGTCGAAACAATTTTTTATATATACTATAATTTGTTCTGTTAGGCAAAATAGTTTTTTCTCTTTTTGGCAAAATAAACATTTATATTTGTATATCAGTAGCATTCTTTTAAAATGTGTTATATTTCTTAGCTACTCTTGCTCTTGACTAATATTTTTTTGAGAAAAGATACTTGCCGCCAATAACTATAAAAAGCTAATATTCCTCAAGAGACCAGTGTAAAATGTCTTGTAATTCATTTAGAACGCCGTCTTACAAGACCGTGTCATTCTAACTCTTATCAAGCTCACGACAATCCAGTTCCGATGTCTTACCGGCTGTCGGTCAGCCCTAGACTTAGAATACAAAATTTTCGTTTATAAGACTGTGATTTAACCGATATGGCATCAAGCTCTGGGTTCAGCCTGCTCATCATATGTAAATAAACTACAAATGCGACAAACTAATGTTCTACAACAGATTACCGGTGCACTTTGGTTCGAAATCATTCATAATGCAACCATCCACAAGGATCTCAATATTGCTCCCGTCACGCGGTGACCCGAAAATACAATGATTTTTTTAACCATGTGTCTGGTTAAATTTTTCATGGTAAATATTTGATAGCGAAGACAAAATAACGTTATATACGGTCAACTGTACATACAAAATAGTTGAGTTAATATTATACAAGGTTGGTTTTTCCAAGAGAGAGACAGAAAAATGTGCGACATAAACAAAAATTTAAATATCATTCGGCTCTGATGTATCGAAATTTTTGATCTACTTTGTGTTACACGAAGTTCAGAGTTAAGTTGGACGAACTTAACCACCGCCAAATGCAAATACTAGCTCCACTGTTTGTTGAGCTGCGAAGAAGTTTCAGTTGGTCGTGAAAATATAATAAGTGCTGGTGTCGGAATCTTCGGAAGATGTTGGTTAAAGGTAAGTTACAATTTTTTTTTGTAAAAGAATTTACATTAATTCATTTACATTTAAAAAGTGAAAAATAACAATATTTTTTATTTGTTTAAAAGTTTTAAAAAGTTAAGTGTTTTGAGCATTTATCATGATTGTAAAGCCGATTAGTGATATTATAATTTTTTTTTGTTATTTTATCAGTATAACTGTGAATTTCCGCGTTTAAAAGTAGAAAAAAATATGTATAAGTATACTCTGTCGCATTAACGGTACAAAAAAACCAACAACGTATGATGTGTACGTGTGCGTATGTGTTCTTCTTGTCTTTGCTTTTGCACAATTGTGGCTGCTATACCGTACTTATGTACGTTGTTATTGTTGGTGCGAAGATGTAACTGTCAAATGTACATACATACATATTTTGTTAGAAAAAAAATGATTTAAAAATATGCTAGACCAATGTAATTTCTCAGATATTTACAATATACTGCAAGGTTGGTAGTTTTCTGAATATTTTTTACGACATTGGTGCCATTGAAGTTATTTGACTAACAGAAAACGAAATCTCAATCAACGATTTTAAACATTTAACTAATAGGAAAGCGTATTCGGTTAAGAGAAAAGTTATTTTTATGGTAGGAGCAAATTGTGGGTTAAACTTAATACTATTTCAGAAAGTACATATTTTTTTTTTGTAAAACATTAAGAAATAAGTACTATTTTTTGAAACACAAAAATATGTACATATTGTAGTGATTAAAACTAATGTTCTTTTATTTAATATTTTATATTTTGAACGTTTGAGGATGCCCGGTTACGTCTGTCGTTTTTGAGTTGTAACTCTCTGCGTTAAGCTGGCCATAGACGAACGATAAATTCGAGCAATTTGTTGGGTTTGTGGTCGCTTTTTTACGTCTGTGGGGTAGTTTGCGAACAAATTGCATGTTTTTGAAAATTTTCAAAAACTTGCAATTTGTTGGCAAACAAATCATACGTGTGTGGGCTATTACGCAAATTTTAAGCCATTTCGCCATTTCAGTTGCTCTTCAACCATTGTAACGAAAGGTCGTGTAGTGCACACAAAAAATGGCAAGCAAAGACTTTATGATAGAATTTTTTGATGTGTTAAAAAATGAAAATGCCATTTGGCAAACAAAAAGTGAAAAATTTAAAGACAAATTAGAAAAACAAAAATCATGGGAAAAACTCGTAACAAAATGGAAAGAGGTTGACAGAAATGCTTCGGTGTTCAAACACAAAATGAACATGCGAGCGCGTCATCCGCTTCGTAGCATATGTTTACACATCAACGTCGGCCGAATTATGATTTGTTCGAGCGTGTGTGGAGAAACGATATGCAATAAATCGCAGCAATAAATTTGCAAATCACACCAATAAATCGTTCGTCTATGGCCAGCTTTAGCAAATAATGCCCTGCAGCAAAGTATACGAACGTCAAACGTAAATGAGCATTAGAACCGTATACTTATACAATGTTTACACTTGTGCTCTACTCCTATATGATATTCACAATGGTAATGTAATAGCTTAAATCTAGTTGCGCGTTCACGCAATAAATACAATTGCACTAGGTAATACTTATATATTATCTTACATACTACAATTCGGCAGTCCTGACAACAAGATTCTCCTGTTTCTTTCGTAAAGCATAATTGTCACTTTTAATATCTATCGGTTTGCAATACCGTAACCTTGGAACCAATGCTTAATATTATGCGCTGCCCAGACGCCTCTCTAAGACTCTGTTGGAAACCATCTACATCTTCCACGATTTTCTAAGACTTTACCTTGTTTTCACCGCGTAATCGCCTATTGAGTATCGGACTGGTTTTTTCTCATAGTGTTAACAAATCTTTCGTTATAGGCCTGAGCCTGTTTTTGTTTTTCCTGTGTGTTTTCCCTAATGTCTTCGATGTCACCCCGAATAACATCACGCTTGGATGCTCATCTATTATTCTATGTATCGTGTTATTCAACGCGAACACTACTTTTTCTATAATCTTATCCCATGATGTATTGTTTCCCGAAACCGCAAGTTTTGCCATCATAGGCCCCAAACTTCTATTTACTCTCTCTACTTGAACGTTAGCTTGTAGCGATCCGGTAGCTATTTGATCGTGCTAAACGTCACTTTCTTCTAAAAATAGTGAAAATTCGTTAGATGTAAAACTTGTGCCTCTATCGGAAATTATGTACTTGGGTTTTCTATAATATCTTTATTTTTTAACAGAATTTCTATGTATCGGTCCATAATGATCAGAATGAAGCTTATCAAAAGGTATGTTGGGCTTTGAAATATTGTGCAAATATCCCCAGTTTTACCGCTTTTATCCGAGAATTTTATGCATTTTAAGCAGTTCATAATGTGGCCTCGTACTTTGTTCTAAGTTACTGGTTCCCACTAACTTTTTCCTACCAATTTTGTAACTTTGTTTATACCAATGTCGTGATATCTGCACAGTACGTGGTTCTCCATCGCCGCCGCCACATAAAATAGCAGAGTGTTCTTATCCATTTTTTTGTATACTACACCATATGTCATAATTTTGATGATCAACTATCTGTATATTTTTTTTTAGTCTAATTATATTGAAGTCTAGTTTGGCATATGGCTAAGTTTTCTTCGAAAGTATTGGTTTCTATTATGTTAATCTCTTCACTTCTGCTCAAAGCATCAACATGTTTCATACGTTTTCCTATGCAATGTTCCACAACATAATCAAAGTTATGCATTTCTAGTGCCCATCTGGCGATTCTCCAATTTAACTCCTTTTTATTTAACGCCAAATCTTCTCAAAGCGTAAATTATAGCTAAAGTCTCTAACTCGTAGCTATGAAACTTCGACACTGATTCAGTAGATCTCTTCAAGAAATAAAATACTGGATGCAATTTCCCATCCTTCTTTTTCTGGACTAAAATTGCCCCAAACCCAAGTGCACTAGCAACGCAATCCAATTCCGTTTCCGCTGACGGGTCATATAACGCTAGTACCGGTGATTTCAGAAGTTTTCAAAGGCCCCAATCACAGTTGGACCGAATACAAACTTTTTATCCGTTCTAGTCAGATCATGTAAAGGTTTTGCTATAGTTGAAAAGTCTTTGATAACACGCCTGAAATACGAACATAAACCATAAACCTAAGAAACTCCTCACTGATTGCACCTTTTTAATATCTTCTAGTCCTTTGTCGTCTGCGCGTATGACGAAAGCATCTATAGTGTACCCCAGATACTAACACTGTTTCGCAAGAATTCGCATTAATCTAACGTAACTCCAATTTGTTTTTAACTATCCTTTTCATATCCTTTTCTAAAATTTCAAAATGTTCCATAATATTGTGGCTATCATTATATCGGCTAAATATATAATTACATTTCCTTGTCTGATAAGATCTGCAAAAAACTTGTTGATGAATATCTGAAATACCGACAGGGCACTCTTTAGGCCAAAAGGCATTCTTAAAAATTCATACTGACCCAATGGTGTGATGAAAAGACGTATATTTAACCGACTCTTTGTTCATAAAAACATGAAAAAAATCCAAAGTCGATACACATTCTTAAGTCTCCTGTCTTCTAACGCACCAAAACAATTGGTGAGGCAAATTCTGGTTCACTAACCCTTATAAAACCTTTCGCCAATTATTCATCTAATATCTTTTGTAATTCATTTTTTTTTCGGCATACAAAAGTCTCCGGGCAATTGAAAGGTTTAGTGTTCTCTAACGTAAGCTTCATTTCCATTCTAACCTCTGGTTCAACTGGGCGTGGCATTTCTAAATATGTAGTCCGAAATATTTGTTCCAAAGTAGTCTTAAATTTATGTGGTACTTCGCTTTCGGCTTTGAGGTTTAACTCAGTTAACTGTGTGTCTAAATCAATAGACATAACCATATTTTCAAAATCTTTGAGGTATTCATAATCGTCGTACGTTTCGGTAGAAATTTTCTCATCATTAATTTGTTCACACCAAACAATTTTGCTATTGCTTTTTTTTTCAAAAAATCTCTTCCTAATAACACAGAAAACTTCATTGAGTTTTTGGCAACCACGATCAATTCAATTTTAATTTTTTTTTTCAAAACTTTAACAAAGCAAAAACATTTTCCACTTATTTCTTATTTAACATAGTTTAAATAAAATGAATTATTTCGGTATTCAGTAATTTTGATTTCATTTGGCGCGACATCTTTAATTAGGTTGACCGGGCTGCCAGAGTAATTAAGCATTCTAAAGAAAAATTTTAATTACAATCACTGATAGGACTAAAATTAAATGATCTTACATAATTATTTTTATTCTCCACGGAAATCTTCTTTTTGTTCTGCAAGCAATCAGCTAACATCTGATCAGTACTTCCACACGCGTAACAAGTCCTTGGTGATCGTCGTGGTTTGCTGCAATCAATCAATAATGGGGGCCTTAAACAAATCATTAAAGTTCTTGTATTGTTGCATTGACACTTGTGTACGCATTGATGTATTAGGAATACCGTCGATTAGATATTCGACTTATTCTTCCTCGTCAACAGAAAGTTTATCAGCTAATGAGAATTTGTCGTTAAAAAGTCTGAAAAACACTCTTCATACCGCCATTTACTCTGTTCGAACTTCTTACGAATTCCTAGTTTACTTTCCTTGGCGCCGAACGTCTCACAATATTGATCCAACAGTTTGTAAACATGTTCTTCTGCCGTGCTGTGTCGTGAGTGTAGCCAAACCTTTGCTCTGCCTGCCAACTTCGTTGCGAAAAACGCACGAAACATGTTGTATAAAAGTTTGTATGTTGCTTGAACATCGCGTAATTGTGTTACCCAAAAATTACCATCAGAACTTCCTTTGTAATCCAAAACAAAGCTGTTAATTATGTTGAGTGAAACTCCACTGGCCGAATTTTGTACACCATCATTGTTCATTAGTTTGAGTAGTTTATTTTCTCTTCGTAAGGTTTCTCTTTCGCGTTTTAGTAAGTGGTTTTCTCTTTTAATGAGGTCGAGTTATCTCTCTCTCTAAGCCGTGTTTCTATTGTAGAGGCGGCACAGCTGTCTTTATTTTATTCCGTTTACATTTCTGTACTCTTTGTTTGGCTCTGTTGTCCCACACATTTTTTGTGCGCCTGTGTGCACACTTTGTTCGCTCGGCCATTTGTTTTCTTCCTTTGCTTCGATACTTTTTCCAAATTTATGTCGATCATAACGGTTTCATACTTTCTGCGCACTGTACATTTTCTAACACATCATTTTCGATTTGTTGCTCTAATTCCTGTACAGGGTCAAATAGATCTTGGTCTTCTGCCTCTCTTGAAATTTTTTGTAATTCTTCTTCTGGCACATCCTTAAATCGTGTTACCAGCAGCATTTTGGTTCCAACCGAAGACAAACACAAATTTGTGCAGTTGTTAATGAATTTTCTTCTAATAACTCTAATTCGTATTTTTTTATTTCTTTTGGTAAGGCCCACTTCTGATAGCTGTAGTGATGAAAACTAATATTCTGTTATTTAATATTTTATATTTTGAACTTTTGAGGATGCCCGGTTACGTCTGTCGTTTTTGAGTTGTAACTTGTGAATGTTTTCTCCACTCTGCGTTAGCAAATAATGCCATGCAGCAGTGTATACGAACGTCAAACGTAAACGAGCATTATAATCGTATACTTATACAATGTTTACACTTATGCTCTATTCCTATATGATATTCAAAACGGTAATGTAATAGCTTAAATCTAGTTGCGCGATCACGGTTATACGCTATAAATACAATTGCACTAGGTAATACTTATATATTATCTTACATACTACAATATGTATATTCATTACTATTAAATAAAATAAAAAATAATCTTGTAAAAAATTTAATTTTTCTTGTTTTATTTAAATTTTAGTAGGGTAATTTAATATTAAAATTGTGTTACAGTAACTATATTTCTAGTTTTAAGAGGTAACCAATAATTAGGAAATTTAACAATAAAAAGAGATTTCTACAACAATCATCATAGTTATTAACAATTTCATTGTTAGATTGAACATATATTGTTTCAATTAATTAAATATGACATTTTAATAGTAGCAATTTTCATGATTAAAAACAATGCATTGTTAAAACAACAATAATAATTTTAATAATAACAATTTTAATGGTTGAAAAACTCAAAAATTCAATTATTATTTTAAAATTAACAATTTTTATGGTTAAAAAATTCAACCATAGAATAGTTTAATAAACTATTATTATTGTTAAACACTGATTCGCAAGAATTCGCATTTATCTAACGTAACTCCAATTTGTTTTTAACTTTCCTTTTCATAACCTTTTCTAAAATTTCAAAATGTTCCATAATATTATCCGTGGCTATCATTATATCGGCTAAATATATAATAACATTTCCTTGTCTGATAAGATCTGCAAAAAACTTGTTGATGAACATCTGAAATACCGACGGGGCATTCTTTAGGCCAAAAGGCATTCTTAAAAATTCATACTGACCCAATGGTGTGATGAAACACGTATATTTAACCGACTCTTCGTTCATAAAAACATGAAAAAATCCAATGTCGATACACATTCTTAAGTCTCCTGTAATCTTACGCACCAAAACAATTGGTGAGGCAAATTCTGATTCACTAACCCTTATAAAACTTTTCGCCAAATAATCATCTATCTTTTGTAATTCATTTTTTTTCGCCATACAAAAGTCTCCGAGGAGGGCAATTGAAAGGTTTAGTGTTCTCTAACGTAAGCTTCATTTCCATCCTAACCTCTGGTTCAACTGGGAGTTGCATTTCTAAATATGTACAGTACAATACGTATATAAGAAACTCGCTTATAAGAAAAACTCAGTTATAAGAAAGACATCTTCAGACACCATGCACGTTCGTATATATCTGCGTGCTAAATAATCCTCATATAAGAAACTCGCTTATAAGAAAAACTCTTGTATAAGAAACAAATTCTGAAGAAAAATTATGCTCATTCCATAGAAAATTGTACGTGTATAGGAAAGAACACATTTTTTAACCTCGGTTAAAATATGTATGTACATAGATTTTTTTTGTGTATATTTTACAATTTACATCTGGGAACACTGATTGTGATGCCAAATGGCGGCGTATTTTTATGAAATTAACCGGCTTTGCTATTTTTATTTGTTTTGTATGTACATACATACATACCATACAACCATCGAGGTTTAAGTGCAAAAACCAAAATATTTATTCAGTTTATTGTAACTCTGGTATAATGTCGTCGAACAAGAGAAATGTAGTGTCTATTCAAACAAAAATTAAAATATTGGATCAATTTAAAAGTGGGAAAACCCGAAAAGAAATTTGTAAGGAGTTTGAAATAGCGGAAAGCACATTGTCGAAAATTATAAAGAATTCAGAAGCACTTATGACTAAGAAATTTTCGGGAAAAAATTTAAATATTAAAAAGAACAGAAAATCTCAATATGATGTCCTGAATAAAACTATGTCCAAATGGACATAAGAAAATTCAAGATTTTTTCAGTGTTACTTCATAGTATTTTTTAAGTAAACACATGTTTTTAAACTATGTATTCATTCTTCTTACTGATTTTTTATCAAATCTAATTTTAATACTATGAACTATGTAATATTTTTTTACCAAATTACTTTTTTTATCAAATGTGATTTTAAGTGAAGTGCAATCACCTGTTTTGTTTTTGTTATGTTTCTATCTTTAGTTGTGTACTTACATATTTATGTATATTTGTATGTACATACGACAAATAAACGAAATTTAGTACAAAATGATTTGTAGTATGTATTATTAAACAGTTTTATTTCAATTATATGTATACATATATATATGTATATTTTTTAAATTCTGTTACTGACGTATATAAGAAAATATCTTTCTTATATGCGTGTTACTGATATAAGAAAGTACTTTTCTTATATGCGTGTTTTCTTTATAAGAAAGCTCGCATATAAGAAAGAAAATCGGTGTACTTTTAGACTTTCTTATATGCGTATTGTACTGTAGTCCGAAATATTTGTTTTAAAGTAGTCTGAAATTTATGTGGTACTTCGCTTTCGACTTTGAGGTTTAACTCAGTTAACTGTGTGTCTAAATCAATAGACATAACCATATTTTCAAAATCTTTGAGGTATTCATAATCGTCGTACGTTTCGGTAGAAATTTTCTCATCATTAATTTGTTCACACCAAACAATTTTGCTATTGATTTTTTTCAAAAAATTTCTTCCTGATAACACAGAAAACTTCATTGAGTTTTTGGCAACCACGATCAATTCAATTTTAAATTTTTTTTTCAAAACTTTAACAAAGCAAAAACATTTTCCACTTGTTTCTTATTTGACATAGTTTAAACCATAAAATAAATTATTTCGGTATTCAGTAATTTTGATTTCATTTGGCACGTCATCTTTAATTAGGTTGACCGGGCTGCTAGAGTCTATTAAGCATTCTAAAGGAAAATTCTAATTACAATCACTGATAGGATCTTACATAATTATTTTTATTCTCCACGGAAATCTTTTTGTTCTGCAAGCAATCAACTAACATCTGATCAGTACTTCCACACGCGTAACAAGTCCTTGGTGATCGTCGTGGTTTGCTGCAATCAGCCGCGTAGTGTCCAACGCTGTTAAAATTGTAGCATCTTACATCGGACTTAGTTGTTGTGGACAATGCACGTCTGTCTTCTTTCTGCTTGCTAACCGTCGGACTTTGTATTTTCACGTTCATGGGGGCCTTAAACAAATCATTAAAGTTCTTGTATTGTTGCATTGACACTTGTGTTCGCATTGATGTATTAGAAATACCGGCGATTAGATATTCGACTAATTCTTCCTCGTCAACAGAAAGTTTATCAGCTAATGATAATTTGTCGTTAAAAAAGTCTGCAAAACACTCTTCATACCGCCATTTACGCTGTTAGAACTTCTTACGAATTTCTGGTTTACTTTCCTTGGCACCGAACGTCATACAAAATTGATCCAACAGTTCGGTAACATGTTCTTCTGCCGTTCTGCGTCGTGAGTGTAGCCAAACCTTTGCTCTGCCTGCCAACTTTGTGGCGAGCAACGCACGCAACATGTTGTCTGAAAGTTTGTATGTTGCTTGAATATCGCGTAGTTGTGTTACCCAAAAATTACCATCAGAACTTCCGTCGTAATCCAAAACAAAGCTGCTAATTATGTTGAGTGAAAGTCCACTGGCCGATTTTTGTACACCATCATTGTTCATTAGTTTGAGTAGTTCATTTTCTCTTCGTTAGGTTTCTCTTTCGCGTTTTAGTAAGTCGTTTTCTCTTTTAATGAGGTCGAGTTCTCTCACTTTAAGCCGTGTTTCTATTGTATAGGCGGTACTGTATATTTTCTGCGCACTGTACATTTTCTAATACATCATTTTCGATTTGTTGTTCTAATTCTTGTACAAGGTCACATCGATCTTGGTCTTCTGCATCACTTAAACCTTTTTGTAATTCTTCTTCTGGCACATCCTAATCGTGTTACCAGCTGCCTTTTGGTTCCAACCGAAGACAAACACAAATTTGTGCACATCGCTTAAAGCGTTGTCAATGAAATTTCTTCTAATAAATCTAAGTCGTCATTCATTTTTTTATTTCTTTTGGTAAGGCCCACTTCTGATAGCTGTAGTGATTAAAACTAATGTTCTGTTATTTAATATTTTATATTTTGAACTAGCAAAAATTACTCTGCAGCCGTGTATAAGAACTTCAAACGTAAACGAGCATTACAATCGTATACTTATACAATGTTTAGACTTACTCTATTCCTATATGATATTCACAATGGTAATGTAATAGCTTAAATCTAGTTGCGCGTTCACGCTTATACGCTATAAAAACAATTGCACTAGGTAATACTTATGTATATATTATCTTACATACTATAATATGTACTCGTATATTCATTACTATTAAATAAAATAAAAATAAACTTGTAAAAATTAATTTTTTCTTGTTTTATTTAAATTTTAGTATGTTAATTTAATATTCAAATTGTGTTACTGTAACTATATTTCTGGTTATAAGAGGTTACCAATAATTAGTCAACTCAATATTTAATGCTAAAACAGCAATAATGATTTTAATAATAACAATTTTAATGGGTAAAAGACTCAAAAATTCATTGTTAAAACAACAATTATTATTTTAAAATTAACAATTTTCATGGTTAAAGAATTCAACCATAGAATAGATAAATTACTATTATTATTGTTAAATACCAGTTGTTTGTAGTTTGCACGTATGCCGGATGCACCCCAGATACTTAACACTGTTTCGCAAGAATTCGCATTTACCTAACGTAACCCCAACTTGTTTTTAAATATCCTTTTCATAACCTTTTCTAAAATTTCAAAATGTTCCATAGTATTATCCTTGACTAGCATTATATCGGCTAAATATATATGTAAGAACATTTCCTTGTCTGATACGATCTGCAAAAAAACTTGTTGATGAATATCTGAAATACCAACGGGGCATTCTTTAGGCAAAAAGGCATTATTAAAAATTCATACTGACCCAATGATGTGATGAAAGACGTATATTTAACCGACTTTCCGTTCATAAAAACATGAAAAAATCCATTTTCAATGTCGATACACATTCTTAAGTCTCCTGTCTTCTTACGCACCAAAACAATTGGTGAGGCAAATTCTGATTCACTAACCCTTATAAAAACCTTTTTCCAAATAGTCATCTAACAACTTTTCTAATTCATTTTTAGAAATACCGGCGATTAGATATTCGACTAATTCTTCCTCGTCAACAGAAAGTTTATCATCTAATGATAACACTGTGGAACATTTTTGGGGTTATTGTCTGGGGGGTGAGAAATTCCAAGTCAGGGTGATGGTACTAGGTCAGTATATTAAAACCCTCAAAGGGTTTTGTGTTCGTATGTGCCAGTTTTTTTATGACCTTTTACATTTTTTCCTTATCTTGAAGTTTTTTCGCTTAGTTGTAAAATGTTGGCAAAAACGTAGTTTGACATAACTCGAGAACGACTAGTTCGATTTTGCTGAAATAAATTGAGAAAAATTATTAATTACATTTTCTTTAATCCATTAATATACTGTTTCTCTACCAAATCAACATTTTTGAAATTAGAAATAAATTTATGAAGAAAATTTTGCCAAAAAAAAAAATTTTTTTTTAAAACATATAAATCCCAAAGTCTTATAACTTTCACATAAAGTCACATAACCTATAAACAAAATGCGACATAGATCATAGAAATCGATTAACGCGTTCTGCTTTTATTCAAAATTTCATACCTTCGCTTAATTGTAAATAAAAGCAGAACGCGTTAATCGATTTCTATGATCTATGTCGCATTTTGTTTTTAGGTTATGTGACTTTACGTGAAAGTTATAAGACTCTACACGTTTTTTCCGTTTGGGATTTATATGTTTTAAAAAAAAATTTTTTTGAAAAATTTTCTTCATAAATTTATTTCTAATTGCAAAAATGTTGATTTGGTATAGAAACAGTATATTAATGGATTAAAGAAAATGTAATTATTAATTTTTCTCAATTTATTTCAGCAAAATCGAACTAGTCGTTCTCGAGTTATGTCAAACTACGTTTTTGCCAACATTTTACAACTAAGCGAAAAAACATCAAGATAAGGAAACAATGTAAAAGGTCATAAAAAAACTGGCACATACGAACGCAAAACCCTTTGAGGGTTTTAAAATACTGACCTAGTACCATCACCCTGACTTGGAATTTTTAACCTCCAGACAATAACCCCAAAAATGTTCCACAGTGTTATCATTACCTGATAAACTTTCTGCTGACGAGGAAGAATTAGTCGAATATCTAATCGCCGGTATTTCTAAAAAATGAATTAGAAAAGTTGTTAGATGACTATTTGGAGAAAGATTTTTATAAGGGTTAGTGAATCAGAATTTGCCTTACCACTTAATCTAACCCTGGAAGAAAGAATAATCGGACAGTCACTTTCGGTAATAGAACAGTGATAGATTCGCAGCGGTGCTCGTGTTATTTTAACCGGCTTTTTATTGAACACCCAGAGAGTGATAAGGCGAAAAGGAGAGTATTGCGTCGTATCCGCGCTTTCTGAGTAGAAGAGAAACCACCACAGTTTACCGTTGGCGAAGTTGGCCATGTCATCCGCAGCGAAATGTCATCGAAGGCGCTGGGTCCGGAAGGAATCTCAATGCAGATGTTAATGCATTTGGATATCCCGGGTGTAGAGTGCATGACCAAAGCGATTTTGTCGCTAGCCACTCACTTATTTCTCGATGCCTGGAAAATAGGCAGAGTGGTTGCGCTACTGAAGACAGGCAAAGACGCAAGTAAAGCAATGCTCCTCCCCAGCCTGATCGACCACTTTCCTTGTGCTGATCAACAGCATGGTTTTCGCAAGCAGCACAGCACAACAACTGCTTTACACGCCATCACCACACGTATAAGTCGCAGCATTAACCAGAACAAGCCAAACGTCAGGACGGTCCTCGTGGATCTTGACCTAACAAAAGCCTTCGAGATGGTCAATCATGACACTGTTAGAGGACATTAAAGAAACGTCCCTTTCGCCTAGGTCAAAACGTTGGGTCGCAAATTTGTGGGGGCCAGTCATTAGCTCTCCGCGCGCGAAGAGAACGGTCGTTAAAACAACTCCTCTTGGAAATTAATTCTAATAAAGTAAAATAAGCAAGGAAAGTGCAGAAATAAACTTAATTGTCGGGATTTTTTTTTTATATAAGCTTTATTTGAATTATTGAATCTGCTCTAAAGGAGCCTAACAATAAGTATACGAATCTTAAGTATAATTTAATAATGAATCCTAGTATGGATTTCTTGTAATGTAATATAATGGATCTCTGCTTATTGGCAGGAATTTTAATTAATTTGGTCAAAATAGTATAAAACTGGTATGGATCACATGTCTGAGAATTTTAAACCTAGTTCGGCTTAAACCTCGTGATAAAGGGCCAGAGGACCCTTACAGTCATTTACAGAGTGTTCGCGATATTATGTAGAGTGAAGAACTCTAGTTATGTATGTATAACGGATAACTCTAGAATAGCAGAGTGGACGACGTAATTTAGGTTATGTAGGTTTTTCGCGTTGACTGTTTTAAGGATCACGTATGAGAGCATTTAAGCCACGTGACGTAGAATAAAGGATTCTACACAGTCTTTTTTGAGTGTTCGTCCGCGATTGATATTGACTGTTTTAAAGATCACGTATAAGAGCATTTAAGCCACGTGACGTAGAAAAAAAAAATTCTACACAGTCTTTCGGGCGCGTGTGTTCGCGATTACTGTTACGGATGAAGCACAAGTGCAGATTAGAAAACACGGCGTTCGTTTCTCCGAAGTCTTAAAGAGCTTGGACTGCATAATAATTGTCTAGCAAATATGTTATCATGACGTTCGAGCTTCTCTTTGTGCTTTATATTGATATTTTGAACTGCCTCTGTAACGAGAGGTATTTTCGAGTCTCAGTGGATGTTTTCATTCCTCATATACCAAGGGGCACCGGTAATAAGCCGCAATGTCTTCGATTGGACTCTTTGTATTTTGTCGAGATTGCTCGAGCTTGCTTTGCCCCATAGCTGGGCACCGTATAACCAGATAGGTTTGATTGCACTGTTGTATAGCAGGACCTTATATTCAAGGCTTAGTTTTGAGTTCGCGTTTAGGAGCCAGTGCAGTTGATGGACCTTAAGTTTCAGTTGAGTTTTCTTGGCTTCGATATGACTTCTCCAGGTGAGTCGGCGATCCAGGTGGATTCCAAGGTATGAAACATGATCAGATTGAGAAAAAGGGATATTGTTTAGTTTCAATGTCGGACAAGTGCTAAAATTCAGTGTGAAAGTTACCTGTGTGCATTTAGCCTCATTGACTTTTATTCTCCAGTCAGAGAGCCAAGATTCTACTCGTCTGAGATGTACACCTAGATTCATAGATGCAATATCCTGCTTTTTATGTGTGGCTATTATCGCGGTATCATCGGCAAAAGTAGATGTTAGCACGTTTGGGCTGGTAGGGATATCTGCGGTAAACAGAAGGTAAAGTATAGGCCCCATGACGCTTCCCTGGGGAACACCTGCTAGTATGTCGCGGTCATCGGTGACGTGTTGTACACATTTGACTCTGAATCTGCGGTTTTCTAAGTAAGACTCAAGAATTCGATGCGTATTTGCCGGTAAGTATTTGCAAATTGTGTAGGTCAAGCCAAAGTGCCAGACTTTGTCAAATGCTTGAGCAACATCCAGGAATACGGCGCAGCAATATTCTCGCCGTTCAAATGATTTTTCAATTGCTGGGGTCAGACGGTTTACTTGTTCGATAGTGCTGTGACCTTCGCGGAATCCAAACTGATGGTCTGGTATTATGTTATTTGACGCGAGGAACGCTTTTATTTTCGATAAAAGAACTTTTTCAAATAGTTTGGATAAGCAGGGAAGCAAACTGATCGGCCTGTATGAGGAAGGTATTGATTTGTCCTTTCCTGGCTTTAAAATCATTTGAATCAGAGAAATTTTCCACACTTAAGGAAAGTAACCATGTCTCAAAATAGAGTTAAATAATTTTGCCAGGAACTTCACAGCAATATAGTGAAGTTCCAAGATCATTTTGGGCGTGATAAGATCATATCCAGGTGCTTTACCTGGATTCACGGTTTCTTTAATGACATTCAGAACTTCATTTGCGTTAGTAAACAATGGAATTACGGCAGACATTTTATCATCAGGTGAAAGGAGGTCGCTACTTGCAGGATTTGGGCGAAATACCTGGGACAGATGGTTTGCAAAAATATTGGTTTTTTCCTCTTCTGATATTGCCCACTTGCCATTTGCGTCGCGTATTGGAAATTGCGTTTCGGTGGGCATACTAGTATTTCTTAATGTTTTCCATAATGAGAATTTGGTTGAAGCAGTCGGAGTTAAACTTGCAATGAAACTAGCATGCCGTCTACTGTCTTCATTTCTAAGTGCGCTTTGTAACCTTTTAGTAGCTTCAGTAAGTCTTAGTCGGGCCGCTGGTTACCTATTTCGCTGCCATTCGCGACGGAACCTCCTTTTTTCACTTACAAGGTGCTCTATTTCCCGGTTAGTGTAAGTATTTAAACTATTTGTCGCTTTTATTTGTCTGTGTGTAGCGTGAATAGCCGCCTGTTCCAGGATCACGTTCAAGTTGGATACGTTGTTATCGATCTCTTCCCCGTTAGAAATTAGATGATTCGAATCTAAATGACTACTAATGTACTTCCTGTATTTTAACCAGTTAGTTGTGTATGAAGTAAGCCTTAGTGGGTCGTCTACATGTACTGTCTTCTCGTGAAGAAGAAATATAACTGGCGAGTGGTCTGACGATAAGTCAGTGCAGGTACTAGCAGATAAGTTAGATTTACTAACTCCTCTTATTATACCGAAGTCTATCAAGTCAGGCTTTTTGTTAATATCAGAAGGCCAATATGTAGGTTGACTGGGAGATATAAAGTCCAATTTATTTTGACGTAGCATTAAACATTTATACAGCTGGTTTCCCCTAGGGTTTGCTAAACGGGATCCCCAGTGCGTATGTTTGGCATTGTAGTCACCAGCAGCAATAAAGTTGCGTCCGTGACCATTGAAAAAGTTCAGAAGTATATCTTCTGATATCGCGAACCGCGGGGGAAATATATTGCTGAAATGGTAAGAAAACTACCTTGAATCTGGATACGAATTGTTGTCGCTTAAAGGTAGTTTTGTGAGACTCCTTCAGCGACTTCATGTTTCATACGTTTTCGTATTGGGATACCAGTGTCCCCATGAGCCTTACCGTCGGGGTGGTGAGTACCATAAAATCTAAAATTAGGTATCTGAAAATTGTATTTGTCTGTAAGATGCGTTTCTGATAGTAGCATTATATCAATGTTCTGCCGATCAAGGTACTCGGTCAGCTCGAGTCTATGTTGGTTTACACCGTTTTCTAAATATGTAGTCCGAAATATTTGTTCTAAAGTAGTCTTAAATTCATGTGGTACTTCGCTTCCGACTTTGAGGTTATACTCAGTTAACTGTGTGTCTTAATCAATAAACATAACCATATTTTCAAAATCTCTGAGGTATTCATAATCGTCGTACTTTTCGGTTCACACCAAACAATTTTGATATTGCTTTTTTTCAACAAATCTCCTCCTAATAACACAGAATACTTCATTGAGTCTTTGGCAACCACGATCAATTCAATTTTAAAATTTTTATTCAAAACTTTAACAAAGCAAAAACATTTTCCACTTGTTTCTAATTTAACATAGTTTAAACCATAAAATGTATTATTTCGGTTTTCAGTAATTTTGATTTCATTTGGCACGACATCTTTAATTAGGCTGACCGGGATGCCAGAGTCTATCAAGCATTCTAAAGAAAAATTGTAATTACAATCACTGATAGGACTAAAATTAATTGGTAATGTAATAGCTTAAATCTAGTTGCGCGTTTACGCTTATACGCTATAAAAACAATTGCACTAGGTAATACTTATGTATATATTATCTTACATACTATAATATGTACTCGTATATTCATTACTATTAAATAAAATAAAAATAAACTTGTAAAAATTAATTTTTTCTTGTTTTATTTAAATTTTAGTATGTTAATTTAATATTCAAATTGTGTTACTGTAACTATATTTCTGGTTATAAGAGGTTACCAATAATTAGTCAACTCAATATTTAATGCTAAAACAGCAATAATGATTTTAATAATAACAATTTTAATGGGTAAAAGAGTCAAAAATTCATTGTTAAAACAACAATTATTATTTTAAAAAAACAATTTTCATGGTTAAAGAATTCAACCATAGAATAGATAAATTAACTATTATTATTGTTAAATACCAGTTGTTTGTAGTTTGCACGTATGCCGGATGCACCCCAGATACTTAACACTGTTTCGCAAGAATTCGCATTTACCTAACGTAACCCCAACTTGTTTTTAAATATCCTTTTCATAACCTTTTCTAAAATTTCAAAATGTTCCATAGTATTATCCTTGACTAGCATTATATCGGCTAAATATATATGTAAGAACATTTCCTTGTCTGATACGATCTGCAAAAAAACTTGTTGATGAATATCTGAAATACCAACGGGGCATTCTTTAGGCCAAAAGGCATTATTAAAAATTCATACTGACCCAATGATGTGATGAAAGACGTACTTTCCGTTCATAAAAACATGAAAAAATCCATTTTCAATGTCGATACACATTCTTAAGTCTCCTGTCTTCTTACGCACCAAAACAATTGGTGAGGCAAATTCTGATTCACTAACCCTTATAAAAACCTTTCTCCAAATAGTCATCTAACAACTTTTCTAATTCATTTTTTAGAAATACCGGCGATTAGATATTCGACTAATTCTTTCTCGTCAACAGAAAGTTTATCATCTAATGATAACACTGTGGAACATTTTTGGGGTTATTGTCTGGGGGGTGAGAAATTCCAAGTCAGGGTGATGGTACTAGGTCAGTATATTAAAACCCTCAAAGGGTTTTGTGTTCGTATGTGCCAGTTTTTTTATGACCTTTTACATTTTTTCCTTATCTTGAAGTTTTTTCGCTTAGTTGTAAAATGTTGGCAAAAACGTAGTTTGACATAACTCGAGAACGACTAGTTCGATTTTGCTGAAATAAATTGAGAAAAATTATTAATTACATTTTCTTTAATCCATTAATATACTGTTTCTCTACCAAATCAACATTTTTGAAATTAGAAATAAATTTATGAAGAAAATTTTGCCAAAAAAAAATTTTTTTTTTTAAAACATATAAATCCCAAAGTCTTTTAACTTTCACGTAAAGTCACATAACCTATAAACAAAATGCGACATAGATCATAGAAATCGATTAACGCGTTCTGCTTTTATTCAAAATTTCATACCTTCACTTAATTGTAAATAAAAGCAGAACGCGTTAATCGATTTCTATGATCTATGTCGCATTTTGTTTATAGGTTATGTGACTTTACGTGAAAGTTATAAGACTCTACACGTTTTTTCCGTTTGGGATTTATATGTTTTAAAAAAAAATTTTTTGAAAAATTTTCTTCATAAATTTATTTCTAATTGCAAAAATGTTGATTTGGTATAGAAACAGTATATTAATGGATTAAAGAAAATGTAATTATTAATTTTTCTCAATTTATTTCAGCAAAATCGAACTAGTCGTTCTCGAGTTATGTCAAACTACGTTTTTGCCAACATTTTACAACTAAGCGAAAAAACATCAAGATAAGGAAACAATGTAAAAGGTCATAAAAAAACTGGCACATACGAACGCAAAACCCTTTGAGGGTTTTAAAATACTGACCTAGTACCATCACCCTGACTTGGAATTTTTAACCTCCAGACAATAACCCCAAAAATGTTCCACAGTGTTATCATTACCTGATAAACTTTCTGCTGACGAGGAAGAATTAGTCGAATATCTAATCGCCGGTATTTCTAAAAAATGAATTAGAAAAGTTGTTAGATGACTATTTGGAGAAAGGTTTTTATAAGGGTTAGTGAATCAGAATTTGCCTCACCACTTAATCTAACCCTGGAAGAAAGAATAATCGGACAGTCACTTTCGGTAATAGAACAGTGATAGATTCGCAGCGGTGCTGGTGTTATTTTAACCGGCTTTTTATTGAACACCCAGAGAGTGATAAGGCGAAAAGGAGAGTATTGCGTCGTATCCGCGCTCTCTGAGTAGAAGAGAAACCACCACAGTTTACCGTTGGCGAAGTTGGCCATGTCATCCGCAGCGAAATGTCATCGAAGGCGCTGGGTCCGGAAGGAATCTCAATGCAGATGTTAGTGCATTTGGATATCCCGGGTGTAGAGTGCATGACCAAAGCGATTTTGTCGCTAGCCACTCACTTATTTCTCGATGCCTGGAAAATAGGCAGTGTGGTTGCGCTACTGAAGCCAGGCAAAGACGCAAGTAAAGCAATGCTCCTCCCCAGCCTGATCGACCACTTTCCTTGTGCTGATCAACAGCATGGTTTTCGCAAGCAGCACAGCACAACAACTGCTTTACACGCCATCACCACACGTATAAGTCGCAGCATTAACCAGAACAAGCCAAACGTCAGGACGGTCCTCGTGGATCTTGACCTAACAAAAGCCTTCGAGATGGTCAATCATGACACTGTTAGAGGACATTAAAGAAACGTCCCTTTCGCCTAGGTCAAAACGTTGGGTCGCAAATTTGTGGGGGCCAGTCATTAGCTCTCCGCGCGCGAAGAGAACGGTCGTTAAAACAACTCCTCTTGGAAATTAATTCTAATAAAGTAAAATAAGCAAGGAAAGTGGAGAAATAAACTTAATTGTCGGGATTTTTTTTTATATAAGCTTTATTTGAATAATTGAATCTGCTCCAAAGGAGCCTAACAATAAGTATACGAATCTTAAGTATAATTTAATAATGAATCCTAGTATGGATTTCTTGTAATGTAATGTAATGGATCTCTGCTTATTGACAGGAATTTTAATTAATTTGGTCAATATAGTATAAAACTGGTATGGATCACATGCCTGAGAATTTTAAACCTAGTTTGGCTTAAACCTCGTGATAAAGGGCCAGAGGACCCTTACAGTCATTTACAGAGTGTTCGCGATATTATGTAGAGTGAAGAACTCTAGTAATGTATGTATAACGGATAACTCTAGAATAGCAGAGTGGACGACGTAATTTAGGTTATGTAGGTTTTTCGCGTTGACTGTTTTAAGGATCACGTATGAGAGCATTTAAGCCACGTGACGTAGAATAAAGGATTCTACACAGTCTTTTTTGAGTGTTCGTCCGCGATTGATATTGACTGTTTTAAAGATCACGTATAAGAGCATTTAAGCCACGTGACGTAGAAAAAAAAATTCTACACAGTCTTTCGGGCGCGTGTGTTCGCGATTACTGTTACGGATGAAGCACAAGTGCAGATTAGAAAACACGGCGTTCGTTTCTCCGAAGTCTTAAAGAGCTTGGACTGCATAATAATTGTCTAGCAAATATGTTATCATGACGTTCGAGCTTCTCTTTGTGCTTTATATTGATATTTTGAACTGCCTCTTTAACGAGAGGTATTTTCGAGTCTCGGTGGATGTTTTCATTCCTCATATACCAAGGGGCACCGGTAATAAGCCGCAATGTCTTCGATTGGACTCTTTGTATTTTGTCGAGATTGCTCGAGCTTGCTTTGCCCCATAGCTGGGCACCGTATAACCAGATAGGTTTGATTGCACTGTTGTATAGCAGGACCTTATATTCAAGGCTTAGTTTTGAGTTCGCGTTTAGGAGCCAGTGCAGTTGATGGACCTTAAGTTTCAGTTGAGTTTTCTTGGCTTCGATATGACTTCTCCAGGTGAGTCGGCGATCCAGGTGGATTCCAAGGTATGAAACATGATCAGATTGAGAAAAAGGGATATTGTTTAGTTTCAATGTCGGACAAGTGCTAAAATTCAGTGTGAAAGTTACCTGTGTGCATTTAGCCTCATTGACTTTTATTCTCCAGTCAGAGAGCCAAGATTCTACTCGTCTGAGATGTACACCTAGATTCATAGATGCAATATCCTGCTTTTTATGTGTGGCCATTATCGCGGTATCATCGGCAAAAGTAGATGTTAGCACGTTTGGGCTGGTAGGGATATCTGCGGTAAACAGAAGGTAAAGTATAGGCCCCATGACGCTTCCCTGGGGAACACCTGCTAGTATGTCGCGGTCATCGGTGACGTGTTGTACACATTTGACCCTGAATCTGTAAGACTCAAGAATTCGATGCGTATTTGCCGGTAAGTATTTGCAAATTGTGTAGGTCAAGCCAAAGTGCCAGACTTTGTCAAATGCTTGAGCAACATCCAGGAATACGGCGCAGCAATATTCTCGCCGTTCAAATGATTTTTCAATTGCTGGGGTCAGACGGTTTACTTGTTCGATAGTGCTGTGACCTTCGCGGAATCCAAACTGATGGTCTGGTATTATGTTATTTGACGCGAGGAACGGTTTTATTTTCGATAAAAGAACTTTTTCAAATAGTTTGGATAAGCAGGGAAGCAAACTGATCGGCCTGTATGAGGAAGGTATTGATTTGTCCTTTCCTGGCTTTAAAATCATTTGAATCAGAGAAATTTTCCACACTTTAGGAAAGTAACCATGTCTCAAAATAGAGTTAAATAATTTTGCCAGGAACTTCACAGCAATATAGTGAAGTTCCAAGATCATTTTGGGCGTGATAAGATCATATCCAGGTGCTTTACCTGGATTCACGGTTTCTTTAATGACATTCAGAACTTCATTTGCGTTAGTAAACAATGGAATTACGGCAGACATTTTATCATCAGGTGAAAGGAGGTCGCTACTTGCAGGATTTGGGCGAAATACCTGGGACAGATGGTTTGCAAAAACATTGGCTTTTTCCTCTTCTGATATTGCCCACTTGCCATTTGCGTCGCGTATTGGAAATTGCGTTTCGGTGGGCATACTAGTATTTCTTAATGTTTTCCATAATGAGAATTTGGTTGAAGCAGTCGGAGTTGAACTTGCAATGAAACTAGCATGCCGTATACTGTCTTCATTTCTAAGTGCGCTTTGTAACCTTTTAGTAGCTTCAGTAAGTCTTAGTCGGGCCGCTGGTTACCTATTTCGCTGCCATTCGCGACGGAACCTCCTTTTTTCACTTACAAGGTGCTCTATTTCCCGGTTAGTGTAAGTATTTAAACTATTTGTCGCTTTTATTTGTCTGTGTGTAGCGTGAATAGCCGCCTGTTCCAGGATCACGTTCAAGTTGGATACGTTGTTATCGATCTCTTCCCCGTTAGAAATTAGATGATTCGAATCTAAATGACTACTAATGTACTTCCTGTATTTTAACCAGTTAGTTGTGTATGAAGTAAGCCTTAGTGGGTCGTCTACATGTACTGTCTTCTCGTGAAGAAGAAATATAACTGGCGAGTGGTCTGACGATAAGTCAGTGCAGGTACTAGCAGATAAGTTAGATTTACTAACTCCTCTTATTATACCGAAGTCTATCAAGTCAGGCTTTTTGTTAATATCAGAAGGCCAATATGTAGGTTGACTGGGAGATATAAAGTCCAATTTATTTTGACGTAGCATTAAACATTTATACAGCTGGTTTCCCCTAGGGTTTGCTAAACGGGATCCCCAGTGCGTATGTTTGGCATTGTAGTCACCAGCAGCAATAAAGTTGCGTCCGAGACCATTGAAAAAGTTCAGAAGTATATCTTCTGATATCGCGAACCGCGGGGGAAATATATTGCTGAAATGGTAAGAAAACTACCTTGAATCTGGATACGAATTGTTGTCGCTTAAAGGTAGTTTTGTGAGACTCCTTCAGCGACTTCATGTTTCATACGTTTTCGTATTAGGATACCAGTGTCCCCATAAGCCTTACCGTCGGGGTGGTGAGTACCATAAAATCTAAAATTAGGTATCTGAAAATTGTATTTGTCTGTAAGATGCGTTTCTGATAGTAGCATTATATCAATATTCTGCCGATCAAGGTACTCGGTCAGCTCGAGTTTATGTTGGTTTACACCGTTTTCTAAATATGTAGTCCGAAATATTTGTTCTAAAGTAGTCTTAAATTCATGTGGTACTTCGCTTCCGACTTTGAGGTTATACTCAGTTAACTGTGTGTCTTAATCAATAAACATAACCATATTTTCAAAATCTTTGAGGTATTCATAATCGTCGTACGTTTCGGTTCACACCAAACAATTTTGATATTGCTTTTTTTCAACAAATCTCCTCCTAATAACACAGAATACTTCATTGAGTCTTTGGCAACCACGATCAATTCAATTTTAAAATTTTTATTCAAAACTTTAACAAAGCAAAAACATTTTCCACTTGTTTCTAATTTAACATAGTTTAAACCATAAAATGTATTATTTCGGTTTTCAGTAATTTTGATTTCATTTGGCACGACATCTTTAATTAGGCTGACCGGGATGCCAGAGTCTATCAAGCATTCTAAAGAAAAATTGTAATTACAATCACTGATAGGACTAAAATTAAATGATCTTACATAATTATTTTTAAATTTTCTTTTTGCTCTGCACGGAAATCTTCTTTTTTTCTGCAAGCAATCAGCTAACATCTGATCAGAACTTCCACACGCGTAACAAGTCCTTATTGATCGTCGTGGTTTGCTGCAATCAGCCGCGTAGTGTCCAATGCTGTTGAAATTGTAGCATTTTACATCGGACTTAGTTGTTGTGAACAATGCACGTCTGTCTTCTTTCTGTTTGCTAACCGTCGGACTTTGTATTTTCACGTTCATGAGCGCCTTAAACAAATCATTGGAGTTCTTGTATTGTTGCATTGACACTTGTGTTCCCATTGATGTATTAGGAATACCGTCGATTAGATATTCGACTAATTCTTCCTCGTCAACAGAAAGTTTATCAGCTAATGATAATTTGTCGTTAAAAAGTCTGCAAAACACTCTTCATACCGCCATTTACGCTGTTCGAACTTCTAGTTTACTTTCCTTGGCGCCGAACGTCATACAAAATTGATCCAACAGTTCGTAAACATGTTTTTCTGCCGTGCTGCGTCGTGAGTGTAGCCAAACCTTTGCTCTGACTGCCAACTTCGTGACGAACAACGCACGCAACATGTTGTCTGAAAGTTTGTATGTTGCTTGAATATCGCGTAGTTGCGTTACCCAAAAATTACCATCAGAACTTCCGTCGTAATACGAAACAAAACTGCTAATTATGTTGAGTGAAACTTAAATGGCCGAATTTTGTACACCATCAGTGTTCATTAGTTTGAGTAGTTCATTTTCTCTTCGTAAGGTTTCTCTTTCGCGTTTTATTAAGTCGGTTTCTCTTTTAATGAGATCGAGTTCTCTCTCTAAGCCGTGTTTCTATTGTATTGTATTGCAAATTATTTCAATTCGTTTATAGTTCTGTACTCTTTGATTGGCTCTGTTGTCACACACATTTTTTGTGCACCTGTGTGCACACTTTGTTCGCTCGGCAATTTGTGTTCTTCCTTTGGTTCGATGCTTTTTCCAAATTTTTTTCGATCATAACGGTTCCATTTATCTGCAATTTTTGGTACTGTTTTTTTTTTGCGCACTGTACATTTTCTAACAATATTCATAACATGTTGTCTGAAAGTTTGTATGTTGCTTGAATATCGCGTAGTTGTGTTACCCAAAAATTACCATCAGAACTTCCGTCGTAATCCAAAACAAAGCTGCTAATTATGTTGAGTGAAACTCCACTGGCCGAATTTTGTACACCATCATTGTTCATTAGTTTGAGTAGTTCATTTTCTCTTCGTTAGGTTTCTCTTTCGCGTTTTAGTAAGTCGTTTTCTCTTTTAATGAGGTCGAGTTCTCTCACTTTAAGCCGTTTAGGCGGTACTGTATATTTTCTGCGCACTGTACATTTTCTAATACATCATTTTCGATTTGTTGTTCTAATTCTTGTACAAGGTCACATCGATCTTGGTCTTCTGCATCACTTAAACCTTTTTGTAATTCTTCTTCTGGCACATCCTAATCGTGTTACCAGCTGCCTTTTGGTTCCAACCGAAGACAAACACAAATTTGTTCACATCACTTAAAGCGTTGTCAATGAAATTTCTTCTAATAAATCTAAGTCGTCATTCATTTTTTTATTTCTTTTGGTAAGGCCCACTTCTGATAGCTGTAGTGATTACAACTAATGTTCTGTTATTTAATATTTTATATTTTGAACTAGCAAAAATTACTCTGCAGCCGTGTATAAGAACTTCAAACGTAAACGAGCATTACAATCGTATACTTATACAATGTTTAGACTTACTCTATTCCTATATGATATTCACAATGGTAATGTAATAGCTTAAATCTAGTTGCGCGTTCACGCTTATACGCTATAAAAACAATTGCACTAGGTAATACATATGTATATATTATCTTACATACTATAATATGTACTCGTATATTCATTACTATTAAATAAAATAAAAATAAACTTGTAAAAATTAATTTTTTCTTGTTTTATTTAAATTTTAGTATGTTAATTTAATATTCAAATTGTGTTACTGTAACTATATTTCTGGTTATAAGAGGTTACCAATAATTAGTCAACTCAATATTTAATGCTAAAACAGCAATAATGATTTTAATAATAACAATTTTAATGGGTAAAAGACTCAAAAATTCATTGTTAAAACAACAATTATTATTTTAAAATTAACAATTTTCATGGTTAAAGAATTCAACCATAGAATAGATAAATTAACTATTATTATTGTTAAATACCAGTTGTTTGTAGTTTGCACGTATGCCGGATGCACCCCAGATACTTAACACTGTTTCGCAAGAATTCGCATTTACCTAACGTAACCCCAACTTGTTTTTAAATATCCTTTTCATAACCTTTTCTAAAATTTCAAAATGTTCCATAGTATTATCCTTGACTAGCATTATATCGGCTAAATATATATGTAAGAACATTTCCTTGTCTGATACGATCTGCAAAAAAACTTGTTGATGAATATCTGAAATACCAACGGGGCATTCTTTAGGCCAAAAGGCATTATTAAAAATTCATACTGACCCAATGATGTGATGAAAGACGTATATTTAACCGACTTTCCGTTCATAAAAACATGAAAAAATCCATTTTCAATGTCGATACACATTCTTAAGTCTCCTGTCTTCTTACGCACCAAAACAATTGGTGAGGCAAATTCTGATTCACTAACCCTTATAAAAACCTTTCTCCAAATAGTCATCTAACAACTTTTCTAATTCATTTTTTAGAAATACCGGCGATTAGATATTCGACTAATTCTTTCTCGTCAACAGAAAGTTTATCATCTAATGATAACACTGTGGAACATTTTTGGGGTTATTGTCTGGGGGGTGAGAAATTCCAAGTCAGGGTGATGGTACTAGGTCAGTATATTAAAACCCTCAAAGAGTTTTGTGTTCGTATGTGCCAGTTTTTTTATGACCTTTTACATTTTTTCCTTATCTTGAAGTTTTTTCGCTTAGTTGTAAAATGTTGGCAAAAACGTAGTTTGACATAACTCGAGAACGACTAGTTCGATTTTGCTGAAATAAATTGAGAAAAATTATTAATTACATTTTCTTTAATCCATTAATATACTGTTTCTCTACCAAATCAACATTTTTGAAATTAGAAATAAATTTATGAAGAAAATTTTGCCAAAAAAAAAATTTTTTTTTTTAAAACATATAAATCCCAAAGTCTTTTAACTTTCACGTAAAGTCACATAACCTATAAACAAAATGCGACATAGATCATAGAAATCGATTAACGCGTTCTGCTTTTATTCAAAATTTCATACCTTCACTTAATTGTAAATAAAAGCAGAACGCGTTAATCGATTTCTATGATCTATGTCGCATTTTGTTTATAGGTTATGTGACTTTACGTGAAAGTTATAAGACTCTACACGTTTTTTCCGTTTGGGATTTATATGTTTTAAAAAAAAAATTTTTTTTGAAAAATTTTCTTCATAAATTTATTTCTAATTGCAAAAATGTTGATTTGGTATAGAAACAGTATATTAATGGATTAAAGAAAATGTAATTATTAATTTTTCTCAATTTATTTCAGCAAAATCGAACTAGTCGTTCTCGAGTTATGTCAAACTACGTTTTTGCCAACATTTTACAACTAAGCGAAAAAACATCAAGATAAGGAAACAATGTAAAAGGTCATAAAAAAACTGGCACATACGAACGCAAAACCCTTTGAGGGTTGACCTAGTACCATCACCCTGACTTGGAATTTTTAACCTCCAAACAATAACCCCAAAAATGTTCCACAGTGTTATCATTACCTGATAAACTTTCTGCTGACGAGGAAGAATTAGTCGAATATCTAATCGCCGGTATTTCTAAAAAATTAATTAGAAAAGTTGTTAGATGACTATTTGGAGAAAGGTTTTTATAAGGGTTAGTGAATCAGAATTTGCCTCACCACTTAATCTAACCCTGGAAGAAAGAATAATCGGACAGTCACTTTCGGTAATAGAACAGTGATAGATTCGCAGCGGTGCTCGTGTTTTTTTAACCGGCTTTTTATTGAACACCCAGAGAGTGATAAGGCGAAAAGGAGAGTATTGCGTCGTATCCGCGATCTCTGAGTAGAAGAGAAACCACCACAGTTTACCGTTGGCGAAGTTGGCCATGTCATCCGCAGCGAAATGTCATCGAAGGCGCTGGGTCCGGAAGGAATCTCAATGCAGATGTTAATGCATTTGGATATCCCGGGTGTAGAGTGCATGACCAAAGCGATTTTGTCGCTAGCCACTCACTTATTTCTCGATGCCTGGAAAATAGGCAGTGTGGTTGCGCTACTGAAGCCAGGCAAAGACGCAAGTAAAGCAATGCTCCTCCCCAGCCTGATCGACCACTTTCCTTGTGCTGATCAACAGCATGGTTTTCGCAAGCAGCACAGCACAACAACTGCTTTACACGCCATCACCACACGTATAAGTCGCAGCATTAACCAGAACAAGCCAAACGTCAGGACGGTCCTCGTGGATCTTGACCTAACAAAAGCCTTCGAGATGGTCAATCATGACACTGTTAGAGGACATTAAAGAAACGTCCCTTTCGCCTAGGTCAAAACGTTGGGTCGCAAATTTGTGGGGGGCCAGTCATTAGCTCTCCGCGCGCGAAGAGAACGGTCGTTAAAACAACTCCTCTTGGAAATTAATTCTAATAAAGTAAAATAAGCAAGGAAAGTGCAGAAATAAACTTAATTGTCGGGATTTTTTTTTTATAAAAGCTTTATTTGAATTATTGAATCTGCTCCAAAGGAGCCTAACAATAAGTATACGAATCTTAAGTATAATTTAATAATGAATCCTAGTATGGATTTCTTGTAATGTAATGTAACGGATCTCTGCTTATTGACAGGAATTTTAATTAATTTGGTCAATATAGTATAAAACTGGTATGGATCACATGCCTGAGAATTTTAAACCTAGTTTGGCTTAAACCTCGTGATAAAGGGCCAGAGGACCCTTACAGTCATTTACAGAGTGTTCGCGATATTATGTAGAGTGAAGAACTCTAGTTATGTATGTATAACGGATAACTTAGAATAGCAGAGTGGACGACGTAATTTAGGTTATGTAGGTTTTTCGCGTTGACTGTTTTAAGGATCACGTATGAGAGCATTTAAGCCACGTGACGTAGAATAAAGGGTTCTACACAGTCTTTTTTGAGTGTTCGTCCGCGATTGATATTGACTGTTTTAAAGATCACGTATAAGAGCATTTAAGCCACGTGACGTAGAAAAAAAAAATTCTACACAGTCTTTCGGGCGCGTGTGTTCGCGATTACTGTTACGGATGAAGCACACGTGCAGATTAGAAAACACGGCGTTCGTTTCTCCGAAGTCTTAAAGAGCTTGGACTGCATAATAATTGTCTAGCAAATATGTTATCATGACGTTCGAGCTTCTCTTTGTGCTTTATATTGTTATTTTGAACTGCCTCTTTAACGAGAGGTATTTTCGAGTCTCGGTGGATGTTTTCATTCCTCATATACCAAGGGGCACCGGTAATAAGCCGCAATGTCTTCGATTGGACTCTTTGTATTTTGTCGAGATTGCTCGAGCTTGCTTTGCCCCATAGCTGGGCACCGTATAACCAGATAGGTTTGATTGCACTGTTGTATAGCAGGACCTTATATTCAAGGCTTAGTTTTGAGTTCGCGTTTAGGAGCCAGTGCAGTTGATGGACCTTAAGTTTCAGTTGAGTTTTCTTGGCTTCGATATGACTTCTCCAGGTGAGTCGGCGATCCAGGTGGATTCCAAGGTATGAAACATGATCAGATTGAGAAAAAGGGATATTGTTTAGTTTCAATGTCGGACAAGTGCTAAAATTCAGTGTGAAAGTTACCTGTGTGCATTTAGCCTCATGGACTTTTATTCTCCAGTCAGAGAGCCAAGATTCTACTCGTCTGAGATGTACACCTAGATTCATAGATGCAATATCCTGCTTTTTATGTGTGGCCATCATCGCGGTATCATCGGCAAAAGTAGATGTTAGCACGTTTGGGCTGGTAGGGATATCTGCGGTAAACAGAAGGTAAAGGGTAGGCCCCATGACGCTTCCCTGGGGAACACCTGCTAGTATGTCGCGGTCATCGGTGACGTGTTGTACACATTTGACTCTGAATCTGCGGTTTTCTAAGTAAGACTCAAGAATTCGATGCGTATTTGCTGGTAAGTATTTGCAAATTGTGTAGGTCAAGCCAAAGTGCCAGACTTTGTCAAATGCTTGAGCAACATCCAGGAATACGGCGCAGCAATATTCTCGCCGTTCAAATGATTTTTCAATTGCTGGGGTCAGACGGTTTACTTGTTCGATAGTGCTGTGACCTTCGCGGAATCCAAACTGATGGTCTGGTATTATGTTATTTGACGCGAGGAACGGTTTTATTTTATAAAAGAACTTTTTCAAATAGTTTGGATAAGCAGGGAAGCAAACTGATCGGCCTGTATGAGGAAGGTATTGATTTGTCCTTTCCTGGCTTTAAAATCATTTGAATCAGAGAAATTTTCCACACTTTAGGAAAGTAACCATGTCTCAAAATAGAGTTAAATAATTTTGCCAGGAACTTCACAGCAATATAGTGAAGTTCCAAGATCATTTTGGGCGTGATAAGATCATATCCAGGTGCTTTACCTGGATTCACGGTTTCTTTAATGACATTCAGAACTTCATTTGCGTTAGTAAACAATGGAATTACGACAGACATTTTATCATCAGGTGAAAGGAGGTCGCTACTTGCAGGATTTGGGCGAAATACCTGGGACAGATGGTTTGCAAAAACATTGGCTTTTTCCTCTTCTGATATTGCCCACTTGCCATTTGCGTCGCGTATTGGAAATTGCGTTTCGGTGGGCATACTAGTATTTCTTAATATTTTCCATAATGAGAATTTGGTTGAAGCAGTCGGAGTTAAACTTGCAATGAAACTAGCATGCCGTCTACTGTCTTCATTTCTAAGTGCGCTTTGTAGCTGGTTACCTATTTCGCTGCCATTCGCGACGGAACCTCCTTTTTCACTTACAAGGTGCTCTATTTCCCGGTTAGTGTAAGTATTTAAACTATTTGTCGCTTTTATTTGTCTGTGTGTAGCGTGAATAGCCGCCTGTTCCAGGATCACGTTCAAGTTGGATACGTTGTTATCGATCTCTTCCCCGTTAGAAATTAGATGATTCGAATCTAAATGACTACTAATGTACTTCCTGTATTTTAACCAGTTAGTTGTGTATGAAGTAAGCCTTAGTGGGTCGTCTACATGTACTGTCTTCTCGTGAAGAAGAAATATAACTGGCGAGTGGTCTGACGATAAGTCAGTGCAGGTACTAGCAGATAAGTTAGATTTACTAACTCCTCTTATTATACCGAAGTCTATCAAGTCAGGCTTTTTGTTAATATCAGAAGGTCAATATGTAGGTTGACTGGGAGATATAAAGTCCAATTTATTTTGACGTAGCATTAAACATTTATACAGCTGGTTTCCCCTAGGGTTTGCTAAACGGGATCCCCAGTGCGTATGTTTGGCATTGTAGTCACCAGCAGCAATAAAGTTGCACCCGAGACCATTGAAAAAGTTCAGAAGTATATCTTCTGATATCGCGAACCGCGGGGGAAATATATTGCTGAAATGGTAAGAAAACTACCTTGAATCTGGATACGAATTGTTGTCGCTTAAAGGTAGTTTTGTGAGACTCCTTCAGCGACTTCATGTTTCATACGTTTTCGTATTAGGATATCAGTGTACCAATATTCTGCCGATCAAGGTACTCGGTCAGCTCGAGTCTATGTTGGTTTACACCGTTTTCTAAATATGTTGTCCGAAATATTTGTTCTAAAGTAGTCTTAAATTCATGTGGTACTTCGCTTCCGACTTTGAGGTTATACTCAGTTAACTGTGTGTCTTAATCAATAAACTAACCATATTTTCAAAATCTTTGAGGTATTCATAATCGTCGTACGTTTCGGTTCACACCAAACAATTTTGATATTGATTTTTTTCAACAAATCTCCTCCTAATAACACAGAATACTTCATTGAGTCTTTGGCAACCACGATCAATTCAATTTTAAAATTTTTATTCAAAACTTTAACAAAGCAAAAACATTTTCCACTTGTTTCTAATTTAACATAGTTTAAACCATAAAATGTATTATTTCGGTTTTCAGTAATTTTGATTTCATTTGGCACGACATCTTTAATTAGGCTGACCGGGATGCCAGAGTCTATCAAGCATTCTAAAGAAAAATTGTAATTACAATCACTGATAGGACTAAAATTAAATGATCTTACATAATTATTTTTAAATTTTCTTTTTGTTCTGCACGGAAATCTTCTTTTTTTCTGCAAGCAATCAGCTAACATCTGATCAGAACTTCCACACGCGTAACAAGTCCTTATTGATCGTCGTGGTTTGCTGCAATCAGCCGCGTAGTGTCCAATGCTGTTGAAATTGTAGCATTTTACATCGGACTTAGTTGTTGTGGACAATGCACGTCTGTCTTCTTTCTGTTTGCTAACCGTCGGACTTTGTATTTTCACGTTCATGAGCGCCTTAAACAAATCATTGGAGTTCTTGTATTGTTGCATTGACACTTGTGTTCCCATTGATGTATTAGGAATACCGTCGATTAGATATTCGACTAATTCTTCCTCGTCAACAGAAAGTTTATCAGCTAATGATAATTTGTCGTTAAAAAGTCTGCAAAACACTCTTCATACCGCCATTTACGCTGTTCGAACTTCTAGTTTACTTTCCTTGGCGCCGAACGTCATACAAAATTGATCCAACAGTTCGTAAACATGTTTTTCTGCCGTGCTGCGTCGTGAGTGTAGCCAAACCTTTGCTCTGACTGCCAACTTCGTGACGAACAACGCACGCAACATGTTGTCTGAAAGTTTGTATGTTGCTTGAATATCGCGTAGTTGCGTTACCCAAAAATTACCATCAGAACTTCCGTCGTAATACGAAACAAAACTGCTAATTATGTTGAGTGAAACTTAAATGGCCGAATTTTGTACACCATCAGTGTTCATTAGTTTGAGTAGTTCATTTTCTCTTCGTAAGGTTTCTCTTTCGCGTTTTATTAAGTCGGTTTCTCTTTTAATGAGATCGAGTTCTCTCTCTAAGCCGTGTTTCTATTGTATTGTATTGCAAATTATTTCAATTCGTTTATAGTTCTGTACTCTTTGATTGGCTCTGTTGTCACACACATTTTTTGTGCACCTGTGTGCACACTTTGTTCGCTCGGCAATTTGTGTTCTTCCTTTGGTTCGATGCTTTTTCCAAATATTTTTCGATCATAACGGTTCCATTTATCTGCAATTTTTGGTACTGTTTTTTTTTGCGCACTGTACATTTTCTAACAATATTCATAACATGTTGTCTGAAAGTTTGTATGTTGCTTGAATATCGCGTAGTTGTGTTACCCAAAAATTACCATCAGAACTTCCGTCGTAATCCAAAACAAAGCTGCTAATTATGTTGAGTGAAACTCCACTGGCCGAATTTTGTACACCATCATTGTTCATTAGTTTGAGTAGTTCATTTTCTCTTCGTTAGGTTTCTCTTTCGCGTTTTAGTAAGTCGTTTTCTCTTTTAATGAGGTCGAGTTCTCTCACTTTAAGCCGTTTAGGCGGTACTGTATATTTTCTGCGCACTGTACATTTTCTAATACATCATTTTCGATTTGTTGTTCTAATTCTTGTACAAGGTCACATAGATCTTGGTGTTCTGCCTCACTTAAAACTTTTTGTAATTCTTCTTCTGGCAATGAAATTTCTTCTAATAACTCTAATTCGTCATTTTTTTATTTTTTTTGGTATGACCCACTTCTGATAGCTGTAGTGATTAAAACTAATGTTCTGTTATTTAATATTTAATTTTTTAACTTTTGAGGATGCCCGGTTACGTCTGTCGTTTTTGAGTTGTAACTTGTGAATGTTTTCTCCACTCTCTGCGTTAGCAAATAATGCCCTGCAGCAGTGTATACAAACGTCAAACGTAAACGAGCATAACAATCGTATACTTATACAATGTTACACTTATGCTCTATTCCTATATGATATTCACAACGGTAATGTAATAGCTTCAATCTAGTTGCGCGTTCACGCTATAAATACAATGCACTAGGTAATATATATTATCCTACATACTACAATATTTATATTCATTACTTTTAAATAAAATAAGAAATAAACTTGTAAAAAATTTAATTTTTCTTGTTTTATTTAAATTTTAGTAGGTTAATTTAATATTAAAATTGTGTTACAGTAACTATATTTCTGGTTATAAGAGGTAACCAATAATTAGTTAACTTAACAATTAAAAAGATTTCTGTAACAATCTTAATAGTTATTAACAATTTCATTGTTAAATTGAACATGTATTGATTCAATTAATTAACTATGAAATTTTAATACTACCAATTGTCATGATTAAATTGCTATTATTATAATTTTAATAATAGCAATTTTAATGGGTAAAAAACTCAAAAATTCATTATTAAAAAAACAATTATTATTTTAAAATTAACAATTTTCATGGTAAAAAAAAATCAACAATAGAATATTTAAATTAACTATTATTATCGTTAAATACCACCCAACAACAAAATGTTCAAATTAACCTTATACAACGTAGACTCCAAATCATGTTTATTTATGGTTAAGTTAACCTTATCTAAGGTTATTTTTCTTCTCAGTGGCGAAAGAAATGAGGGATTATTCGAGAAAGTTCGTGTCAAAATTACGTATCCATCAAGATAATCTTTCTAGAAAGTTGTTGGATTAAGAAGGCAATAGCGGTCTAAGGAGAGGAGACACCCAAGCCCTAATGAATATGTAATGAACTGTAAAAATGAGATAAAATGTTAAAATAAGATTCAAATATTAATTATCAAAGTCTTTCATTTCTTTCCTGATAATGCACTGGCAATTACCCTTAGTTCTAAGAATCTAACATAATATTTGAATACTTACTATTATTTGATTTTTCTGAAAGATCCAAAATATGTAACTTAAAAAATTTAACTGATTTAATTTCCAAGACTATCGTACGTTTCGCTTCCAACGGAATATTGTAAGACAAGCAAAACTCTAACTCCAAAAATGCATTTTGCATGCATGCTTTAGTAAAAATCTTATTGTTCTGGAAGGGATTAACCGATTTGAAAGAAATTTGGGTCGGGAGAAAGAGAACGCCGAGATCTTAATTACAAACAAAATTAATTAATTTATAAAATTTATAATTTAAAAAATGTGGAATTTTCTTTAAGAAATGTGTGGCAGTATCGTTGTAATTGCTATAAACCCTTGCTATATCGGTAGTCCTGATCGTGCATGCCTGTATACATTTGCCAATATTGTACATATATGTTGAATCCATGTAAATAACTATTGTATATTATCTTTTACGTCTTTATTAATCCTACTTTTATTATATCTAGTTGTCTCCTTCATGTAAATATGTTTCACTCTTTAATATTTCACTATGTGTGTTACTTATATTATTATCCTTATCTAACGTACAAATGACGTTGTTCTCTAGATATAAGTGATGCGAAATAAAGAGTTTCAGTTTGAAAGCTAACATTAACGAAGCAAGACGTGTTTTATTGCAGCGGACAAACTTGCTATAAACATCAGAAGTGGCATAACCCTTAATAGTAATGAGCGAAAACTAAAAAGGATTGCTAAAAGTGACCGTATTTTTTTCTCCACTTTATAAAAGAAAAACAAAACACTGTTTCGAGAAGAAATAGAAACAAAAGAACTTCATAATTACTAACATTTTGCAAAAACGAAGTTTTATTGAATTAAAAAGATTAGTGTGTGAAGAAAAATGGAAGAAACCGTTGGTTCGAATGAGTATACGGCGACGCAGCTGCGCTGTTGGCTGCAGCATCTCGGTTTACCAACCGCCGGTTCAATTTCGACACTTGTGCTACGGCTGAATGCAGTTCCAACTGATGAGAGAGGAGAGTGTACAGTTGCCAGCAGCATTGTAATGTCCGATGAGGGCAACACAAACATTGATGATTTACTTGGATTTGAAGCCGTTAATGAAGAAGAGCAGCAAAAGGTTGACAACAAAACAAACGAAAGCAGAATTACACAAATGAGTGACAAAAATACAAATGAAAGTGAAACTGTTAAAATGATCGATGAAGAAAAAAAGAAAGACAAAAGAGTGGAAACGATTGATGGTGTTGTAAAGATGATCGAAGAACAAAAGGAAGAATTTAAATCTAAATCAAGTGCTGAGAAAGAAAATGAAATAGACAATGAAAGTTATGAACTAAATTATAGTGGTGATGTGAGAATGATTGCAGACAATAAATTACAAAAGATTGTGGACGATATGAGAAAATGTTCGGTTGTAGAAAAGGAAGAAGAAAAAAGTAAATCAGCAAAGAAAATGGTTGACAAAGGGATAGAGAAAACTGAACGAGAACACGAGCTGATGAGAAAAGAGATTGACATGTTAAAAAGAGAAAAGCAACATCTACGAAGAGAAAATGAACTCTATAAAATGAAAATTGATTTTGCGGAAAAGATAGAGATGGAAAAGAGAGTTGTGGGCAACGAGAATGTAAACAACAACAGAGTGACAACAACAAATACATCGTTGGCTTTTCTTAAAGAGTTGCTGCCCGAATATGATGGAACAAGTTGTCCTAACATTTTTATTGCACAAATGAAAAACATATCCACTATTTACGCTATGGACGAAGGAACTTTAAAGGCTTTGTTGATGGCGAAAGTTAAAGGAAAAGTGCAAGTTTGGCTGCATTCCAAATCTAATTACGTTTATGAAGATTTTAACGATTTGTTTCGAGAAATGGCCGATATGTTTGGAAGCAAAGAGAATAGACTGAGTATACGTCGGAAGTTTGAGTCAAGAAAATGGCAGATGGAAGAGGAATTTATAGATTATTTCAATGAAAAGGTTGCCTTGTCGAGCAATTTGAATGTCGATGAACAAGAATTGATCGATTATATCGTCGAAGGGATTCCTGATGAGAACCTGAGAATGCATGCGAATCTACAGTGCTACAGAAATAGGGCGCAGCTTTTGGCTGCATTTTCTAAGATTCAGCTGAAGAAGCCAGTTGCTGCAAAAAGGAACGAACAACGAGAATCAAAGCCTAGATGTTACAACTGCAACATTTTGGGACACTTTGCAAACGTTTGTCAAAAGCCTAAGAGAGAATTTGGATCCTGTTATGCTTGTGGAAGATTGGGTCACTTGGCAGCCGCATGCCCCGAACGAAAAGATGGTCAAAAGGTGACTATTAATATATTTGTAAGATATTTTAAATTTAGTATAAATCGTAATTTTGAAAATTGTTTTGATATAGAATGCTTAATGGATACGGGAAGCACCGCCAGCTTCATCAGAAAATCGGCAATTTCAGGAAGAATTAATGCAAATGAGATTTTTGAGGATAATACTTTATTTTATGGAATTAATATGACTAAATTGAATACTTTTGGAAAGTTTAAGTTTTTTGTTTTACACAATAAAGAAAATATTGAATTGGATGTTATTGTTGTAAGTGACGAATCAATGGGATATGATTGTATATTAGGTAGAGTTTTTTTGCGAAAAGCTGGGTTAGCGTTGATTTCAAACGATGTGACAAATGTAACAGAATCTAATAGAAATGATATCTTTGAGGATGATTTCGAGAATATGATAATGTCGATTGATTACGACGATGATAGCAGTAATCGGTTGACAATAGGTGATAATATAAGTTACGGGCAGATAAAGAGGTTGGAGAACATGTTTGCTGATTGTTATCTGAGTCCGCAACGACCGAGTGAACCTTTGGTACGAAGTGAGATTAAACTAAATGTGGATAACCCAAAACCGTTTTCCTGTACCCCACGTAGATTGTCGTATGACGAGAAACGACGGTTGCAACTGATTTTGGATGACTTTTTGGAGAAAGGATATATAAGGACCAGCAAATCGGAATTAGTATCTCCTATAGTGCTGGTAAAGAAAAATACGGGCGACCTTCGCATGTGTGTGGACTATCGTACGCTAAATAAAATGACTTCCAAGGATAGCTATCCAATTCCCCTAATAGACGACTTGTTGGACAGATTAAGCGGAAAACAGTATTTTACCAAATTGGATTTGAAAAATGGATTTTATCATGTTTTTGTTGAAAAGGATTCTGTGCAGTATACGTCCTTTATTACCCCTTTAGGGCAATTTGAGTTTTTGAGGATGCCGTTTGGTCTCAGGAATGCTCCATCGGTGTTTCAGAGGTTTGTAAATAAAATTTTCGCGGATATGGTCAGAGAAGGGAAGTTAATAGTTTATTTAGATGATATCATGATAGCGACTCGGGATGTCAACGAACATTTTGAAATTTTGATGGAGGTATTTCGTCGTTTGGTGCAGAATAAGTTGGAACTGAGGTTAGATAAATGTGAGTTTTTGATGACTGATGTAAAATATTTAGGTTATAGGATTAGTGGAGAGGGAATTAGGGCGGACGATGACGGTATTAGCGCTATAAAAAATTTCCCTATACCAACTAATGTACATTCAGTACAAAGTTTTTTGGGGCTTTGTTCTTGTTTCAGGAGGTTTGTTAAAGACTATTCTTCTTTGGCCAAACCACTGACGGATTTGACTCATAAGGACAGAAAATTTGTTTTCGGACAACGAGAACTAGAAACTTTTGAGCTGCTTAAGGAAAAGCTGACGAAGTCACCAGTTTTGAGTCTTTATGATCCTAGGAATGAGACAGAGCTGCACTGTGATGCGAGTTCAATAGGTTTCGGAGCTGTGCTACTGCAGAAAAAAGACGGCAAGATGCATCCTTTGTTTTACTTTTCGAAGAGAACGACTGAGTCGGAGGCCAAGTTTCATAGCTTTGAATTGGAGACCCTGGCTATAATCTATGCGTTAAGACGTTTTCGCATTTATGTACATGGAATGAAATTCAAAATTGTCACAGACTGCAATTCTTTAACGATGACGCTGAATAAGAAAGAACTGAATCCGCGGATCGCCAGATGGGCACTCGAGTTACAGGACTATGATTATGTTTTAGAGCATAGGGCAGGGTCCCGCATGCAACATGTTGATGCACTTAGCAGGTGCTCATCTGTGATGGTTATTGAAAGCAACACTTTTGAGGAAAATTTGGTTATATGTCAGAATAGAGACGATAAGTTGAAAGCGCTTAAAGACACTCTTCAAAATAAGGAGCACAAAATGTACGAAATGAGAAACGGTGTTGTCTACAAAAAATCGAATAAAGACAATAATTTGTTATTTTGTGTGCCACAGGAAATGGAACAACATGTGCTTTATAAAGCTTCGCGAAGTCCAGCCCCTTCTGTGTATCGTAACGTACGATTTTCGCAACGTTTAGTCTGGTCGAAGCAAAAATTAGACTTTTTTTATAAAGCAAAAAATTAGACCTTTGACTTTTTTTTATAAAAAAATATATATTAGAAGTTGACTTCCGACTATTCGACTTAAAAGTCGATTAATCGACGTATTTCAAGATTTTAGTAACTTTTACATATTATACCGTACCGTATATCGCTCCACCAAAGGGTGGACGGAATACTAAATTTGTCATTCCGTTTGTAAAACCCCAAATTATTGACCAAAGTCAAACTCGTAAAATTCTAAGGCGATCTAACTATGTCTATCCGCCCGTCCGTGTGTGTAAAAACTACAATCGCGGTCAAACGAATTAACCTAGGACTCCAAAATTTTCATAATAATGGGTTATGGTCCGAATTTTTGGCATCAGAATCCGTCTTCCATGCTCATTTAAAAAATTGTACTGTTGTTTTATAAGCTTAATTCATAGTCAGATTTGAGATAGTCATATTTTTTCTACGTGTTTATTGTCCAAATTGGTGTAATGTTTTATATAAATCGGAACTAATAAAGCGGTTGTATCAAATATCAGGATAGACGTTTGAACTCGGGCTATAACAAAAGGTGAACCTATTTTTATTTGACCTTGGTACAGATCGATCGCAATAAACTGTAAATAAGGTTAAATGTTATATTTGTCTCTTCGAGCTAAAGACATTAAATTGGTTTAACATATGTGTGGGACCTATATCTTAATCTGCACCAATTTTCCCAAACTCAAGAAAGTTTGCAGTGTAATGACAGGCTGAGCCCACTGCAGCTTTTTTTATTACGCTGCATTTTCTTCATTTCCGGTTGTCCAAAAACTATTGAAATATAATTTAAAAACTTAAAAACAAAAATTTCGGAATCTATATTGGCACCACGGCTCGCTCGAACACTGGAAGCGTGCATGCTGTCTACACATACTCACCTTGATTTTGCGTTTTACTATCTAGGGGACAACCAAGTAACCTCATTCTTTTTTCAGAGGTGTTTTCTTGGAAATTCGAAAAAGATTCTTTTATTATACATATATAAAAACATTAAAAAAAGCTGTTTTTGCTTGAAATTGTAAGAGACATAATTTAAAGTTTGCCATTACGTATCTCTGCATGTCAAAATATTAAAAGAAATGTTAACAAAAGAAAGTTTCTAAAAAGTTTAAATATAAATGCAAGCTTTTTTTTCAATAAATGTGTTATTAGCACCAAGTACTAACAATTTGCTCCTGTACGCAAATTGTCGTTCGTTTATTGTTAAATTTTCTACAAAAGAGCACACGGCTTTAAACTATGAAATTCGTGCGGCAATTCTGGATGGTGACCAAAATCTAACAAGAGGCGATCGCTTCTTGGGCAACTTGTTCATAATGGTTTGTTTCAGGGATCAATCTCTTTTGCAGCTCTGTGAGTTTCGATTAGAAGTTTTTTTGTTGCTGGAGTATGCCGACTAGAGTGCCCAAAAACCTAGGGTTTTCAGAAAACCGTTTTTAAAGTAAAAAAACCGGCATTTACCGACATTTCGGTTTAAGGCTTTTTTCCGAAACAGAATTAAGTAATTGTGCCCTTGCACAGGCTCTAAATTTACAAAAAAAAATAAAAGTATGGCCATATTTAAAATATGGTCATGTGGTAAACACATGACCATATTTTAATGGGTCAGAATATCGGACATAGGGTCGGTCCATCATCCAAATTTAGCCAAACTGCAAAAATAACACTGTGTGTAATTTTTTAAGTCGTGGAAATACAACCATATACGGACACCACAACGTGATAAAAGGCCAAAAAAAAGACCTTAACACCGTTCAGGTAGCCGCAAAAGTCAAAAATATCCCGAAAATTTTTTAATTTCATTTGTTTGTTCTTTACTTCAACATTGAGATACTATCCTATTACAATAATAATAAAAAATTGTTCGTATTATGTTTATAATGTTAATGGCCCTGGATTGCAAATCGCACTCTCTTAAGATGTAGATATAAATCGTCGTCCGAATCTGATTCAGAACTTATGGTGTCCTCAGGCATGTTGCTTCCAGACTGCCCTCCATCATCAGCTTTTTCTTCTTCAAATACTTCATTAACATCATACAGGGTGATCTTGTGACTCCACCAACATTCCTGAAATGAATTAGAAAATAAATCAGAAAGGGAATGCAAACAATGCATATATAAAATTGATATTATCTCTGCAAGCAATGCGTCGAGTTTTTTTCCTTTGTACCGTTTATCCATGGGCATTTTGGTTTGGTGAAACCTTTCTCCTTGCTCATCGCATTCGGTATGGAGTTGTTTCAAAAGACGCCAAAATGAAGAAAATTCAGCTTTAATGTCATCGATGTGCCGATTTTCTCCAAAAATCCAGCATTTCTTTGACCCATTCTCTTGATTATGGTTCCGGCTCGATCCCCACCCAAGACTCCATGCCGTTGAATGATTATCATCAAGCGATGATTCAAAGTTGTTCTTGAATAGCTTTCTAATGCCAGGGCCATTAAATACGCCTGTTAAATGAAGACAAAAAAGAAAGACATTAAAAAAAATAACCATAATGTAAATAGTGCACTGAGGTGAACAAAAATTCGTTTTAAATTTACAATACTTTTTTTAATTTTGTCATCGCTACGCTTTGGGAAAACGCTTTTTAAACAGTCGAATGCATTTGGACAATTTACAACGGCCACTTTGATGAATTTTTAACAATTTCCAATTTTATGTGGAGCGGTGGCAGCAAGTTTTCTTGAGCATTGTTAATTAAAGATGCATGCTTCTGTTTTGTTCCACACTTCCTCTTGGTCTTCAAGAATTACATTGGTATTGATTCAGAGGTCCAATTACAAAGAAAACAAATGAGTTTTTGAAAGCCGCCGTTATCAATGATCCCTTGTAAAATGTTAATGACCCTCAAACCACAGCAAATCTTCCACTTATTTTCGTAGTATTGGATTTTTTCATTATATCTTTCCCATTGCTAGCGGAATGGAAAGTTTTCGGTTCGACACATGCAACCACACTGCTTTTAAGCTTGAAACAGAACCATCAATAAATACAACATTTGCTAGCGATGTAGTTCATTCCCATTTCTACTACAAAAGCTTTTACGTATATCGTTGCAGTAAGCGAACGAATTGACATAATAAGGAGTGTAGAGGCTCTGAAATTCAGCTTGCCGTTTTCGGTACGCTGTAGAGTTAGCATTAGTTTGTGAGTTTTCTTTGCTTTAAAAGCGCTTTTAAAAATATGGAAAGTCGCCATTTTGTTACTAGTTGTGGTACATCTCTTCCCTGTTTGGGCTCATAAGAGGTATCAAATGGATCTTTATAAGTAACACCACTTGCTTTAGCCATTCCTGTATATTCTGTCCTACGATCTGGATTTAGCGGCCTTGGTGATACAATATTTGCAGGTGCAAGCACTGGAAGTGTGGCTGTTACAGATGCTTTATAAATTTTGTTCTTCTCAGCATGTCGATGTAAATAACATTTGTAATTTACGCATGCATAGCAACTGGTTTCATCATGATCACCTGGCGATTAATCCAGTTGACCGGCTTAGAATATGTACTTCATACTATGTTTACCTCCACTCAACATTGGCGACACACTGTGTTATGTGTGTAATTTTCACCGGTCAAGCCTACATCGTCAAAAAAAAAAAACACAGATGCTCTCTTGAATTCACTAGTTAAAAGATTCTTTTCCTTTTAAAATCTTGGAGAACTCACTGCATATTTTTTTTTAATGTGCGATCAGTTGCAAATGTGCGAATTATGCTGCACTTTCTCTATAACTTTCACCGCTGAGTTATCGTTGACGTCGCGCTGTGTAATGGTTCGATATGAGCGTCGTGTTGCTATGTCCCTTGTTGCGTGTGCTGAGTTTACTGCTTTGCCTGTGCTGCTGCGGTCCGTGCGTGATCATGTTAATATTTTTAACATAGTATCTCAATGTTGAAGTATAGAAAAAACAATTAAAATAAAAAAAAAATTCGGGAAATTTTTCACTTTTTCGGCTACCTAAGCGCTACCTAAACGGTTTGAAGAATCACTCTAATGTTCTAGAAAGTTGTTTATTGAGATCTTAGGTACATTTTCGTCGATTTTTTCTTAAATTTTGAACGGCTTGCTATCACCTCACCAGGAAATAAAGGTAAGAAATCAAATTTTTTTAAAAGTTTTTTGAGATATTTACCTTGAAGAAGAAATTTGTTTGATTTTATATGTATTGTTCTTTATGGACAATTGTTGTTCTTTATGGAAAGAGCTGCCTCAAAGAGTAAATCAAAATTCCGAACAGTTTGCAAGACATGAGACTGAGAAAATGATCACTTATTTGCAAAAATTGAACCGAGGCCCCAAATCTTTGGGTACTCATAAAAAATAAGTGCACTACTTTAGGCAAAACACGGACCTTTTTTGGTCTTTTAACACGAAGTGGTGTCCGTATATGGTTATATTTAATATTTTTATATTATAGTTCGTGTTGAACTATGTAATTTTATATTCAGCTTCGTCAGAAAACTTTATAGTTATTTTGAAGTCATATTTCCATGTATATTGGGCCCCTAAAGGTGTGTTTAGTTAAATATTTTTGGTAATCACGTATTCCGCACCTGAAAATTATGAATTTTCTTTGCTTTCACATACAGCAACCCAAAACTGAAAATAAATCAACATGGGATCAGAACAGACAAGGGAATCTACGTGACCCAAAATGATATTATAACTTAAAAAAGTAGCTAAATTTATTAAATGAATCGGAATCACAAAATAGGCTCCAAAATGTCCAGCTATAACTTTTGACAACACCGACCGAATAAATTTCGGCCTTCGTACGATCTTTTAAACGTTATAAAAAAATAGTTGCTTAAAAGAAATTTTTTGTAAGCTCCATTCAATATCATTCATTTTTCTTTAAAACTATCTCAAATTCGGAACTTTCCATATATTTCCTATATAAATGCATAAAAAAAACATTTTTAGCCAATTTCAAATTTGTTCTTCTCATGCACAGAATGTCGCTATCCACACCAAAATTTAGAGGTTTCCCTATATTTAAGCTTGACGCAACAACAATAAGACAGAGACAAAATAAAGTACAGTAGCTCGTTTCTGTAACTCGTACCGATTGCACTAACCGATTTGACGTCACTCTGACGTCATTCTCACCTTCACTGTCTGTAAAAAAATTGCCGATTCCTATTTCATTTACTCGTGCCAAGTCGGTAATATGACATTGTTCCGATTCTACTTAATAGGAATCGCTTAAAAAAGTGTTTCTGTAAGAAAATCGACTTAACTTGAAATCGGTAACTTTCTCCCTGACTTTAAGCCAAGCGAGAACTCTGCCGATTGCTATAGTGTTGTTGCAATTATGAGAAAACTTTAACCATGTATATTGGGCCCCTTACGGTGGGTTTAGTTAAATATTTTTGGTAATTACGTTTTCCGCACCTGAAAATTATGAATTTTCTTTGCTTTCACATACAGCAACCAAAAACGGAAAATAAATCAAAATGGGATCAGAACAGACAAGGGAATCTGCGTGAGCCAAAATGATATTATAACTCAAAAAAGTAGCTAAATTTATTAAATGAATCAGAATGGCAAAATCGGCTCCAAAATGTCCAGCTATACCTTTGGACAACACCGACCGAATAAATTTCGGCCTTCGTACGATCTTTTAAACGTTGTAAAAAAATAGTTGCTTAAAAGAAATATTTTGTAAGCTCCATTCAATATCATTCATTTTTCTTCGATACTATCTCAAATTTCGGAACATTCCTATATATCCGTTATAAATGCATAAAAAGAATAAAAGTTTTTAGCCTATTTCAAATTTGTTCTTCTCATGCACAGAATGTCGCTATCCACAACAAAATTTAGGGGTTTCCCTAAATTTTAGCTTGGCGCAAGAACATTAAGACAGAGACAAAATAAAGTACAGTAGCTCGATTTTGTAACTCGTACCGATCGCACTTACCGATTTGACGTCACTCTGACGTCATTCTCACCTTCACTGTTTTTGTAAAAAAATTGCCGATTCTTATTCCGTTCACTCGTTCCAAGTCGGTAATATGACAATATTCCGATTCTACTTCAATAGAAATCGCTTAAAAAAGTGTTTCTGTAAGAAAATCGACTCAACTTGATATCGGTAACTTTCTCACTGACTTTAAGCCAAGTTAGAACTCTGCCGATTGCTATAGTGTTGTTGCAATTGTGAGAAAACTTTAACGTTATTTTGAAGTCACTTTTTCATGTATATTGGGCCCCTTAAGGTGGGTTTAGTTAAATATTTTTGGTAATTACGTATTCCGCACCTGAAAATTATGATTTTTCTTTGCTTTCACATACAGCAACCAAAAACTGAAAATAAATCAAAATGGGATCAGAACAGACAAGGGAATCTGCGTGAGCCAAAATGATATTATAACTAAAAAAAAGTTGCTAAATTTATTAAATGAATCAGAATGGCATCATCGGCTCCAAAATGTTCAGCTATACCTTTGGACAGCACCGACCGAATAAATTTCGGACTTCGTGCGATCTTTTAAACGTTGTAAAAAAATAGTTGCTTAAATAAAATATTTTGTAAGCTCCATTCAATATCATTCATTTTTCATCGATACTATCTCAAATTCGGAACTTTCCCTATATTACGTATATAACTGCGTAAAAAAATAAACATTTTTAGCCTATTTCAAATTTTATCTTCTTATGCACAGAATGTCGCTATCCACAACAAAATTTAGGGGTTTCCCTAAATTTTAGCTTAACGAAACAACAATAAGACAGAGACAATATAAAGTACAGTAGCTCGTTTCTGTAACTCGTACAGATCGCACTTACCGATCACCCTGACGTCATTCTCACCTTCACTGTTTCTGTAAAAAAAATTGCCGATTCTTATTCCATTCACTCGTTCCAAGTCGGTAATATGACATTATTCCGATTCTACTTCAATAGGAATCGCTTAAAAAAGTGTTTCTGTAAGAAAATCGACTCAACTTGAAATCGGTAACTTTCTCACTGACTTTAAGCCAAGTGAGAACTCTGCCGATTGCTATAGTGTTGTTGCAATTATGAAAAAGCACGTAACCAAATATAATTTTTTACACCAAATACAATTTAATTGAAGTTATTTTAGACAAATTAATATTTTATTAAAAAAATATATTTTAATTGTGTTAATTGTGTTTGAAAATAGGCAGCTAAATATAAACATTTAAGATGACAGTGTGTTGAAAATTACGACAATTTAAGAAGCGGTTTCAACGAAATCGGTATGGAAATGCAAAATAACCAAGTGCAAATTAACAAAATGAGTGAGAAGGTAAGTAATTGTAATGTCGTTTAAATATATGTTTTATTAAAATAACAGTGTTTTAATGCAAAATATTTGTACATGAAATCAATTCAATTTGTAGAACATTCTAGAACATTTTTTAGATTGTAGAACATTTTTCAGAAGATCCACGCAGATTACTCCTCAAATAGATCGAAATTGTAAATATTTTGCATTAAAACACTGTTATTTAAATAAAACATATATTTAAACGACATTATAATTACTTACCTTCTCACTCATTTTGTTAATTTGCACTCGGTTATTTTGCATTACCATACCGATTTCGTTGAAACCGCTTCTTAAATTGTCGTAATTTTCAACACACTGTCATCTTAAATGTTTATATTTAGCTGCCTATTTTCAAACACAATTAACACAATTAAAATATATTTTTTTAATAAAATATTAATTTGTCTAAAATAACTTCAATTAAATTGTATTTGGTGTAAAAAATTATATTTGGTTACGTGCTTTTTCATAATTGCAACAACACTATAGCAATCGGCAGAGTTCTCACTTGGCTTAAAGTCAGGGAGAAAGTTACCGATTTCAAGTTAAGTCGATTTTCTTACAGAAACACTTTTTTAAACGATTCCTATTGAAGTAGAATCGGTACAATGTCATATTACCGACTTGGAACGAGTGAATGGAATAAGAATCGGCAATTTTTTTTACAGAAACAGTGAAGGTGAGAATGACGTCAGAGTGATCGGTAAGTGCGATCTGTACGAGTTACAGAAACGAGCTACTGTACTTTATTTTGTCTCTGTCTTAATGTTCTTGCGCCAAGCTAAAATTTAGGGAAACCCCTAAATTTTGTTGTGGATAGCGACATTCTGTGCACGAGAAGAACAAATTTGAAATAGGCTAAAAACTTTTATTTTTTTTATGCATTTAAATAGGAAATATAGGAATGTTCCGAAATTTGAGATAGTATCGAAGAAAAATGAATGATATTGAATGGAGCTTACAAAATATTTCTTTTAAGCAACTATTTTTTTACAACGTTTAAAAGATCGTACGAAGGCCGAAATTTATTCGGTCGGTGTTGTCCAAAGGTATAGCTGGACATTTTGGAGCCGATTTTGCCATTCTGATTCATTTAATAAATTTAGCTACTTTTTTGAGTTATAATATCATTTTGGCTCACGCAGATTCCCTTGTCTGTTCTGATCCCATTTTAATTTATTTTCCGTTTTTGGTTGCTGTATGTGAAAGCAAAGAAAATTCATAATTTTCAGGTGCGGAATACGTAATTACCAAAAATATTTAACTAAACCCACCGTAAGGGGCCCAATATACATGGTTAAAGTTTTCTCATAATTGCAACAACACTATAGCAAGTCAGGGAGAAAGTTACCGATTTCAAGTTAAGTCGATTTTCTTACAGAAACACTTTTTTAAGCGATTCCTATTGAAGTAGAATCGAAACAATGTCATATTACCGACTTGGCACGAGTAAATGGAATAGGAATCGTCAATTTTTTTACAGACAGTGAAGGTGAGAATGACGTCAGAGTGACGTCAAATCGGTAAATGCAATCGGTACGAGTTACAGAAACGAGCTACTGTACTTTATTTTGTCTCTGTCTTATTGTTGTTGCGTCAAGCTAAAATATAGGGAAACCTCTAAATTTTGGTGTGGATAGCGACATTCTGTGCATGAGAAGAACAAATTTGAAATTGGCTAAAGATGTTTTTTTATGCATTTATATAGGAAATATATGGAAAGTTCCGAATTTAAAAGATCGTACGGAGGCCGAAATTTATTCGGTCGGTGTTGTCTAAAGTTATAGCTGGACATTTTGGAGCCTATTTTGTGATTCCGATTCACTTAATAAATTTAGCTACTTTTTTAAGTTATAATATCATGTTGGGTCACGTAGATTCCCTTGTCTGTTCTACAATTTTTTCCAAAAATTCGTCCTTCTTCTCGGTTACCAATTTTCGGTGGACGCTTAGCATACATAGTCCTGCAATATATATATATATATATATATATATATATATATATATATATATATATATATATATATATATATATATATATATATATATATATATATATATATATATATATATATATATATATATATATATATATATATATATATATATATATATATATATATATATATATATATATATATATATATATATATATATATATATATATATATATATATATATATCGGAATTAGCCGCTTCCTTTTTGAATTTATTTACTTTGGAGTTAACTAACTTATCAATAGAATGTTTAAAGTTAGCTGTAATATTGTTAGTTGCTGCGAATGTGTCGGCTAATATTTTAGCTTTGTCTTCATAGGAATTAAGTTTCTCGTTGTGGTGTGTAAGACATGGAATCTTTTGTTTTGCTTTACCCTGATAAGCTTTTACTTATTTTCCAAAAAGCCTTGTCTCCAGGTTTTAAATTGGAAAGTGTATGTAACCACCTTCTGTTACGGTCTAACTTAATTTTGATAACTATAATTCTATTTATCTGTTTTACACATTGGTTGTAAAAGTTGGCTTCTGACAGAGAAGTCGATCTTTGGCTTTTGCGCTTAAAACACCTTCTAGTCCTGATTAATTTGATAACGTCCTGAGGCAATACGTAGTTATTATATGAATTTACTTTTGGAGTAGTCATGTCTCTTGCTTGTAGAATAATTCGTGTTAGTTGACTAATTTTTTCATCAATTCTATCACTGGTAGAGTAAGTTTCCGCAATTAACCGAATTCTGTTGTCTATAATGTTTTTAAAGGCTGTCCAGTTGGCCAATTTATAGTCGTAATGACTGGTGTCTACTATACAAAAGGTAGAGAGATTGATTGAACGTTTGTTTGCTGGGTAAATTCTCTTGAAATTCTCTGTCTCATCGAAAACTAAATTAAAGAACTAAGAATACGTGTGAAATCTCTCGCGTTTTTTATTTTTTTACTAGTTGTCGATATGACTTGGGTGATTTTTTGCTTCAATAATTTCTTTGCAAGAAATACCGTTATACATTTGTTTTCGCGTTTTGCTACATTTGGAAGTTGCATCTGTTGCTTAGTTTTAAGTAAACTTTTAATTGTGTCACAAGTGTTTTAGGTGTAAAATAAAGCGTTTAATATTTCAAATGGATATACGCAACTTTTTCACCGATGAGTTTTAATTATTATATATGAAACACAAACAATGTATTTCATTATCATAATGTAAACTAAAAGTTATTATTTTTAGGAATTGGTGTTAGTAAAAAACGCAAGCTTCAACCAAATCAAGAGGCTGTACAAGAAAAAAAGTATGCGATTCCTTGCCACAACAACCAGTGGTATCAGATCCAGTGATCCAAGAAGCAATTTGTAATAGATGATAGTGCTAAAAGAGAAATGCTAAATATCTGCTGGATACCACCGCCGAATTATAATTTTGCCGATGTTTCCGCTGACCCAAAAAGAAAATTTTTTCACTATTGGCTACAAATGTATACTCCTTGGCTTGCGTACTCCAAAAAATTGAAGGGATCAGTTTGTTTGTATTGCGTTATTTTTCCTCCAAAAACGTACAAGGGTATACAGGATCATTTATTATAAAAGCTTTTGTAAGATATAAACAAATGCATGAGCATTGCAAAGAACATGCTAGTAATCAATGACATAAGAAAGCGGTAGAAGCAGCGAAATCATTTTTGACAAATATTCCAGTAGACGCAATGATGGTTTCAGGTCATAAGAAACTGATTGAGGAGAACCCTAAAATTGTTACCTCCATCACAACATGTATTTTATTTTGCGGAACACATGACATGGCTTTGCATGGAAAAAATCAATATAGCACTACTCCAGGTAGTATAGTTTCTTAATAAAAAATCGTATACTATAAATTTTTTTATTTAGGTATTTTCCAAGATATAAAAGGTCTGAGAATCGATTGTGGCGACCAGATTTTGCAAAAGCATTTAAATAATTCGAACAAAAATGCAAAATACTTGTCACCACAAATCCAAAATCAATTAATTACTATATGTGATTTAATGATAAAAGACGACATCGCGCAGGACATAAAAAAATCTTTTGCGCACAGCATATTAGCTGACGAAACAGCGGATATATCGGGTAAAGAGCAACTATCTGTTGGAATACGCTTCTTTGACGAAGAAAAATGTTTAATACGAGAAGAATTTCTTGGGTTTGTGGAATTAAATGCAATGAATGCAAAATGTATTGCCGACGAAATTCAAAATTTTATATCGACATTGCAACTGGATGAATCTAAATGTGTTGGGCAGGGCTATGATGGTTGTAGTACTATGACTGGAAAAGAAGGAGGTGTACAAAATATTTTGAGGCAAAAATTGAAAAAAGCCCCTTTTTCATTGTGCTACCCACAAACTGAACCTCGTTGTAATCGATCTAAACGTTCTCCCAAAAATTCGAAACACGATAGGTATGTATTTAACTGTTGACGGATTTACAATGAATTCATCTTCAATCTTTTCATTTGCAGGTACAATAAAATTTATTATAATTTTTTTTCGGAAAGCGCCTTTGAGAGAAAAGTGCATTGGTCACACAAATATAAAAGTATCGCGCGTTTCAAAGAAAATTTTGTTGATATTGTGGAAACATTGGAAAGGTTAACAGGTGAAGGAAATCAGAACACGCGGAAACATGACTTTCAACTTCATTGCGCAGCCACTCAACCCGTTTTCGTTTTCAGTGTTTTTGTAATTGCACAGTATTCCCTTCTGTTGGAACCAACTGCAAATATTTTGCAGTCTAAAACTATGGATTTATTGCAATGTGCCAAGCAAATAAAATAATAATGGCCGTTCTACAGGAACACCGAACTAATGCACAGGGCATTGTGGACAGATTGCCTTTTTCTATTCCTGAAAACACAGCCAATTTAGGAATAGAGATGTCTGTTACAAGGATAGTCTCTCGCCAACGCACCGTTCAAATCCCCCATTTTCATCACCTGCTGAATACTGGAAGCGATCTATATACACTCCTTATATAGATTCTTTAATTTCATCACTGGACAGAAGATTTAATGAAGAGAATAGGCCAGCGTTTGCAATTCATTGTTTGCACCCGTCAAACATGTTTTCTTTGAAGCTGGAAGAGCTTAAAGATGCCACAAAAATGTTTGAGCATTTTTATGAGTTGGATGATTTGGAAGGAGAAATTGAGCTTTGGTATAATTCTTGGCAACAAAAAAAATGGGTAAAGACGAATTAGCCGACTTAGAGCTGGCGAGTATTTTGAAAGACGCTAGATTATTTTATCCAAATATAAGGAAGGCGTTATTAATTTCATTGTCACAGCCTTGCACTACTGCAACTGTTGAGCGGTCATTTAGCACTTTAAGGCGAGTAAAAACATAGTTGCGCTCCACAATGACTGAAGCTCGTTTAAACGGTAAAATAATATGCAATTTTATTTATTATCAAAAAATAAGTATATATATATATATATATATATATATATATATATATATATATATATATATATATATATATATATATATATATATATATATATATATATATATATATATATATATATATATATATATATATATATATATATATATATATATATATATATATATATATGACCCGGTCTACGAAAAGGGACCTTCGGTGTGAAAATATCATTTTTCACTTTTTTGGCGATTCGGATAGACTAATGTGTGCTCTTTCTAATGGCGCAAAGCAGAAGTTTCCAACTCGTTAAGAAGTTTGTCAGGAATTTTCCAAAAAAAAAAGCAGAAATGAGTGAAAATGAAAAAAAATTGGACATTGAATTATAACATAATAAACATCATTTCATACTTTTATTTGAAGGGAAACCAGCCATTTTACATAAAAATCGAAATATAAAATAAATCTATAATTTTTTTTACGCTTTATATTTTTTTTTCCGATGCCAAATTTTTTTTTGGTAGTAGAGCCGCAGAATCTTCCTCGTCATTACCATCTGCCTTTCGTTTCTTCGATGCCAACTTTTTTTTTGGTAATGGAGCCGCAGAATCTTTCTTGTTATTACCTTTTGCTTTTTGTTTCTTCGATATCGAATTCTTGTTTTGCAAGGGAGCCGCAGAATTATCTTCTCCATCAACTTTGGATTTTTGTTTCTTTGGCTTTTCTTCCGGTTTTGGGGCTAAAATATCTACTTTTCTTGGATCTGCGACTAAACTGCGGAGATTTTGGTAAATATACCATTGGCGTTCCAACGTTAAACCAACTGGATGTATAGTTTTTGGCATTTCACTGACGATAGGTTCCAACAATAGATGAAAAGAGTCCACGTTCTCACTATCCGCGAATTTTTTTGCTTGTACACAATCTGTACAGATTATGAAGTGATGGAACTGCGTTATGCCAACGAGTGGCCGATAAAATAGTTTGAAATAGGTATCCCATTGATACCATGTAACATTCTCTGCTGATACTACTTTATTATAACCACCGGGTGAGGATTCAACAACACATTGCAATAAATCTTCATAAGTATCGATGTTGCTAAGAGCATACTTTGCTTTGAAAATCCCGAAGAAGCGATCAGGCGCAAATTTCGTATGTCCTGTTAGTAAGAAATTGAATAAAATCGTTTGTTCAAGTTTTCGAGCAACTCTCCATTGTAAATACGATAATACGGTATTATTTTTGTTTTGCCCTACGCAATTGTCACAAAAAATAACCAGTTTTGGGATATCTTTGCAATGAGTTTCTAAGTAGTGATGCAAAATGCTGATGACACAGTTCGGTCCTTTCACTGTTGGTCGGTCCTTTCACTGTTGGTCGTTAACTAAAAAAGAACTCGGTAAAACCACGAAATTACGCCATCTAATACGATATTTTTCGAAACAGAAACACCACTGAATATCTTTAAACACGGTAGGATGAGTAGGGATACAGAGAGAAGGGAACAACTGAAGCGAAACTGATCACATGACTTGTTTATCTTTAACAGCTGTTTTCTCGAAAACTTGTTTTTACACCGAAGGTCCCTTTTCGTAGACCGGGTCACATATATATATATATATATATATATATATATATATATATATATATATATATATATATATATATATATATATATATATATATATATATATATATATATATATATATTTTTTGGAGCCTTAATTTCATGTGTTGTATGTATACAACATGGCGCATGAACGGAGAGTTTTGATATTTTAAATTTTGTGTTTATTTCGTTTGTTGCACTGTAATTGTGGTGTTTTTTTACTAACTTTTCCAGACTTTTGGTTATATTTGTTCATTGAATGTACTATGGCCCAACGAAAGGGATTAACTGCAAAAGAAATAAATGAAATTATCGAGTTCGATTGGGATGATTCAGAGGCTGAAGCAGAACCAGAAGAACCAAATACGGAAATTTCTGTTGAAGAAGCGAGCGTTGTAAATAAAATATGTGAAGATATAACGGTGGCAGATTTGCAGACGCTTGAACTCCCCGAAGACATGGAAATCATTGATGATCCCATTTTTGAAAACTTTGAGATTAAAACGGAGCAACAATTTGAAAAAGTGTATTTAAAAACTTAAAATGGAGAAAAAAAGATTTGCAATCTCATGACAAAGTATGGGTTGGGCCTATAGGCAATGAAGTAGACGTATATTCCCCGTTACAATACTTTCATATGTTTTTTGATACTGATATGATAAAGAAAATTGTTGAAGAGACAAATCTGTATTCAGTCCGACAAAGTGGATTATCGGTCAATGTTACTTTTAAGGAAATGGAACAGTATTTAGGAATTCTTCTTTATATGGGGATCATCAAATATCCTGAAATGAGAATGTTATGGCAGGCAGAGTTCCGAATTCCGTTAGTAGATGCAGCAATGACTGGAAAACGTTTTGAAAAAATTAAACAATTGTATTTACATTTCTCTAGTGACGATAAAAAAAAGGTGAGGATGGTTATGGTAAGCTGCAAAAGATTAAGCCGATCTTAGAGGGCTTTCGACAAAATTGTTTAAAAGTTACTGCAGAGCAGCACCACTGCATAGATGAGCAGATTATTCCATTCAAAGGAAAACAACTTTTAAAACAATATAACCCGAAAAAACCACACAAATGGGGGTTTAAAGTATTCACCAGATGTGGAAAGTCAGGCATCATATATGACTTCGCAATATACACCGGAGAAGGAACTTGTCCTAGTTATGGTTTAGGCATTTCCTCCTACATTGTAATTCACTTGTTGAAGGGCTTACCCGAAAACCAAAACTATGAGGTTTTTTTTGACAACTGGTTCACATCATTCCATTTGATGAAGACCCTCAGAGATAAAGGTTTTGTTGCAACTGGAACAGTGCGCAGTAATCGTTTGGGAAAGGCTGACTTAGATTCAGATGCAAAGTTGAAAGCAAATGGGCGTGGTGCATACGACCATAGAGTAGAATCAGCACATGATATCATAGTTGTAAAATGGTATGACAACAAATCAGTACAGCTGCTGTCCACGGACTATGGTATTGAACCCATGTCTTCGTGCCGCCGATGGAATCAAAAAAAAAAGTTTGTGGAAATTCCTATGCCAAATATAGTTCAGCAATACAATCATTTTATGGGAGGTGTAGACTTAGCAGATATGCTCTGTGAGTTATATAGGATAAACCATCGATCCCGAAAATATTATATGCGAATTTTCTTTTGGGTTGTTAATTCCGCAGTCACGAACAGTTGGCTACTTTATAGGCGCCATTGTCAGCTTACAAAAGTCAGTGATAAAGATACGCTGACCCTGGTACAGTTCCAAACTAGAATTGGAATTGGCCTTATTTATACAAACACTTCCGGTCCGAGGAAACGTGGTCGTCCATCAGATTCTCCACAAACGACTCCATCAACTTCTAAGCGTAGCGCACCCTCTATTCAGGTTGAAGAATTTAGGTATGATGGATTTGGACATTTACCGTCTTACAAACCGAAGCAGTCGCGTTGCAAATTTTGTAAAACTGGCTTCACAACTGTCTATTGCACAAAATGTAATGTATCCATATGCTTTACTCCTAAAAACAACTGTTTCAGTAAATACCATGTAAAATAGTAAGACTTATATTCGTCTTGCAACTCTTGTAAGATATTACATCCATAATTTTGTGCATAAATTAAAAATAAATAAAATAAACTATAAAAACGTTGTTTTTGTTTTATCAAAAATTCTTATATTTTCAGAGTTCGTTTATGCACCATGTTGTATATGTACAACATTTTCTAAAACCTACGTGGAGAGTCTAATTTTTTTTTAACTCTTTTTTGTGTTATTTGACTCCAATATAGTCATAATTAACGTCAAAAAAAATATAGCTGCCATAACGAAGTTTGGTGCATGAGAGGGTTAAAGTGCTAAATGAGTGCTCAACAGTTGCAGTAGTGCACGGCTGTGACAATGAAATTAATAACGCCTTCCTTATATTTGGACAAAATAATCTAGCGTCTTTCAAAATACTCGCCAGCTCTAAGTCGGCTAATTCGTCTTTACCCATTTTTTTTGTTGCCAAGAATTATACCAAAGCTCAATTTCTCCTTCCAAATCATCCAACTCATAAAAATGCTCAAACGTTTTTGTGGCATCTTTAAGCTCTTCCAGCTTCAAAGAAAACATGTTTGACGGGTGCAAACAATGAATTGCAAACGCTGGCCTATTCTCTTCATTAAATCTTCTTCCAGTGATGAAATTAAAGAATCTATATAAGGAGTGTATATAGATCGCTTCCAGTATTCAGCAGGTGATGAAAATGGGGGATTTGAACGGTGCGTTGGCGAGAGACTATCCTTGTAACAGACATCTCTATTCCTAAATTGGCTGTGTTTTCAGGAATAGAAAAAGGCAATCTGTCCACAATGCCCTGTGCATTAGTTCGGTGTTCCTGTAGAACGGCCATTATTATTTTATTTGCTTGGCACATTGCAATAAATCCATAGTTTTAGACTGCAAAATATTTGCAGTTGGTTCCAACAGAAGGGAATACTGTGCAATTACAAAAACACTGAAAACGAAAACGGGTTGAGTGGCTGCGCAATGAAGTTGAAAGGCATGTTTCCGCGTGTTCTGATTTCCTTCACCTGTTAACCTTTCCAATGTTTCCACAATATCAACAAAATTTTCTTTGAAACGCGCGATACTTTTATATTTGTGTGACCAATGCACTTTTCTCTCAAAGGTGCTTTCCGAAAAAAAATTATAATAAATTTTATTGTACCTGCAAATGAAAAGATTGAAGATGAATTCATTGTAAATCCGTCAACAGTTAAATACATACCTATCGTGTTTCGAATTTTTGGGAGAACGTTTAGATCGATTACAACGAGGTTCAGTTTGTGGGTAGCACAATGAAAAAGGGGCTTTTTTCAATTTTTGCCTCAAAATATTTTGTACACCTCCTTCTTTTCCAGTCATAGTACTACAACCATCATAGCCCTGCCCAACACATTTAGATTCATCCAGTTGCAATGTCGATATAAAATTTTGAATTTCGTCGGCAATACATTTTGCATTCATTGCATTTAATTCCACAAACCCAAGAAATTCTTCTCGTATTAAACATTTTTCTTCGTCAAAGAAGCGTATTCCAACAGATAGTTGCTCTTTACCCGATATATCCGCAGTTTCGTCAGCTAATATGCTGTGCGCAAAAGATTTTTTTATGTCCTGCGCGATGTCGTCTTTTATCATTAAATCACATATAGTAATTAATTGATTTTGGATTTGTGGTGACAAGTATTTTGCATTTTTGTTCGAATTATTTAAATGCTTTTGCAAAATCTGGTCGCCACAATCGATTCTCAGACCTTTTATATCTTGGAAAATACCTAAATAAAAAAATTTATAGTATACGATTTTTTATTAAGAACTATACTACCTGGAGTAGTGCTATATTGATTTTTTCCATGCAAAGCCATGTCATGTGTTCCGCAAAATAAAATACATGTTGTGATGGAGGTAACAATTTTAGGGTTCTCCTCAATCAGTTTCCTGACCTGAAACCATCATTGCGTCTACTGGAATATTTGTCAAAAATGATTTCGCTGCTTCTACCGCTTTCTTATGCCATTGATTACTAGCATGTTCTTTGCAATGCTCATGCATTTGTTTATATCTTACAAAAGCTTTTATAATAAATGATCATGTATACCCTTGTACGTTTTTGGAGGAAAAATAACGCAATACAAACAAACTGATCCCTTCAATTTTTTGGAGTACGCAAGCCAAGGAGTATACATTTGTAGCCAATAGTGAAAAAATTTTCTTTTTGGGTCAGCGGAATCATCGGCAAAATTATAATTCGGCGGTGGTATCTAGCAGATATTTAGCATTTCTCTTTTAGCACTGTCATCTATTACAAATTGCTTCTTGGATCACTGGATCTGATACCACTGGTTGTTGTGGCAAGGAATCGCATACTTTTTTTCTTGTACAGCCTCTTGATTTAGTTGAAGCTTGCGTTTTTTACTAACACCAATTAATAAAAATAATAATTTTTAGTTTAAATTACGATAATAAAATACATTGTTTGTGTTTCATATACATATAATAATTAAAACTCACCGGTGAAAAAGTTGCGTATATCCATTTGAAATATTAAACGCTTTATTTCACACCTAAAACACTTGTGACACAATTAAAAGTTTACTTAAAACTAAACAACAGATGCAACTTCCGAATGAAGCGAAACGCGAAAACAAATGTATAACGGTATTTCTTGCAAAGAAATTATTGAAGCAAAAAATCACCCAAGTCATATCGACAACTAGTAAAAAAATAAAAAAAACGCGAGAGATTTCACACGTATTCTTAGTTCTTTAATTTAGTTGTCGATGAGACAGAGAATTTCAAGAGAATTTACCCAGCAAACAAACGTTCAATCAATCTCTCTACCTTTTGTATAGTAGACACCAGTCATTACGACTATAAATTGGCCAACTGGACAGCCTTTAAAAACATTATAGACAACAGAATTCGGTTAATTGCGGAAACTTACTCTACCAGTGATAGAATTGATGAAAAAATTAGTCAACTAACACGAATTATTCTAGAAGCAAGAGACATGACTACTCCAAAAGTAAATTCATATAATAACTACGTCTTGCCTCAGGACATAATCAAATTAATCAGGACTAGAAGGTGTTTTAAGCGCAAAAGCCAAAGATCGACTTCTCTGTCAGAAGCCAACTTTTACAACCAATGTGTAAAACAGATAAATAGAATTATAGTTATCAAAATTAAGTTAGACCGTAACAGAAGGTGGTTACATACACTTTCCAATTTAAAACCTGGAGACAAGGCTTTTTGGAAAATAAGTAAAAGCTTAAGAGGTAAAGCAAAACAAAAGATTCCATGTCTTACACACCATAACGAGAAACTTAATTCCGATGAAGACAAAGCTAAAATATTAGCCGACACATTCGCAGCAACTAACAATATTACAGCTAACTTTAAACATTCTATTGATAAGTTAGTTAACTCCAAAGTAAATAAATTCAAAAAGGAAGCGGCTAATTCCGAAGGTGCACTTTTTACAACACTTGACGAAATAGCCATTTTAATAAAATCACTCAAAGCCTCCAAATCACCTGGACTTGACACTATTTCTAATCTATTGATCAACAGCTGTATACGTTTGAATTACTTCCCGAAGCAGTTCAAACAAGCAAAAGTTATTGCTCTTTTAAAGCCCAACAAGATAAAAACCGATCCCAAGAGCTACCGACCTATAAGTTTACTGAGCAATCTCGGTAAACTGTTCGAAAAAGTCATATATAGTATTTATGAATTCGCTTCAGAGCAGCAACTTATAGCTAATGAACAATTTGGTTTTAAAAAACAGCACAGTTTTGTACATCAGGTAAACAGAATAAAAACCATTATCTCAACAAACAAAAGAAAAAAACGCTCTACTGGTCTAATCTTATTAGACATAGAAAAAGCTTTCGATACTGTTTGGCATAACGTCCTAATTTACAAGCTGCTGAAAGCAACAGTTCCAACCTACCTGTGCAAACTTGTTGCAGACTTTCTTGACTGCAGATCATTCGTTGTTTCAGTTAATAAAGTACAGTCTCCGCGGAAAACAACCTCAACAGGACTACCACAAGGGTCTGTACTATCACCACTCCTGTATTCTATATATACATCGGACTTTGCCTCACCAACATACATGAAAGTAGCATATTACGCGGACGATACAGCTCTTATCACATGTAGCAAACTTACGAAGGCTCCGCTGAAAAAAATGGAAAAAGGACTAAACGCTTGTAACAAGTATTTTTACAAATGGAAAATTAAGATTAACCCCAGCAAAACGCAATCTATAATTTTTCCATACAACAATTCACCCAAACGAATACCAAGTCGGCAAATTAATTTCGAAAACGGCAGAATCCCCATTCAAGAAGACGTTAAATACCTTGGCGTTACTCTTGATAAAAAACTTTTATTCAAAAAACACATAGACGAAATCTGTAAGAAGGGATTGAAAACATTAAAAGCTTTATGGCCGTTGCTAAATAAAAGATCTTCTCTCAACCTACATAATAAAAACCTTATCTATAAAAGTATAATAAGACCAACGCTAACATACGCATGTCCCATTTGGTATAAAGCTGCTAAAACACACATTAAGAAGCTGCAAATAATACAAAACAAGTGTCTCAAAATTATTAATTAAAAGCCTTGGAGGTACCCAACTTTCCTACTCCATCATGAAAGCGGTTACGAAAAAATTCACCAATTTATAAAAAGAATAACAGATAACTATATTAGCATCATTGAAAATTCTTCCTATCCACTGATACGAGAATGTATAGAATTGCAATAATATTTATTTATTATTAAAAAAAATCATCAAATTGAAAACTGCGCGCACATGAAGGTTTACTCGTGTTAGTAAATCAACCACATGGCACACAATTTTTCTAATAATATTTGATTTCTTTTTCGTCAAATGAAGGCTTTTCCTATTTTTCTTTCAGAACTATCAATAATTTACACATACGTTTTAAGATCTAATATTATAAACTTTATTTGCTATAATATCCTATGATAAAATCTCATAATCTGTACATATAAATAATAAAAAAATATGCTATGAATAAAGATGAATTTACAAATTGAATTGAAATTGAATCATTTCAAATAAATGATGTTATGCTAAAAATATGTAAACAAGAACGAATACTTCGCTAGTAGCATATTCTTCTTATTCCCTGATACACAATTTGCAAAATATTTTTACTTCAAATGTAAAATATTAAATAAGGAAATATAATGCACCATTATATTTCAAACGCTTGCCTTTGTGTTTGGTGGGTACTTCTGCCATCTCACTAATACTAATACGAGTAAGCATCAATACAAGCACAGTTTTAGTTGTGCCCACCACTGACATAAAAACAATGAGTATGACGACGTATAGAGGTAACATGTACAGACAGAACTACATGTTCTCTCAAATTAGAATATTTTTTGTTTTTGTGGTATAATCTCTGGTCACACACTAGTAGCGAAACAATGTCTTCGTACTCTTTGATAATAACTATGTATATTTCCTTCAATTGAATAGTACCTTCAGTGGATTTTTAATAATTGTATTGTATGCATGTAAAAAAAAATATTATAGAATTAGGTGGGTGCCACGGCCCTCTAGGCCCATACCTGGCTAAGCCCATGATTCCTACCGTATCTTTCCATCACAGATCAAATTTTTACCGATTTCAACGAACAGAAACAGCAGTTGTCACGAAATCGGTAACTTTCAATCTAGTCGGTGTGACGTCACATAAATCGGTAACTTACCGACACGAAATGAAGCTAAAAGTCAAAATATATTTACCCACGACAAAAAATCGATATCGGATGTGCTGCGACAAAAAACGGTGCTAGAAGCATTTTTGCTGTCAAATAAAAATGTCAAATTCATTTATTGAGAAACAGAAGATCGCAGATCAATCGAAAAATGTGGAAATGTTTAAAAAATATTATTTTTTGCATTATTTATACTTAAAAGTGAGAGCGACAAAAAATCTTTGGTGTGAAAGTGCTAGTGGCTGTCGCGTAGACGGCATGACAGTCGCATCGGAAGTCTGAACACGACTTAAAAATGAACTTGGTCGCATTTGATTTCAGAAGGGCGGTGGTAACTTCTCTACGGTCTATGTGGGGTAAACTGGTCCTTATATGACATACATTTTTTTAATTTTTAAAGAGGGAACCTCCTAAATTGTTCTTTCAAAAAATATATCAAACCGATATTTTCATTTTTACACGTGCCGCATTGAAATATAAAGCTCATATAAAACTGTAAAGATTTTACTTAGCTTTTCTACTTGCGTCGTTGTTTGTACATGTACAAAAAAAGGAGATTTCCCATTTTATTTTATAGATAAAGTTTGGAGAACAAATCGATTACTATACATTATTTTTGCAAGTGTGAGATTGTTTATACGAAATTTTGTAGTCTAATTTTTGGAAGTGTAACTAATCTGTATTAAATGTCATCAAAAATGTATAATTTCTAATGTTTCGTATGAGTAACAGTACAAAAAGCTCTATTTAAAAGCTGTAAATATGATACTTTTACCGTTTGCTCTTTCGTCAATAGTCGTTACAGCATTGTTTTTTCGTTTTGTAAACCAGCAAATAAATATAGCAACAGAAAACATATATTGCATTAAAAGAACTGCATTTGTTTTGTTCTTTGTTTTCGCTCATATACGGAGATTTTTGTATTTGTTCCGTCAACAGGTATAGTATAAAAAACATTCGGTGCCCAAATGTCAATCAGATTACAAGTCAAAGAATAATATATTTGTAATGTCGCGAACAAAGATTTATTTAATTTGATCAATGAAAAATCAAATTCTTGGTAGCAAGCTTCCTTTTCAAAAAGATTGTGTTTTATTTTATAATATCCGAGTTGCAAATATGAATCTTACTGACTCAGCTAATTTAGTTATAGACCAGTATATAATTTTTTGGAAAAAGGCAAGAATTCCAACCAAACATCGAAGTGATTGAGTGAAGAAACTTTAAACACTGTATGAATTTTGGAAAAATTTAGAAAAAAGCTGCAAAAGTTTAAGGGATGCTCAAAAATATAAGAGAAAATGTTTGAAGAAAATATAAATAACTTGTTCGACATAGCGCATACAAAGGCTTAAAATTTGATATGTATTGAAGAGGATAAAGAGTTTTTGATTGCACAGAGAAAGCCGTATCGAGAAGGCAGTATGGTTGGAATTGATATGGAACTAAATGCTGTAGAAAAACAGAAAGAATAAAAAAAGATAAAGCAAAAAAACAAAGAATTCAAGCGGAAATGATTAAATACCATGCTCAAGGTAACGTACATACATATATGATGGAAATATAAATGTCATTACTAATTTTTCGCCGATTTTAGTTCCAGTACCTAGAAGATTCAGTACAGGTTCAGAAACTTCAGATGTTTAGAAAAATATAAGTACAGGACATCATGAAACACAAATATATGATATAGAAATAGCTATTTCATCCAATATAGACCTATCTATGAATGTTTCTTATGACATATCGCAACAATCGTCCAGGTCTGTAACTATACGGCGCAGAAAATTAATTGTAAATAGCGGTCTCTCAGCAGATATAGATAAATGCAAAGTGAGCGATGGAGATGCAGTTCACCTACCGAATGCCTGTGTAGAAAGTTTATCGTTAAATCCAATGGATTATGTAATTAATCAATTTTGAATCAGAAAAGCCGGGAAACAACATTGCGAAGATAAGCGATAAATATTCAAGCAGAGTTCGCATATTAAAATGTTGATTTTGCTGATGTCCATTGGGATACGAAGCTTCTCCCAAATGTGACTGGAATGGAGAAACAAGATCGTTTACCTGTTATTGTGAAAACGCTTCTTACATAACAACTCTTATGAGTTCCGCATATTCCTTCAGGATCGCGTAAAGAAATTTCTAGTGCAGTTTTTGATACATTGGAAAAATGCTGGTCAAAAACAGCTTGTTCTTCAAGTAAGACATAATTTTTTTTTATTTTTCTTTGCAACTTTAAGTTTTTTAATTGATATTTCAGGTCGTGCAAAACTACAGAAAGAAATACCCACATTATTCGTGAAAAGCCATGAGTGTTCCTTATAAATAAAAGAGACTTTTAATTACATAGAGGCAAATAAACTTAAATATATGTAATATAAAGTTTAATCTCAATGTGTTGAAACTAATATATCGATATAAAATTTTTACAGAACAATTGTTTTACTAAAAAGAACAATTTAAGAGGTTCCCGCAGTAAAAATTATGATTTTAGAAAATAAGCCCCAGTCTAATGTGGGGTATTCAGGGCTATAAAATAGGCTTTTTCATTTTGAACTTTCAGCCCATTAAAAATTTAATTTTTAGATCCCGACTACCACAACCAGGAAAAAATATTTGGTTTTGAAATCTGGAAGAGACATACACGGATATAAAAAAATATATCCTGGTATGGTATTTGATCTAGATCGAATTAAAAATATTTTCTGTATAGGACTTAAAATTGACAAACTTATTCGTATGCATGCTATATAAAAAGAGCAATAGGTCAAGTTTTTGTAGGAATTGTTATTGATCGCTAATAACGCTTTGTGTTAAATTAGAGAGAGAACAATCCGACAAAATTTGCGACTTCTAGAGCTGCAGAACTTTAACTCTGGAGGGAACGGTGTGTCGGGCTATATGCATTAGGGCTATTCAATACATAAAAACATGTGGTCCAACTAATCAGGGTTACTTGCAGTCCTCGTACTTTGTGCGGAGTCTATTTTTAGACATAAATCGATATGATCCAATTTAGAAGAAGTAATTTTTTAGCGTTCACGACGTGCCACGCGAAATAAAGACAAAAGTTAATATGTGATATCTAGAGCAACTGGAACTGAAATGTGAAGGATTTTTTTTAATCTTACGTTAGTTTAGCGCTAGCGTTATCACATCTTGCTTTAAAGTCATAGATGCCATTTATATGATAATTGTTAATATTTCACTTCAAAAGCAAATACATTGTGGAGGGTTTATACAATTTTACCTAACCGACCTTTATGTGGTTTTTACTTGTTGTTATCAATATTAAAACATGATACATTTGTTTTAAAAGAAAATACAGAAAGGACCCTTACCCTTAGCCAGTATAGTTTGTCCGTTTTCTTGGGTTACAGTGGTTCTGTGTCGTCCACGAAACTATTGATCCTTTTCCAACACATACCACTTATGTGCTCTAGGTTTGTCACACTGCCCGAAAAATTTTGTTATTCCAATTGGTCAATTGGTTTTGTAAGCGACCACGACCCACGATTTGAGCTGCCTGACTAGCTGACCCTTCCCTTGCAAGTTCGTCAATTTATTAGTTGCCGTCGTTTTAAATGGAATATTTCTTCTTTACACTCCAGAAGCGTTCGTGACTTGACTGTCATTGAGGACAGTGTCATGGTCGCTACTGGGCTGTCTGTGGAAATCTGTACATTGTCGTATATTTTATTTAAGCTACATTACCGTACACATTCCGTGATTGTCTTTATATCGGCATGTTTCGATATGGAGGGTTTCTACGTGAAACCCAGCTTCAGTTTTGTTGTCCAATTTCGAGCCGTCGCGCCGGCATAACAGTGTATGCCCCGTTTCTTTAATAAAAGATATTCATCTTACCAGGGCTCTCCTTCTCAGGTGAGGAACTAGTCCTTTCCGGTCAGTTGCTGTTGTTGTAACAAAAATATATTTTATTGTGAACTCTTGTTCTTCTATGGGGGATCTGCTTCGATATCCAGATGGAGGAAACACGCCATTTTTACTGGATGCGCCCACAGAGGCCTGGGGGTCAGCTGAGTGTGCTTGGCCGGACAATTGAAGAGGTGCAGCACGTCATGTGGTCCCTGATGGCAGGCGGGACAGATGTCCGGAACGTTAGCATCAATTCGTGCCCAATAAGAATTAAGGCGGCTGCACCATCTAGATCTCAGCTGAACCAAAACCACGCGCGTCTGCCGAGGTCGTACCTTCTCATCAAGTGAAATCTCCGAGGATGTTCCCCTATCACTACATTCACACTGTAGCTAGATACTTCTGCTGCAACTTTATCGGTGTGAATAATGTTAAACCTGCCTAATTGTTCCGATGATCTAAAGGTTCTCTCTTGTACCGCTTGACCTCTCTCTAGATCATGAAAAACGTCCTTATCTACCAGGGCGGAGGCATCCTGTCCAAGAGATGGTGGTTAGGATGACTGCTGCGAAAACACCCTAGCAGGTATTGCTTAGACAGCAAGAAATTGTGTCTGCGCACGGTAAGGACATTCGCCTGGCAAGTCTGAATTTTCTTCCACTGCGTCGTACTCATGTTCGCCGACAACATAGGTGCTACTTAGTTCGCTGCAGGCCAACCTATCCCTTTGTAAGTCGTTAACAAGGTTTCTTTGCAGGCTCTCCAAGTTCTGCCGGTAAGAAAAAGTGCTATGTCAGTGAGGTAGGTAATAGTTTATTTTCTCGCACATGTCCTCCACTTAAGGTCCTGACGCCAGAATTGTGCAATAATCAGCGTCCGACACAATTTCAACGCCGTCTGGTGTTGCAGGAATTTTAGAGAGGTAGAGGTTAAACAGAGCCTGGGATATCACTCCATCCTGGGGAACTTCTTGTTTTACTATACGGGGCTGCGATTTCCTGTCTCTAAATTCTACATATGACTTGCGTCTTTGCCTGGCTTCAGTAGGGGAACCACTCTGCCTATTTTCCAGGCATCGAGAACCAAGTGAGCGGCTAGCGTCAGATTGAGCACTTTGGTCATGCACTATACTCCCATGATATCCAAATGCTTTAACATCAGCATTGAGATTCCGTCCGGACCCAGCGCCTTTGATGACTTTGCGCTGCGGATGACATGGACATTGTGGTGGTGTCTCTTCGACTCGGAGAGCGTGGATACGACGAAATACTCTCCTTTTCGCCTTATCACTCTCTGGGTGCTCAATAAAAAGCCGGTTAAAATAACACGAGCAACGCTGTGGATCTGTCACTGTTATATCACCCAACGTGACGGCGGTGCGATCATTCTTTCTTCCAGGATTAGAGAGCGATTTGAGCGTTGTCCAAAACTTACCAATTCCGGAACTTAAGTTGCACTGCTTCAAGTGGTCTAGCCATTTGTTCCGCTTTTATTTCTTAACCAACCTACTGATCTCAGAGTTGAGATCTCTAATTCTAGGATCAGTAGTGTTTGAGCGACGAATATCATCACGCTCGTCTGCCTCTGCTGGGAAATTTGGTCTACTTTGAGTATTCGTCCAGCAGGGAGCGGCTGCTGCGTTGATGGTGGCCCAGAACTTTTCCTCGTCTACCCGAACATCCGACGAAATGACTAGATTATTAAAGATGCGGTTGGTGGCTTCTCAGCCTTTTTTTTTGATTTAGATACGGCATTCATGAAGTCGGAAGGTATATTTATGGAGAGAATTATGGGAAGGTGGTCCGATCCTAGTGAGATGACTGGTTGCCAGGTGACGTCGTTGATCAGGCCAGGCGATGCCATATGAATGTCACGCGAGCTATGGTAGTCACTCACAACACGCGTGGGGACGTCCTCATTTACTGTGCAGAACGTAGAGCTATCAATTTGCTCTTCCAAAGCTATGCCCTCTGGTCCTTTTCTAGGAGAGAAATCCACAGTTCGTGGTGAGCATTAAAGTCTTCTAGGACCAAGCGGTTATTGCCTTGTTGCAGATTGCTAATGTCAGACAACTAACGCGGGACACGGTTACCAACCAGCGGGATGTAAACCTTGTACAGATCTATCTCAGCAGTTCCAATCTCCCCATACATTTCATAAATGGGTCTCTATAGTCAAGTTCAGGCGAAATAGGTATGTACTGCACAGAATGGTGTAACAGTAAAGCAAGTGCCCCATCTCCACTTCTGGTGCGATCCTTACGTTGCACGTTGTATCCGTCACAAATGTGCAGGTGGGATACAGCATTGTTTCTTGGATCGCAGTTCAATGTCGCTTGGATTTCTGACTCATAAATTCTATTACCTCACTGATTTTGTTGCGTAGGCCATTGCAATTAAATTGCAAAATTGATGCACTATCAGAAGTGGCTAAGGCAATGATGACACCAAATCCAGAGACCCACTGCTAAATTCATTGATACAGCACGAGGCGACATAGTCCGCTTCGCTATACTCCCTGATGTGGTTCAGACCTGAACAGCTCCTGAAGTGCATCCACTCCATGCAACGATTACACCTTACAGACGTAGCACTGTGGTGTATACGGCTCTGACAAACCGAGCAGATCCAAGGTCCGGGTTTTGTTTGATCCCGGCTGGGACCAGTAATAAAATGGAAATAAACGATGAAAAAATGGACAGACAAAAAACAAATATTGTTGAGGCAACTGCCCCTGGCCGAAGAGTGTTAGTTTCGTGTCAATCCGGTACATAGAACCTGCAGTCGCGGTATTGATCGGCCTGTAAATGGTTTGGTGATGCGAGACTCGTTAATGTTTCCTGGATGTTTTGATGGCACGTGTCTGATAAAAATATAAATCAGGCTTATGTGTTATCTTTGCACTAAGGCCCCATTTTGATCTAATTGAGCTTCTGCACATAAACCAGGATCTATCTTTGAGCTTTTTTTCGCTCTTTTGTCTATAATGTATTCCATTATAAGTTAGATTCAAGAATTAACCCAAGGCAGTTAAATATTTGTTCTATCGCTGTCGGTTCCGAGTCGCCAGTCGCGATGTTGGGTTTCATCAGAAGTCTTACCATCTGTTCACTTCTGTCAATTTGCATTTACCAGTGTAACCGGTTGCGTGTGCGTTTTAAAATGGAATCTTTACCTGTTCGCAAAATAACCTTCCGGAGCTAATTTTCGCTTTTCTTATGGTTTTGTTGTAGTCACTTAGTTTCTTGTGGTATTCCTCCTAGTATATTGCACTATTTTTGAGTCGTGACCAATTAAAAGTCTACGCACTGACTTGTTGGTTTTTTCCTTGTTCCTTAACTAAATTGCTGTAGGAGCCGGCATCAAAGAGTTAACATTACGTAGTGGTGGTCAGAAAAGGTATTCGTGTCTGAGACATGTCATACCTGCACGTCGTCTAACACTGTTTTAACAAATTGTTATGTTTATGACCTCTTTCCCAAATGAAGCCATGTTACCATTTTTAAGTGTTATTTGATCGTTAGCATTCTGAAATTCTAAAAGGACATGCCCTCTTTTGTTGCAATTACTGTTGTAAGTCACATGGTGACAGTTAACATCACAGTCTATAATTAATTCCATTCCAGTGATGTTCTGTCGTCCAGTCCACACGCGGTTTTTATGTTTTCCGCGTTCAGTGTTGTCTATGTTGCATTTGTCTCGTCCGTCTCTTAAAAAGAAAAAAACACAATTTACACACTTACAAAAAAAAACACAAAACCGGAAAAAACATCGACCTGGCGCAAACCAGTAACAGCAATACCATACAAAAACAAAAAGGCCCACAATAATAACAATTAATTAAAAAAAGTTCTTGCTCCTCTTACTTACTCCGATCACTGCATTGTTTCAGCATCATTTTCGTGTTCCGCTCTTCGCGTCCCTTTGATACCAGCCCCAAAGCGGTCAGTTTTTATCTAGGAAAAGGCACGTTGTGCTGAGCTCAACCACTTTCTCCAGCATTTTAATTGAAAACTTTGGTTTCTTGATAACGACGTAAATTCTGCTGCTAAATGCTCAAAAATATAATTTTATTTGCAATGGAGATGTTTGTTCCAAATAAAATTATATCGGCTTAACCAGCTAAAAGTATTCGGTTTAACTAGGAATGCTAGAATGCTGTCAGAACTAAAGTGGCGTTCAGAAATTGGGGTTTGAATAAAAACTCCAATACTGAACTGATGCGTAACCAGACAAGAACTTCATGTGATAGAGTGATAAGGCGTGAAAAATGTCTGCACGAACAGCTTCTACGTATAAAAATGCTCACTTTTCAAAGGGGAAGTAAGAGCTTTTGGTGGTTTGTAAGAATAGTAAAGGATAGTTCCTCATCCATCCCACTCGAGTTAAAGGTGACTAGGCATTCACTTCCTTGCCTGAAAGCAATCAAGCACACCCGCGATTGAAATCATATCTTGTTCCGTGCCTCAGACATTTTTTCGAACAGGTGGAGGAAAAAGTGTTCTTGCGAATCTGGATGTAAAAAGATTCCCGGGCCCGGATGGTATTTCGGCACTTGCATGTATAGGGGCCATCACCGGAAGGTACGGTGACATTGCGCAATTATTTGACGAAAATGTATTTAATCATATTTGCCCAAAATTCTATCAAAATAACACTGGCCTGATTTTGTGTTCACTCTTCCGACAATATTTGACAGTTTTTGTTTGTTCAAACAGATGTCAAGTAATGTCAAATAGAAGTTTGGGAAAAATTGATTGACGTGTGTTCACATTTAAATAAATATTTGACTAAAAAAATATTTGATTAAACTTTCAAAAAAAAGAAATTTATTTTCTGTCCACCTTTTGAAACCAATAATGAAGGAAGAAGAAAATTGACTAATTTTGTGCTGTGGAGTAGCATTTTTGAAAGTCTTGGAAGAGAAGGAAAAGACAAAAAAGGCAATGGATTCGGGAGTGGGTAAGTAGTCGGAATAAAGAAGGATGATGCTCAAAGTTGATAAAAAGAACTGAGTCAATTTCAGCATCCGAACGATTAGCTGTTACAATAACATCACTGATTTTACCAGCTGATATTTCTTATTGTTTGCTCTTACAAAAACTTTGTAGGATCAAATAAATATTTTTCGAACATAGATGGAAATAATTGTGGTCAAACTGTATTCTCATTGGGGATTTTTTTTATTTGCTGGCAAATTTTTTTGTTTCCCCGAAATCAGCTGTTTTGTTGTTTGCCACTCAGATATTTTGTAGTCAGATTGTAGCAAAGAAATATTTGACATTTTTCTTCAAATATTTGCCCAGTGTGATCGTACCTAAATTGTTGGTTGTTTAAAAAAGAATAACAAAAAGTTGTCCTTACCTTACCAATCGTTATGATTCCGACGGGGTGGAATTGACGGGGCATAATATTCTAAATATACCTAAGCCAGGTACATTGGTTCATTGCCCTACCTCAGTACCATTGCACGTGCGTTTGACAACTCTAAAGAGAAGAGATAGTATACATTACGTTGGCAAAATAACAGATTCTTGGGCAAGAGCCGAGACCCTATCCTTTATGGGCCAAGGTTCATGAATAAGAGTAACATGTACTTTAACTGTATTCATTATATACATCAGTGCTAACGTTTCCGTTCTGCTTCTATGAAGATTTATTTAAACTACGGAGATCATTTAACAGTAAGCTTATTTTAATGTAGGCGGCGCTTATATTAATGTACTAGGCCAAGCTAAGCTTCTACCCAAGGAATAGGAAGACTTTCCACTAGGTTATTCAGGGCGCATCCTCTCCAGATGAAATTATGTACTCCTCGATCTTATTGTTTACCAGGTCCTCTACATCCTTCTTCTGGTATTCTTTTATTTATCTGTGAATTAGTGCAAAACACAAATCGCTTAATTTTTTGCAACAAAGGCGTAGTATGCTAACCCATTCCCATTTTCACGCCTAGCTTCCTCTTTCTCGAAAACATGGATGACTTATTAGCTAGCTTTGTCCTTGTGGAATATTTACTAGCCGCGCCCGCCTATCTATCGTGTTACTTCATCTTGCCTTTAATTAGGGCCGGAGTTGGAATTGAATTGAAAATGGAAAATTTTCAGGTACAAGTACCGGAAGTGTGGCTGTTACAGATACTTTATAAATTTTGTTCATCTCAGCATGTCGATGTAGACAACATGCTTAATTTACGCATGCATAGCAACTGGTTCCATCATGATCACCTGGGCGATTAATCCAGTTTACCGGCTTACAATACTTCATACTATGTTTGCCTCCACTCAACCATGCCATGAGATTGTTATAACATTGGCGACACGCTGCATTAGGTGTCTAATTTTCACCGGTCAAGTCTACTTCGTCAAAAAAACTCATATGCTCCTTAAGCGTCGTGTTGTTTTTTTTATTATGTGCTACGCCCCTTGTTGCGTGTGCTGAGTTTACTGCTATGCCTATGCTGCTGCGGTGTGATCACGTTGGTGGAGACATAAGATCCCCTGTAAGATGTAAATGAATCATATGAATATTTTTTTTTATTATTTTTGTACTAGATAGCATAGTATCCTAATGTTGAAGTATGAAAGTATCTCAATGTGAAAAATAATTAAAATAAAAAAATTTTGGGAAAATTTTCACTTTTTCGGCTACATAAGCGCTACTTAAACGGTATGAAGACTTATTCCTAAAAAGTTCATATGTTCTAGAAAGTTGTTTATTGAAATCCTAGGTACATTTTTGTCAATTGTTTCCTTAAATTTTGAACGGTTTGCTATCTACCTAACCAGAAAAATAGGTAAAAAATTAAGAAAAAATCCGAACGGTATGCATGATATGAGCCTGAGAATGAAGTGCATTACTTTGGGCAAAACACGGGTCTTTTTATGGTCTTATCACGAAGTGGTGTCCGTATATGGTTATATTTAATATTTATAATATTATATTTCGTGTTGGACTGTGTAGTTTTATGTTCAGCTTCGTAAGAAAATTTTATAGTTATTTTGAAGTCATATCTCCATGTATATTGGGCCCCTTAAGGTGGGGTTAGTTAAATATTTTTGGTAATTACGTATTCCGTACCTGAAAATTATTAATTTTCTTTGCTTTCACATTCAGCAACCAAAATCTAAAAATAATTCAACATGGAATCAGAACAGACAAGGGAATCTGCGTGACCCAAAATGATATTATAACTTAAAAAAGTAGATAAATTTTTTAAATAAATCGGAATCACAAAATCGGCTCCAAAATTACCAGCTATACCTTTGGACAACACCGACCGAATAAATTTCCTTTGTTAAAGCCGGCCTTCGTACGATCTTTTAAACGTTGTAAAAAATATATGTTGATTAAAAGAAATATTTTATAAGCTCCATTCAATTTCATTCATTTTCCTTCGATACTATCTCAAATTTGGAACTTTCTTTATATTTTCTATATAAATGTATAAAAAATAAACATTTTTTAGCATATTTCACATTTATTCTTCTTATGTACAAAATGCCGCTATCCACAACAAAATTTAAAATGGGAGCGAGTTCCCTATATTTTAGCTTGGCGCAACTACAATAAAACAGAGTCAAAATAAATAAATATTTATTCATTGAAGGAGACTTTTAATTACATCAAGGCAAATAAACTTAAGTATATGTAAAAAATATGAACTTAATGTGTTGAAATTAGTATATCGATATAAAATTTTTACAGAACAATTGTTGTACTAAAAAGAGCAATTTAAAAGGGAACCTCTATTGAAATTTTGTAAAAATTTTGATAGAAAATAAGCCCCCGTCTAATGTGGGGTATTCAGGGGTATAAAATAAGCTTTTTCATTTTGAACTTTAGCCTCATTAAAAATTTTCTTTTTCGATCCCGACGGTACCACAACCAGGAAAAAATATTTGGTTTAAAAATCTGGAAGAGACATACACGGATATAAGAAAATACATACTGGTATGGTATTTGAGCTAGATCGAATTAAAAATATTTTCTGTATAGGACTTAAAATTAACAAACTCATTCGTATGCATGCTATATAAAAAGGTAGACCAGTAGGTCAAGGTTTTGTAGAAATGGTTATTTATCGCTAATAACATAAGAACATAATAACATAAGAACAATCGGACATAATTTGTGACTTCTAGAGCGGCAGAACTTTACCTCTGGAGGGACCGGTGTGTCGGGCTATATGCATTAGGGCTATTCAAATACATAAAACCATGTGGTCCAACTCATCAGGGTTACTTGCAGTCCTCGTTCTTTGTGCGGAGGCTATTTTAAGACATAAATCGATATGATCCAATTTCAGAAGAAGTAATTTTTTACGTTCACGAGGTGCCACGCGAAATTAAGGCAAGGCTGGAGGTAATATGTGATATCTAGAAGAACTGGAACTGAATTATGAAGTATTTATTTGAATCCATTGGTATATAGGCTAAAGGTATTTAAAAAACATTTCATCAAAGTATTTAATTTGAAAGGTTTTTGAAATGGCTTACGTTAGTTTAGTGGGTTACAGTGGTTCTATGTCGTGAAACTTTTGATCCTTTTCCAACACATACCCCTTATGTGCTCTAGGTTTGTCACATTGGCCGAAAAATGTTGATATTTCAAATGGTGTTTTGTAAGCGACCAGGGCCCACGATTTGAGCTGCCTATCTAGCTGACCCTTTCCTTGCAAGTTCGTCAATTTATTGGTTGCCATCAATGTTAAAATGTCCTGATTATTCCGATGATCTAAAGGTTGTATTTTGTACCGCTGGACCTATCTCTCTATATCACAAAAAACGTACCTGAGGCATCCTGTCCAAGAGATGATGGGTAGGATGACTGCTGCTAAAACACCCTAGCAGGTATTGCTTAGACAGCAGGAAATTGTGTCTGTGCACGGTAAGGACCTTCGCCTGTCAAGTCTGAATTTTCTTCCACTGCATCGTACTCACTTTCGCCGACCACACAGGTGCTACTTAGTTCGCTACAGACCGGCCGATCCCGGCCTTTGTAAATCGTCAACAAGGTTTCTTTGCCGGCTCCCCAAGTTCTGCCGGCAAGTGACATAATCCTTGCAGTAAGAGAAAGTGCTAGGTCAGTGAGGTAATAGTTTATTTTCTCGCAGATGTCCCCCACTTTAGGTTCTGGCGCCAGAATTGTGCAATCATCAGCGAACGACACAATTTCAACGCCGTCTGGTGGTGCAGGAATTTTAGAGAGATATAGGTTAAACAGTGCCGGGGATATCACTCCATCCTGGGGAACTCCTTGTGTACTCAACGGGGCTGCGATTTCCTGTCTCTAAATTCTACATATGACTTTTAATATATGTGACAACGCATAGAGAAAGGGACCTAAGGGTAAAAAAATCAATTTTCATTTTTTTCTTTTTTTAAGTGAACAACATCTGAGCATCGAGTGAGACCGATCCCATGCCCCAAAAGTGTTCCCTCCCAGAGATATGCGCGTTTTATTTAGGTGAAGTCGACGATTCTAAGCGCAAATAGAAAGGGACCTAATCTTTAAAATAGATCTCTTGAAAAAAACTGGGTTTTAACCTTAGGTCCCTTTCTATTTTGCGCGTCACATATGCTTTATTTGAATTATTGAATCTGCTCCAAATGAGCCTAACAATAAGTATAAGAATCTTAAGTATAATTCAATAATGAATCCTAGTATGGATTTTTTTTATGTGGATCTCTGCTAATTGGCAGGAATTTTCATTCATTTGGTCAAAGAGTATATAAGCGGTATGGATCACATGTCTGAGAATTTTAAACCTGGTTTGGCTTAAACCTCGCGATAAGGGGCCAGATGACCCTTACAGTCATTTACAGAGTGTTCGCGATATTATGTAGAGTGAAAAACTCTAGTTATGTATGCATAACGGATATCTCTAAAATAACAGAGTGGTCGACGTAATTTAGGTTTTGTAGGTTTTTCGTGTTGACTGTTTTAAGGATCACGTATGAGAGCATTTAAACCACGTGATGTAGAAGAAAGGATTCTACACAGTCCTTTTTGAGTGTTCGTCCGCGATTGATATTGACTGTTTTAAAGATCGCAGAAAAAAGAATTCTTGACAGTCCTTCGAGCGCATGTGTTCGCGATTACTGTTAAGGATGAAGCACAAATGTAGATTAGAAAACTCGGCGTTCGTTTCTCCGACTGCACAATAATTGTCTAGCAAGTATGTTATCATGACGTTCGAGCTTCTCTTTGTGCTTTATATTGATTGAATTGCCTCTTTAACGAGAGGTATTTTTTAAGTCTCGGTGGATGTTTTCGTGCTTCATATACCAAAGGACCTTATATTCAAGGCTTAGTTTTGAGTTCGCTTTAAGGAGCCACTGAAGTTGGTGGACCTTAAGTTTCAGTTGAGTTTTCTTGGTTTCGATATGACTTCTCCGGGTGAGTCGGCGATCCAGGTGGATTCCAAGGTATGTATAATGATCAGATTAAGAAAAAGGGATATTGTTTAGTTTCAATGTGCAGTGTAAAAGTTACCTGTGTGCATTTAGCCTCATTGACTTTTATTCTCCAGTCAGAGAGCCAAGATTCTACTCATCTGAGATGTACATCTAGATTCATAGATGCAATATCCTGCTTTTTATGTGCGGCCATTATAGCGATATCGTCGTCAAAATTGGAAGTTAGCACTTTTGGGATGGTAGGGATATCTGCGGTAAACAGAAGGTAAACGATAGGCCACAGGACGCTTCCCTGGGACACACCTGTTAGTATTTCGCGGTCATCGGTGAGTGTTGCCCACATTTGATTCTGAATCTGCGGTTTTCTAAATAAGACTCAAGAATTCGATGCGTATTTGTCGGTAAGTATTTGCAAATTTTGTAGGTCAAGCCAATGTGCCAGACTTTGTCAAATGCTTGAGCAACATCCAGAAATACGGCGCAGCAATATACTCGCCGTTCAAATGATTTTTCAATTGCTTGGGTCAGACGGTTTACTTGTTCGATGGTGGTGTGATCTTCCCGGAATCCAAACTGATGGTCTGGTATTATGTTATTTGACCCCAGGAACGGTTTTATTTTTGATAAAGGAACCTTTTCAAATAGTTTGGATAAGCAGGGAAGCAAACTGATCGGCCTGTATGAAGGTATTGATTTATACTTTCCTGGCGTTAAAATCATTTGAATCAGAGAAATTTTCCATACATGTCTCAAAATAGAGTTAAATAATTTTGCCAGGAACTTGACAGCAATATAGGGAAGTTCCAAGATCGTATTATGCGTGATAAGATTATATCCAGGTACTTTACCTGGATTCACGGTTTCTTTAATGACATTCAGAACTTCATTTGGTAAACAATGGAATTACGGCAGACATTTTATCATCAGGTGGAATGAGGTCGCTACTTGCAGGATTTGGGCGAAATACAATGGACAGATGGTTTGCAAAAACATTGGCTTTTTTCTCTTGTGATATTGCCCACTCGCCTGTATTTTAACTACTTAGTTGTGTATGAAGTAAGCCTTAGTGTTTCTTCTACCAGTAATGTCTTCTCACGAAGAAGAAAAATAACTGGCGAGTGGTCTGATGATAAGTCAGGGCAGGTAATAACAGATAAGTTAGATTTACTAACTCCTCTTATTATACCGAAGTCTACCAATTCAGACTTTTTATTAATATCAGAAGGCCAATATGTAGGTTGACTGGGAGTTATAAAGTCCAATTTATTTTGATGTCGCATTAGCATTTATACAGCGGGTTTCCCCTAGGGTTTGCTAAACGGGATCCCCAGTGCGTATGTTTGGCATTGTAGTCACCAGCAGCAATAAAGTTTCGTCCGAGATCAGACTCCTTCAGCGACTTCATGTTTCATTCGTTTTCGTATTAGGATACCAGTGCCCCCATGAGCCTTACTGTCGGGGTGGTGAGTACCATAAAATCTAAAATTAGGTATCTGAAAATTGTATCTGTAAGATGCGTTTCCAATAGTAGCATCACATATATATTCTGACGATTTAGGTACTCTCTCAGTTCGCGTCTATGTTGGTTCACACCGCGTTCCATGTACATTTGCGTTCCATGTACATATCTTAAGAGGGCTTATTTTTTGCTAAGTAGAATTTGAATTAACTAATTCTGGTTACGCATGAATTCTTGCATCATTAATTGCATAGTTGACAGTGTTTATACTCTGTACCAGTTGTTGAATCATTGATTCAGCGTTACCAAGTTGTTGCACTGGGGCCTTAGGTGTATGCGCCCTTAGAACATTCGCGTATGTTATACCGTTTGTAATACCGTTTCCGTCGCTAGAGTAAACTGGAGTCTGTTGGATGTCGATTATAGGGTTCGGCGCGTTTCGGTTAGGAATGAATTTACGCTTCTCTTCCAGTTTATGCTTAAGTTCTTTGTAAACCCTACAACCTCTGTAGTTTGCGGTATGTTGTTCCCCGCAATTGCTGCACTTTTTTTATTCCTGCGATTTGACTTTGCAGACGGATGATTGGTGTAGATCACTACATACAACACAAAATGTTGGAAAAGTGCTGTTCGATTTTGTGCGTCCATACTCTTGACAGTTTTGGAATTGAACGGGGCCTTTTATTTTGTGGGGTTCTTCAACCGAAATTCTTCTTTTGGCATTGAACGGGACCATTTCTTTTGTGGGGAGCTTCAACCCTAATTTGTCTATATAACAAATATTGAAGTTTGTATATAGGATGAACTTCATTTTTCTTTAGGTTCCGCGAGTCGGATTTGAAGTTCGAACTTGTACATTGGTTGAGGAACCTTTTTATTATTAAGAACGTTTACCACGGAGTGAACGTTAACATTCTCTTTTTCCAGTACTCGTTTTACCTCATCTGGTCCTACAATTCAATGCCTTTTATGAATGCCGCGATACCCTTACTCATTAGACGGTTCGTGTAAAAATTTTTATTTCGATCGTTAAAATAACTAAAAAAATAGAGCGAAAGCCGTTTTCGGTGTATGCCTAAGTTTTTGTCTCGTTAATGTCCCCTTTCTTTTTTGGCACTATGTGAAAGCCACCACTACCAACAAGTTGGGCAATAATATTTACTAGCTCATTTGAGCTACTCTAACGTAGGTATATTGGGAGCGGCCTTGGAGTTGCGGCATTTGCAGAGGTAGAAGATTGAGGTTCTTCTTCGCTTAGTAATGCAAACCGGTTACCCGTGACGGACGTTTTTGGTTCTTCACCGTTCACAATTTTGCAACTTTTTTTGTTAGTGTTACCTTTGGCAGGGCTAGATTTACTCTTTTTAGTAATGTAGCGATCCATGCTTGTATGTACCGCCTTTAATGGTTTGTTGTTTCTCTGTGTTCTTTCTACGTTCGCTGTGCTTACACTTTCTTTGTTATTATTGTTGTTGCTAGCACTGCCTGGTAAGAGAGTTTTTTGTCTTAGAGGCGTTACCTCTCTCATTCCATTGTTTACATCTGAATTTATAACGAAGTACGCATTCCGCGAACTTACACTACAGAAAGAGTGTCTGCGTTGTTCTAACTCTTGAGTGAAACGATGGCTCATCAAGCTATGAGTTTGTTAAGCTGTGTGTGTGCATTTTTTATTTTGGTTGTTTTGTTTCACTGTTTCTTACACAACTGGATTTGTTGTTTAACTTAAAATTTTATTTTGTCAAAAAAACTGCTGCAATTTCTTAAAAGTTACTACTTATAATAATTATAATACTTACACTAACCGGGAAATAGAGCACTTTGTAAGTGAAAAAAGGAGGTTCCGTCGCGAATGGCAGCGAAATAGGTCACCAGCGGCCCGACTAAGACTGACTGAAGCTACTAAAAGGTTGCCAAGCGCACTTAGAAATGAAGACAGTAGACAGCATGCTAGTTTCATTGCAAGTTTAACTCCGACTGCTTCAACCAAATTTTCATTATGGAAAACATTAAGAAATACTAGTATGCCCACCGAAACGCAATTTCCAATACACGACGCAAATGGCAAGTGGGCAATGTCAGAAGAGGAAAAAGCCAATGTTTTTGCAAACCATCTGTCCCACATATTTCGCCCTAATCCTGCAAGTAGCGACCTCCTTCCACCTGACGATAAAATGTCTGCCGTAATTCCATTGTTCATCATTAAAGAAACTGTGAATCCAGGTAAAGCACCTGAATATGATCATATCACGCCCAAAATGATCTTGGAACTTCCCTATATTGCTGTGAAGTTCCTGGCAAAATTATTTAACTCCATTTTGAGACATGGTTACTTTCCTAAAGTGTGGAAAATTTCTCTGATTCAGATGATTTTAAAGCCAGGAAAGGACAAATCAATACCTTCCTCATACAGGCCGATCAGTTTGCTTCCCTGCTTATCGAAACTATTTGAAAAAGTTCTTTTATCGAAAATAAAACCGTTCCTCGTGTCAAATAACATAATACCAGACCATCAGTTTGGATTCCGCGAAGGTCACAGCACTATCGAACAAGTAAACCGTCTGACCCAAGCAATTGAAAAATCATTTGAACGGCGAGAATATTGCTGCTCCGTATTCCTGGATGTTGCTCAAGCATTTGACAAAGTCTGGCACTTTGGCTTGACCTACAAAATTTGCAAATACTTACCGGCAAATACGCATCGAATTCTTGAGTCTTACTTAGAAAACCGCAGATTCAGAGTCAAATGTGGAGAACACGTCACCGATGACCGCGAAATACTAGCAGGTGTTCCCCAGGGAAGCGTCATGGGGCCTATCCTTTACCTTCTGTTTACCGCAGATATCCCTACCAGCCCAAACGTGCTAACATCTACTTTTGCCGATGATACCGCTATAATGGCCACACATAAAAAGCAGGATATTGCATCTATGAATCTTGGCTCTCTGACTGGAGAATAAAAGTCAATGAGGCTAAATGCACACAGGTAACTTTCACACTGAATTTTAGCACTTGTCCGACATTGAAACTAACAATATCCCTTTTTCTCAATCTGATCATGTTTCACACCTTGGAATCCACCTGGATCGCCGACTCACCTGGAGAAGTCATATCCATGCCAAGAAAACTCAACTGAAACTTAAGGTGCATCAACTTCACTGGCTCCTAAACTTGGTATATGAGGAATGAAAACATCCACCGAGACTTGAAAATACCTCTCGTCAAAGAGGCAACTCAAAAAATCAATATAAAGCACAAAGAGAAGCTCGAACGTCATGATAACATACTTGCTAGACAATTATTGTGCAGTCCAAGCTCTTTAAGACTTCGGAGAAACGAACGCCGTGTTTTCTAATCTGCACTTGTGCTTCATCCGTAACAGTAATCGCGAACACACGCGCCCGAAAGACTGTGTAGAATTTTTTTTTTCTACGTCACGTGGCTTAAATGCTCTTATACGTGATCTTTAAAACAGTCAATATCAATCGCGGACGAACACTCAAAAAAGACTGTAGAATCCTTTATTCTACGTCACGTGGCTTAAATGCTCTCATACGTGATCCTTAAAACAGTCAACGCGAAAAACCTACATAACCTAAATTACGTCGTCCACTCTGCTATTCTAGAGTTATCCGTTATACATACATAACTAGAGTTCTTCACCCTACATAATATCGCGAACACTCTGTAAATGACTGTAAGGGTCCTCTGGCCCTTTACCACGAGGTTTAAGCCAAACTAGGTTTAAAATTCTCAGGCATGTGATCCATACCAGTTTTTTACTATTTTGACCAAATTAATTAAAATTCCTGCCAATAAGCAGAGATCCACATTACAAGAAATCCATACTAGGATTCATTATTGAATTATACTTAAGATTCGTATACTTATTGTTAGGCTCCTTTGGAGCAGATTCAATAATTCAAATAAAGCTTATATAAAAAAAATCCCGACAATTAAGTTTATTTCTGCACTTTCCTTGCTTATTTTACTTTATTAGAATTAATTTCCAAGAGGAGTTGTTTTAACGACCGTTCTCTTCGCGAGCGGAGAGCTAATGACTGGCCCCCACAAATATAGTTTGCGACCCAACGTTTTGACCTAGGCGAAAGGGACGTTTCTTTAATGTCCTCTAACAGTGTCATGATTGACCATCTCGAAGGCTTTTGTTAGGTCAAGATCCACGAGGACCGTCCTGACGTTTGGCTTGTTCTGGTTAATGCTGCGACTTATACGTGTGGTGATGGCGTGTAAAGCAGTTGTTGTGCTGTGCTGCTTGCGAAAACCATGCTGTTGATCAACACAAGGAAAGTGGTCGATCAGGCTGGGGAGGAGCATTGCTTTACTTGCCTCTTTGCCTGGCTTCAGTAGCGCAACCACTCTGCCTATTTTCCAGACATCGAGAAATACGTGAGTGGCTAGCGACAGAATCGCTTTGGTCATGCACTCTACACCCGGGATATCCAAATGCATTAACATCTGCATTGAGATTCCTTCCGGACCCAGCGCCTTCGATGACATTTCGCTGTGGATGACATGGCCAACTTCGCCAACGGTAAACTGTGGTGGTTTCTCTTCTACTCAGAGAGCGCGGATACGACGCAATACTCTCCTTTTCGCCTTATCACTCTCTGGGTGTTCAATAAAAAGCCGGTTAAAATAACACGAGCACCGCTGCGAATCTATCACTGTTCTATTACCGAAAGTGACTGTCCGATTATTCTTTCTTCCAGGGTTAGAGAGCGATTTGAGCGTTGTCCAAAACTTACCAATTCCGGAACTTAAGTTGCACTGCTTCAAGTGGTCTGGCCATTTGTTCCGCTTATATTCCTTGACCAACCTACTGTTCTCAGAGTTGAGATCTCTAATTCTTGGATCAGTAGTGTTGGAGCGACAAATGTCATCGCCATCGTCTGCGAGTCCCGCTGCCTCTGCTGGGAAATTTGGTCGTACTTTGAGTATTCGACCAGCAGGGTTATGGCGAGTGGCTGCTGCGTTGATGATGGCCCAGAATTTTTCCTCGTCTACCCGAACATGCGACGAAATGGCTAGATTATTAAAGATGCGATTGGTGGCATCTCTGAAGGCCTCAAAATCAGCCTTTTTTTGATTTAGATACGTACGGCGGTCATGAAGTCGGATGGTATATTTATGGAGAGAATTATAGGAAGGTTGTCCGATCCTAATGAGATGACGGGTTGCCAGGTGACGTCGTTGATCAGGCCAGGCGATGCCATAGTAATGTCTGGCGAGCTATGGCAATCACCCCTAACCCGCGTGTGGGCGTCCTCATTCACTGTGCAGAACGTAGAGCGATCAATTTGCTATTCCAAAGCTATGCCCCTCTGGTCGTTGCCTAGGAGAGAAATCCACAGTGCGTGGTGAGCATTAAAGTCTTCTAGGACCAAGCAGTTATTGCCTTGTAGCAGATTGCTAATGCCATGAAAAGAACGCGGGACACAGCTACCAACCAGCAAGATGTATACGTTGTAGAGCTCTATCTCGGCAGTTCCAATCTTGACTGCTACTCCGTACATTCCATATATGGGTCTCTAGAGTAAAGTTCAGGCGAAATAGGTCTGTACTGCACAGAATGGTGTGACAGGAAAGCAAGCCCCCATCTCCACTTCTGGTGCGATCCTTACGTAGCACGATGTATCTGTCACAAATGTGCAGGTGGCATTCAGCATTGTTTCTTGGATCGCAGCTCATGGTCGCTTGGGTCTCTGGCTCATAAATTCTATTACCTTACTGATTTTGTTGCGTAGGCCATTGCAATTAAATTGCAAAATTGATGCACTGTCAGGAGAGGCAAAAACAATCTGTGGTGTAAGATGATGTATATATTGTTGTTGTTCCGAAGGCGACTGAGGGCAAGTCTCTTAGTTGGATGACGACGACGAAAATGTAGACGGCGATGATGAACCAAATCGGGAGTCCTACTGCTAAATTCGTTGATACAGCACGAGGCAACAAAAACCGCTTCGCTATACTCCCTGATGTGGTTCAGACCTGAACAGCTCCTGAAGTGCATCCACTCCATGCAATGATTACACCTTACAGACGTAGCACTATGGTGTATACGGTTCTGATAAACCGAGCAGATCCAAGGTCCGGGGTTTTGTTCGATCCCGGCTCGGAACAGTAATATTCGAAGCAGGCATTCCGGGAAGTGCTGCTCTCACGATGAAAAAGTGGACGTCCAAAAAACACATATTAACCAGAATCTATCTTCGAGCTTTTTGCTCTTTATCTACAATGTATTCCATAATATGTTAGATTCAAGAACTACCCCAAGATTGTAAAATACTTGTTGTTTTACCGCGGTCGGTTCCGATGTTGGGTTTCATCAGATGTCTTAGCATCTGTTCACTTCTGTCAATTTCCGTTTACTAGTGTTTCCAGTTGCGTGTGCGTTTTAGATAGGAATTTCTTAACCTGTTCGCAAAATAACCTTCAGGAGCTACTTTTCGCTTTTCTTATGGTTTTGTTGTAGTCACTAAGTTTCTTGTGGTATTCCTCCCTCTATATTGCACTATTTTTAAGTCGAGCCAAATTGAAAAGTCTACGCACTGACTTGCCCAGATACTATTTTAGAAGTGTCATCCAGGCTTTTTCATTTGTTGATTTTTTGCCCCGGATTGATCAACTCTCCTCCGATTCCGTAAATTTAGAGACCTCCTGGCCTCTAAATCTCTCTTCTGGTTCTTTGGAGGTGACTCTGGGTAAGATTTACTAATGAACTTTGCCCAGTTGGATTTTCCTTGTTCCTTAACAATTAGTATTGCTGTAGGAGCCGGCATCAAAGGGTTAACATTACGTAGTGGTGGTCAGAACGACGTCTAACACTGTTTTAACAAATTGTTATGCTTATGACCTCTTTCCCAATTGTGTTTACAAATGAAGCCATGTTACCATTTTTAAGTGTTAGTAGATCGTTAGCATTCTGGAGTTCTAAAAGGGCATGCCCTCTTTTGTTGCAATTGCTGCTGTCACAAGTCACATGGTGACAGTTACCATCACAACCTATAATTAATTCCGTACCAGTAATGATCTGTCGTCGAGTCCGCACGCGGTTTTTATGCTTTCTGCGTACAGTGTTGTCTATGAAAAAACACAATTTACACACTTACAAAAAAATACAAAGCCAGAAAAAACATCGACCTGGCGCAAACCAATAACAACAATACCATATAAAAACAAAAACACCTACAATGATAACAAATAATAAAAAAAAAGTTCTTGCACCTCTTGCTAACTTCGATCATTGTCAAATTGAAGTTTGGGAAAACATGTTTGACGTATGTTCACATTTGAATAAATATTTGACTAAAAAAAATATTTGATCAAACCTTCAAAAAATAGAAATTTATTTTCTGTCAATCTTTTGAAACCAATAATTCAGGAAGAAGCAAATTGAGTAATTTTGTGCTGTGGAGTAGTCTTGGAAGATAAGGAAAATGCAAAAAAGCGCAAAAAAGGCAATGGATTTGGTAGTGGGTACATAGTCGGAATAACGAAGTATGCTGCTCAAAGTTGTTAAAAGAACTGAGTCAAGATCAGTGTCCCAACGATTAGCTGTTACACTGACATCACTGATTTTACCAGCTGATATTTCTTATTGTTTGCTCTTACAAAAGCTTTGTAAGATCAAATAGATATTTGCCGAACATAGAGGAAACTATTTGTTCTCGGGTGGCCACACTCTATTCACATTGTTTGCTGCCCAATATTTTTGTTTCCCCGAATTCAGCTGTTTTGAGGTTTGCCACACAGAAATATTTTGTTCAGTTCGTGGCAAAGAAATATTCTATGTTTTTATTCAAATAGTTGCCCAGTGTTACCTTACCTAAATTGTTGGTTATATAAAAAAATAGTCCTTCCCTTACCAATCGTTGTGAGATAAGATTCTAAATATACCTAAGCCAGGTGCATGGGTTCATTGCCCTAGCTCAGTACCATTGCATCTGCGTTTGACAACTCAAAAGAGAAGAGATAGTATAAATTACATTGGCAAAAAATACAGGTTCTTGGACAAGAGCCGCGACCCTATCATTTATGGACCAAGGTTCATGAATAAGAGTAACGTGTACTTTAACTGTGTTCGTTATATCCATCAGTGCTAACGTTGTCTTTCTGATTTTATTTAAACTAGGTGATCATTAAACAAGCTGATTTTTTTGCAGGCGGTGGTTGGTAAGGGAGGAAATGTCGACTTTCTTTTACTAAGCCAGCTTCAACCAAGGAATAGGAAGACTTTCCACTAGGTTATTCAGGGCGCTAACGCAGTTATCTGAGGCTAGTTGTAGCATCGAAATACCACCATCTGTTGATTTCGATCCCTGGATCATCCTCTCCAGATGAAATTATTTACTCCTCGATCTTATTGTTTGCCAGGTCCTCTACATCACTAGCAAGGAAATGTTTTACCTTAGATAGTAACTTCTTTCGTAGAAGTTGATTGGGGTCTGCTCTTTCTTGATGGCGGCTTGACCTTGAAAGATGGGTCTCTACCACGTCTCTTGCGCTTCTTCGCCAGATTCGCAATGCTGTTGCTAACTTCATCCACCAGCTCTTCAACATGTAGGTTGTTGAGCTGGGACTCCTCGACCGAAAACGGAGGCCAAGTACTGGAGTACTCCTTGCACCGTAACTTTATTAATTTCTTTCACATTTTCCGTCTAATGCTAGCAATAATTTTTTTAAATTTTGCAAATTTTTCAAAACTGCCTGTGGAATTGAAAATGGTTCATACTGACGCACCTCTTCTTGTATCTCCCACACAAATCTACCATTACGCCAACTTTTTGTGTTCTTAAAAAATATCTTTAGTCCTATTTGCGCGATCATCTCCAAAATGTATACTCAAGAACAGGATTATAAGCTTAAATAAGTTACAAATAATTGCATTCCTAACCACACCCCTTCTGGTACCTGCCATTTAAATACTCTATTCCGCTAACTTTTTTATTCTTGAAATTTCTATAATGGTACGTACTCATACGATTTAGCTCGAAAGTTCCAAAGACCTCAATTATAAGGTTATCTTGGTGACAAAAAATTCCTAGCCACGCCCCTTATTCTTCTACCTTCATTGGAACCCACATATCTTTTTTTATAAAACTTGAAAGCTTTTCTGCAATCGTTGAAAGTAAAACCGAACTCTATATGGCCAGGCTCTCCCCAAACGAATGAAAACTACTGTTGTTAACCTTACTTTTCACGTTTTCTTCACACAATTGCCAACGAAAATACAACTCTTGTCACCTCTACAGAGACTCCACATCGGGAGCCATCAAAATAAAAGCCGGTGCAGCCACAAAAATCAATGTCACTTTGCCATTTTGTAAAAAACTTGTCTTCTATTTAAATGTAGATGCAAGAGGTCTTGGGCCGGTTAATCCCTGTTTAATGTGTAAAAGCAACAGACCGAAATAAAACAAATGAGCTTAACAATAATTTATTTTTAAATTTAGATTTTTCAGTTGACCTTTCTGCACATCCAAATATAGTACCTTTGGGCCATCCGTCCGACCCTTACCTCAGCTAAAAAAAATCTATATTGGCGTTCGTAGAAAAATTTTGAGTACTCCAGTTTGACCATGCGGGCCGTTTTTGGGCCACATGGTTGCAGGTAAGGTAAAAGGTAGGATAGCTCTACCTCTTACCTTTCCAAAATTACATAAACGAAGCCCAGAGTTCCTACCGTTCCAAAGTTATGACAACGCACTGATTCAGTCCAATAATTATTAATTTCAATTGCCGTTTTAGCTCACGTCGTGGCGATGTAAGGTTAACAGCAGTAGTTCTCATTCGTTTGGGGAGAGCCCGGCTTTATAGAGGTCGGTTTTACTTTCAACGATTGCAGCAAAGTTTTCTGAAGAGGTTGTCACGGACCCGAAATCATGATAAAAGCAGTGTGCAGCCACAATAATCGTAGATGCAAGAGGTCTAGAGCCGGTTAATCCCCTTACCTCAGGTTGGCCTACACAATTTGACACCGTTTGACTTCTTTCTTTGTGGATATATAAAAGAAAAAGTAAACGTCAATAATCCAAAAAATTCAAGAGCAAAAGGATGAGATAGTTCGGTTAAAGGATGAGATAATATCCTGCGTTTCAGTTGGAGCAACCTTTATAAGCATTTCTCTTCTCAGTACAAAAGTTTGAAGCCGATATTATAGTTATCAGCGTCTGTAGCTCGTTTCTATAACTCGTACCGGTCGCAGTTACCAACTGAAGTTACCGATTTGACGTCACTCTGACGCCATTTTTACCTTCACTGTTTCTGTAAAAAATTGCCGATTCTTATGTCATTGTTCCGATTCTACACCAAGTGGAATCGCTTAAAAAGTGTTTCAGTATGAAAAGTGGCCCAAATTGAAATCGGTAATTTTCTCACTGACTTCAAGCCAAGTGAGAACTCTTTGGTGTAAAAAGTTATATTTGGTTACTTACTTTCTCATAATTGCAACAACACTATAGCAATCGGCAGAGTTCCCACTTGGCTTAAAGTCAATGAGAAAGTTACCGACTTCAAGTTGAGTCGATTTTCTTACAGAAACACTTTTTTGACCGATTCCTATTCAGTTCTTTGCTAGCCTTCGTTCTGTTCGGTCGCAAACACTTCCCGCAAAGTATTTTTCTTCTATCAGTGCGTTGATTTTTGTTATAGCACACCATCAAGTGTCTCTACTTTCTTGCGAAATCAAGACAAAATATACCGTACTTCCAAATTATTAAAAGAAGTGAATATGCCCCGCGCTGCCAAATTCTTCGCGCGCCTCAAGGAGAAGCCTCATTTCAAAAAACCAAAAGCCCAAACAATGGGTTTTAACATAGGCTCAATTGGAGCAACGTCATCCACTCACAACAGATATAGTGATCTTTCGAGTATTGAAGATATGGATGAAACCCCACCATCTAACATAAACACGAATGATTCCTATAAGCCGCCACCGATTGTCACCGAAGTTCCACTCCGAGAAATTCAACACCTGCTGGGCAGCGATTGTGTTTATAAGCGTACCTCCATCGGTATAAAAAATATTTCCCCAAAGTAAAGACAAGTATGATTACTGTATAAAAACACTGAAAGAGTCAAAAATAGAGTTCCATACCTTTAATGCCAAGGAGGATAAACTCTACACAACCTTCATTTATGGTCTCCCCCGGATTAACCCCGAAGATATTACCAGCGAACTAAAAAATAACAACGTATCGCCCGTGTCTGTCGTAGAGATAAATACACGGTTCAGTTCTGATAACGACGCGGTATATAAGGTCCAATTTGCTCGCAAATCTTTCACGCCCAACTCACTAAGAAACATCAAAACAATTTCCAGCGTTATTATCACTTGGAGAAAGCAAAAACCAAAACGAAATAACAAACCAACTCAATGTTGGAATTGTTTAATGTACGGTCATGGTGGATAACACTGCAGCCGTCTACCAGCCTGCATGACTTGTGCAAATCGTCACCCAACTGGATAGTGCCCGTTTACAAAAAACAATAAGAAGCCAGCAGCGTTTACGTGCTTCAATTGTAAAAAAGTGGAAACAAGAGAACCGACCACTCAGCAAACGACGTAAGCTGTCCAATGCGTTCACATTTTTTAGACGTCAGAGCAAAGCTAACTGCGACTCCCCCATCAAGAAACACAACTGCGCGTCGGCGGCCCAACAACGTACATGTGTCCACATACACACCTAACACGCGGAATACAATGACAAGAATAACGCAGCAGCATCGCGACAGTCGTTCATACGTCGGAGTATTGAGAAATGAGTGTAACGATCTCTTCAATATTGACGAGCTCTTCAATATCTTTACATCTGCCCTTGATGAATTAGGTAGGTGTACAACAAAAATTCAGCAAATGCATGTAGTTATGTCTTTCTTAAAATATGCCCATGACATCCGATAATTTAAGAGAACTCAACCTGTTCCATTGGAATGTCAATGGTATAACCACTCACTCTCAACAAAGACAATTAGAAAACTTATAAATCACCAAAAATATACACATTTCTAGTTTAAATGAAACATTTTTTAAAGAGAATCAGAGACCGTATTTTGGGAAATATCTTCTCTACCGCAATGATAGGATAAATAGCGGAGGTGGAGGGGTTGCTCTGCTGGTATTCAAATCCATCACGCACAAACTTTTGCCAATAACAAATACTACATCCATTGAAAATCTTGCTGTTGTAATCAACATCAGTGGAACTCAGGTTGTTGTTTGTACAGCATACTCCCCTAGACTCAACCAACATTTCCGCAACGATATCTCAACTTTAACACAATGCTACAACGATTTTATAATTCTTGGTGACCTGAATGCCGAACACACCTCCTGGAATTGCCCATGTAATAATAGTTCCGGTAATACACCTAATAATTTGCAACATGCAGGCAATTTCTTTGTATATTATCCACCTAGCCACACGTTATACCCACACCAAACAAACAGAAGGCCGTCTACAGTCGATATAATGCTGAGTAATATTACGGGTCAGATGAGATTGAAAACCTAGGGATTCGAAATTCCATCTGATCATCGTCCTTTTATTTGCTCCATTCGAAGTTCCGCCGTTCAGACCAATGATTCGAATCATCTTTTTCATAAAAATACTAACTTTGGAGTTTTTCGTAATGTAGTTGATAGAGGTATCAGTCTATCGAACGAAAGATACAATTCAAAACATGCTATCGACCAAGAAATAGAATCTTTTAAAGATCTCATAATTTCTGCTCGAGCTCTATCTACAACTTCTTCGTCAGTGATTAAAGAAAATTCTCTTCCTCAGAACGTTATACGTCTTATTGGACAGAGGAAGAAATTTAAGAGGAAAAAACAGCGATCAATCATCCCGCAACAGAAGCACATTTATAGGCAATGTGTTACTTTTTTAAGTCAGCTATCGATAAAATAATCCAGGGGAGCGTAATAGAAAGAGGACCAACCTTTAACAGAGTCTGAAGCCGGGCGACAAAAAGTTCTGGAGAATAAGTCGACCTTTAAGATGCAAAAGAAGGCAATTTATATCGCATCTAATGGATAATGGGTCAAAAGTAATCACTGATATTGATAAGGCCGAGTTACTAGGGGACACATTTGCGGAAACTCACACCCTAACATTAGATTATACGCACTCAGTAGATAGAACGGTAAATTCCACTGTAACCAATTTCAGAAGTGAAAGCCCAAATACTGATGGGGCAATTTATGTAACTTCGGTTGAGATTTCGTACATTCTTTCCAAGCTAAAGGCATCCAAGGCTCCTGGATTTGATGATATTTCTAATAGTATGTTGAAAAACCTACCGAGGAAAGCATTACAACTCCTCACAATCATATTCAATAGTTGTATCTCCTTAAATTACTTCCCAAAATGTTTAAGAAGGCTAAAGTTATACCTATTCGTAAACCAAACAAACCAATAAATTGTCCTAATGTTACAGACCTATTAGCCTCTTGAGCAACATTGGCAAGATATTTGAAAAACTAATTTACAACAGGCTGAGTGATTTTACTTCAAGCCATAACATTGTGTCGGATAGCAATTTGGTTTCAAAAAAGAGCACAATACAGTTCATCAAGTCAGCAGGATCAAAAACAAAGTAATTAGAAACAAACGCTCCAGAAAATCCACCGAATTCTTTACTCTAACTATACATCTGATTTCTAGCCTCCAAACGAGATCGAAGTTGCTTATTACGCGGATGACACGGCTCTCATATCATCCAGTAAACTATCAATTGCCCTGCTGAAGAAGATGGAGCGCAGTCTTATAGTTTGCAATAAATATTTCCGGAAGTGGAAAATAAAAATCAATCAACAGAAAACGCAAATTATAATTTTTCCGTGGAACAAGTCACCTAAACGCATACCATCCAGACAAATATTCTTTGACAATAACTCCATATCTATACAAAATGAGGTCAAATATCTCGGTGTTATTCTGGACAAAAAGTTAACATTCCGTGAACATATAGACAAAACCTGTGAAAAAGCCATAAAATCCTTCAGAGCTCTTTGGCCTCTACTAAACAGACGGCCTTCACTTTCCAACGCAAATAAGAACCTGTTGTATAAATGTGCTATCAGACTCATTTGCTTCTCCATCTCATTTGCTGACATAATCTCATTTGCTTCTCCAATCTGGTATAAGGCCGCAAACATACACCTCAAACGACTGCAAGTCATCCAAAATAAATGTCTTAAAATTATCAACAATAAGCATTGGCGTTACTCCACATACTCTATGTTGCATGAAGAGAGCGGATACGAACTGCTCAAGGACTTCATAAAACGTCTAAATGAAAATTATTTCAGAAAAATTGCAGACTCTTCTTATGAAATACTAAGGGAGTGTAACGAAACTTAACATTTAAATAATTTTATAAAACATTTAAATTTAACAAACTAAAATATTGTTTCTATAGATAATTATTTGATAGAATAATACCCCTATTTTACACTATTTTTCTAATGTCCCCAAAGTAAAGACAAGTATGATTACTGTATAAAAACACTGAAAGAGTCAAAAATAGAGTTCCATACCTTTAATGCCAAGGAGGATAAACTCTACACAACCTTCATTTATGGTCTCCCCCGGATTAACCCCGAAGATATTACCAGCGAACTAAAAAATAACAACGTATCGCCCGTGTCTGTAGTAGAGATAAATACACGGTTCAGTTCTGATAACGACGCGGTATATAAGGTCCAATTTGCTCGCAAATCTTTCACGCCCAACTCACTAAGAAACATCAAAACAATTTCCAGCGTTATTATCACTTGGAGAAAGCAAAAACCAAAACAAAATAACAAACCAACTCAATGTTGGAATTGTTTAATGTACGGTCATGGTGGATAACACTGCAGCCGTCTACCAGCCTGCATGACTTGTGCAAATCGTCACCCAACTGGATAGTGCCCGTTTACAAAAACAATAAGAAGCCAGCAGCGTTCACGTGCTTCAATTGTAAAAAAGTGGAAACAAGAGAACCGACCACTCAGCAAACGACGTAAGCTGTCCAATGCGTTCACATTTTTTAGACGTCAGGGCAAAGCTAACTGCGACTCCCCCATCAAGAAACACAACTGCGCGTCGGCGGCCCAACAACGTACATGTGTCCACATACACACCTAACACGCGGAATACAATGACAAGAATAACGCAGCAGCATCGCGACAGTCGTTCATACGTCGGAGTATTGAGAAATGAGTGTAAACAAGGTTTATAAATATAAGGTTACGCCATCAGCAAAAATTGCCGTTAGGTGACGTAGTTTGTGACAAACATCAAAAAGAAGTGGGTTGCCAGCTCTATGTCTGCCTACTTTTAGTTGACAATGCTAAGATTTCATGTGAAAAATGTACATATTGCAGTGAGTTGGCAACCCTACAGCTGAAATCACTTTGTCAGATTTGTGAAGAAATAAAACAACAAATCGAAACGTAAACATTAAGTGTGCAGTGGGCAAATGTATGAAAACCAACAGTAAAAAATATGTGAGTATGTGTATAAGTAACATTTTTATTGTTTGATTAGAAACATTTAGTTTGTGTTTTTAATCCATAGAAGTGTGACAAAAATAGGAGAAAAAAACAAAATAGTAAAAATGAAGTGTGCAGTGGCCAAATTTTTGGAAAATAAATAAAATAAAACAAATAAATTGATGGCAAAAATAGTCAATTGTCCCACTGTTATGAATACACAAATATTATCAGCTGTTAGCTCGAAATTTTTAGCCAATAGGAACAAAGTTTGCGTGACGTCATTGGTGACAAACGTCAAAAACAGAAAAGGGAAGGGGGCTGGGATGGCGTAACCTTCTATAAATAAACCTTGAGTGTAACGATCTCTTCAATATTGACGAGCTCTTCAATATCTTTACATCTGCCCTTGATGAATTAGGTAGGTGTACAACAAAAATTCAGCAAATGCATGTAGTTATGTCTTTCTTAAAATATGCCCATGACATCCGATAATTTAAGAGAACTCAACCTGTTCCATTGGAATGTCAATGGTATAACCACTCACTCTCAACAAAGACAATTAGAAAACTTATTAATCACCAAAAATATACACATTTCTAGTTTAAATGAAACATTTTTTAAAGAGAATCAGAGACCGTATTTTGGGAAATATCTTCTCTACCGCAATGATAGGATAAATAGCGGAGGTGGAGGGGTTGCTCTGCTGGTAGTCAAATCCATCACGCACAAACTTTGCCAATAACAAATACTACATCCATTGAAAATCTTGCTGTTGTAATCAACATCAATGGAACTCAGGTTGTTGTTTGTACAGACTCAACCAACATTTCCGCAACGATATCTCAACTTTAACACAATGCTACAACGATTTTATAATTCTTGGTGACCTGAATGCCGAACAAACCTCCTGGAATTGCCCATGTAATAATAGTTCCGGTAATACACCTAATAATTTGCAACATGCAGGCAATTTCTTTGTATATTATCCACCTAGCCACACGTTATACCCACACCAAACAAACAGAAGGCCGTCTACAGTCGATATAATGCTGAGTAATATTACGGGTCAGATGAGATTGAAAACCTAGGGATTCGAAATTCCATCTGATCATCGTCCTTTTATTTGCTCCATTCGAAGTTCCGCCGTTCAGACCAATGATTCGAATCATCTTTTTATAAAAATACTAACTGTGGAGTTTTTCGTAATGTAGTTCATAGAGGTATCCGTCTATCGAACGAAAGATACAATTCAAAACATGCTATCGACCAAGAAATAGAATCTTTTAAAGATCTCATAATTCCTGCTCGAGCTCTATCTACAACTTCTTCGTCAGTGATTAAAGAAAATTCTCTTCCTCAGAACGTTATACGTCTTATTGGACAGAGGAAGAAATTTAAGAGGAAAAAACAGCGATCAATCATCCCGCAACAGAAGCACATTTATAGGCAATGTGTTACTTTTTTAAGTCAGCTATCGATAAAATAATCCAGGGGAGCGTAATAGAAAGAGGACCAACCTTTAACAGAGTCTGAAGCCGGGCGACAAAAAGTTCTGGAGAATAAGTCGACCTTTAAGATGCAAAAGAAGGCAATTTATATCGCATCTTATTGATAAGGCCGAGTTACTAGGGGACACATTTGCGGAAACTCACACCCTAACATTAGATTATACGCACTCAGTAGATAGAACGGTAAATTCCACTGTAACCAATTTCAGAAGTGAAAGCCCAAATACTGATGGGGCAATTTATGTAACTTCGGATGAGATTTCGTACATTCTTTCCAAGCTAAAGGCATCCAAGGCTCCTGGATTTGATGATATTTCTAATAGTATGTTGAAAAACCTACCGAGGAAAGCATTACAACTCCTCACAATCATATTCAATAGTTGTATCTCCTTAAATTACTTCCCAAAATGTTTTAGAAGGCTAAAGTTATACCTATTCGTAAACCAAACAAACCAATAAATTGTCCTAATAGTTACAGACCTATTAGCCTCTTGAGCAACATTGGCAAGATATTTGAAAAACTAATTTACAACAGGCTGAGTGATTTTACTTCAAGCCATAACATTGTGTCGGATAGCAATTTGGTTTCAAAAAAGAGCACAATACAGTTCATCAAGTCAGCAGGATCAAAAACAAAGTAATTAGAAACAAACGCTCCAGAAAATCCACCGAATTCTTTACTCTAACTATACATCTGATTTCTAGCCTCCAAACGAGATCGATGTTGCTTATTACGCGGATGACACGGCTCTCATATCATCCAGTAAACTATCAAGTGCCCTGCTGAAGAAGATGGAGCGCAGTCTTATAGTTTGCAATAAATATTTCCGGAAGTGGAAAATAAAAATCAATCAACAGAAAACGCAAAGTATAATTTTTCCGTGGAACAAGTCACCTAAACGCATACCATCCAGACAAATATTCTTTGACAATAACTCCATATCTATACAAAATGAGGTCAAATATCTCGGTGTTATTCTGGACAAAAAGTTAACATTCCGTGAACATACAGACAAAACCTGTGAAAAAGCCATAAAATCCTTCAGAGCTCTTTGGCCTCAACTAAACAGACGGCCTTTACTTTCCAACGCAAATAAGAACCTGTTGTATAAATGTGCTATCAGACTCATTTGCTTCTCCATCTCATTTGCTGACATAATCTCATTTGCTTCTCCAATCTGGTATAAGGCCGCAAACATACACCTCAAACGACTGCAAGTCATCCAAAATAAATGTCTTAAAATTATCAACAATAAGCATTGGCGTTACTCCACATAATCTATGTTGCATGAAGAGAGCGGATACGAACTGCTCAAGGACTTCATAAAACGTCTAAATGAAAATTATTTCAGAAAAATTGCAGACTCTTCTTATGAAATTCTAAGGGAGTGTAACGAAATTTAACATTTAAATAATTTTATAAAACATTTAAATTTAACAATCAAAAATATTGTTTCTATAGATAATTATTTGATAGAATAATACCCCTATTTTACACTATTTTTCTAATGTTTGACACCTAAATATAAAATAAGCAAATAAGGTTTTTCCAATCCTTTTTACCTTGTAATGTATCAAAACGAAATAATGCGATATCAATGTACATAATTAAATAGTTACAATTCCTGAAATATCCTGGAGATAAAACTCAAACATATGTAACGTGTCATATTACCGATTTGGAATGAGTGAATGGAATAAGAATCGGCAATTTGTTTTAACAGAATCAGTGAAGGTGAGAATGACGTCATGGTGACATCAAATCGGTAATTTCAGTCGCTACCTTTGATCGGTACGAGTTACAGACTCGAGCTACTGGTCTGTTTTTGATCAACGGCGGCGGCTGGTTGATCACCGGCGGCATCTTGACCTTTGGCTCATTGATTCTTCTGCTGCCCACACACGATGCAACATTGTTTGAAACATGTGTTTGAAACCTGGTTTCATTTTTTACTACAGACGATGCAACCAAAATTGAAACCATAAATGAAACATCAGTCGGAGAGTTTTTCTGGTAAACAAAGATACGCGGAAGGAAAAAAATATTTTGAAATGAGTGACGCATTATTTTTATAACTATCACATTTTACGTTCCATAACTCTGGTAAATTCTTATATTCATTTATAAAATTTCTCCAGTTTTCATTATTTCCAATTGTTGTCATTTTTCTCTCTCTTCGCTTTCGTTTACTCCGCGAATTATAAAAAAGAACCTCACAGCACGACTGCTCGCAACGAATGATAAGGCAAAAGCAGTAAACATCGCTACACACGATGCAACATTGTGTTTCAAACACAGAAAATATCAAAAAATTTTGATATTTTTGAAACCAAAAATTAAACACGATTGTAAACATGAAACATTGCTACACACGATGCAACATGGTTTGAAACATGGCCATGTTTCAAACAATGTTGCATCGTATGTGGGCAGCATTCTATTGAAAAAATAGAGTTTTTAAAACCACGAGGAAATATATATATAATGTCAAATGTGTCAACTGTTGGCTTTCAGTATAATTTTTTTATAACTCGAATGTCTCGTTCGTTTCGTTAACAACGAACGTAAATTCATCATCTTCCTTGTGGGTTTTTGTAACACGAATTGAACATTTTAAAATTCAATGTAACATAATTTTGATTGTTCACAAATAAACTCGCGTGATTTACAAAAACCTAATTATTTTTCTTCCGCCTACTGACAGTTCCTTTCGTTTTAGATGAATTCCTTTTACAAAAACAGTCTATTAATAAGTTTGGTTAAATTAATAGCCTGTTTTTCTATGCCGAAAGTACGCATTCGTTCGTTTCGTATACGAAAGAAATATGATTTTGGTTTCTCTCACCATATTGTATGCGACCGATGCCTCGAATGACAAGTCAAAGAAAAAGTAAACGTTTTCGCACAAAATACCGGTTCTGTATCTCGAAAGAGTTATCCATTCTACGAAGCAACTGTCAAAATCAGTCACTTGCTATTTTGTTTTCGTTTTACAAAAATTTTTCTAGAATCGTTTTAAAAAACGATTGTCAAGAAATCGTTAATAAATGCACTGTCTTTTGGCTTGTTTTATTGTTTGAACACATCACAGACTTGTTCCTTGAATTTTAGTTACTTTTTGGATTATTTCATTGTGCCTTTCTTTGAAACATAATCAACTTTCCGTCCCTTTTTGAATTTTTGTTACCGTCCCTTTTGAGTTACTACTCTTACCCTCACATAGACGCAGATGTACAAGCTAGAAGCCAGGTAGACGTAGAAAAGGATATAAAAGCGGCTGTAGTTTCGTAAACCAAATCAGTATAAGTTGAGACAGTGAGCAGTGAACATCGAGTGCGAAATTTTATTTTGAATTTTATAAAGAGAAATAAAAGTACAATACAATGGCAGAGAAAAATTTAGACATTGCTGAAATTGTGGTACGTCGTACAACACGCTACCAGCAAATGAGTGAGGATGAAAGACGTGCAGTGGATGACAGATTTGCAGACTTTATGAGTGATGAAAATGCTATTCCTGCATTTGGTCTTGCAGGTTCGAATGATAACGATTGCACATATCAAGCAAATTTTCATGTTGATGATTCGGATGCGGAAACTGACCCACATATAGACATCAATGAAGATATTAGTGATGACGACGATGATGAAGAAGAAAAAACTGATGCTCAGCAAACAAGTGACAATTACTTCATTTCCAATGATGGCACCAAATGGACTAAAAATGCACCACCGACTTCCCGTACTCGTGCTCATAACGTGGGCGGTTACACAAGGAGGAATCCGGGACCAGTAGGAACCACATATGATCCTTTTACGATATTCCGCTCGCTCATCACCGAAGACATGGCGTACATCATAATACGCGAATCAAATCGGAAAGGCAGGGAAGTGAACGCTGCATGGAATTTGGCAAATCCAATAACACAAAGGAATGGAAACCAATCACTTTGAAAGAGTTCGATGCTTGTTTGGCTATTATTTTGTATGCTGGACTCACTAAATCGAATAGTGAAGCTCTTGAAGTTATGAGGCCCAACGTGCTGTCCACTATATAATGCTGCATTGTCATTAGATCGTATGAAGTGCATAAAACAATGCCTTAGATTCGACAATGGAATTACGCGACAGCAGCGACTAATCAACAGCAAAACTGCGGCTATTGATGATATTTGGCAAATGTTGCAGTCTAACTTGGCAGCAGCTTACACTCCGCATGATGCAGTGATGAGCAGTTATTCCCATACAGAGGCCGCACCCGCTTCACACAATACATTCCATCGATGCCTGCCAAGTACAGTATAAAGATATGGTGGTTGTGCGACTCAAAATCATTTTATCCTGTCAAAGGAATGATTTATTCTGGGAAATTGCCTGACCAGGCACGAGAGGTGAATCAAGGGCAGAATGTTGTACTTCGACTTTCGGAGAGATATTTGAATACAGGCCGCACAATTTATGCCGACAATTTTTGTACAACTTTGAATTTGGAGCGTACTTTGATCAAGAAGAAAACCGCATATGTTGGAACAGTGCGTTCGAATAAGACATGTGTGCCTCGGGAATTCCAAAAAAATCATACGCGTCCTGTCAACATCACATTGTTCGGCTCCAAAGAAGGCGATATAGCACTATGTTCATATGTGCCTAAGAAGAACAAAGCGGTAATTTTGCTGTCGACACAACATTATACTTGCGGTGTGGACATGCAAACTAAAAACAAGAAGCCGTTTGCAATTTTGGATTACAACGCCAACAAATCGGGCGTTGATACAATGGACCAGAAGCTTGACACATATACATGCAAGCGCTCAACAAACCGCTGGCCATTGGCCATGTTTTTTAATATGGTTCATATTGCTGCATTTATTTCATACAACGAGATGAAGCCAATAAAAAGAACTGACAGAGGACGGTCATTCCTACTGATGCTGACAAAACAATTGACACTAGCAAACATAGAGGAACGAGCGCTGAACAACCGCATAGCCGCATATCCAAGGATACGGAACGCAATGGAATCATTTGATGTAAAGGTAAGAAAAAACAATTCTAATGTTCAAAAGCAGAATAGCTACATAATTTTGTTCTTTTTAGATATTATCAAGACCGGCAGAAGGAGCTGCAACGTTTGCGTCTAGAACGAACAGACCGTCATGTCGCTTATGTCTTTCTGAGTACGGACGGCAGCGGAAAACAAGGGCCTATTGCCATTCCTGTAACAATCAAGTTTGTGCAGAGCATTCAACACTTATGCATCGATGCTACACCTGCACAGAAAATATGTTGGACGAGGGACAATCTACACAACAATAGTTTTTTAGGCTTTTTCATATAAAACTCATAAAAAATTAATAATGTTATATATAAAAAAAAATTCTAACATTCATTATACATGTATAATTAGTTAATAATTATAATTCAAAACAAAAAAATGTAAAAAGGCGTTTTCATATAAAATTCCATACAAATAGAAATAGATCCCTGTGGACCTTGTACTTCGTATAAGGGCAACGGATGACTCAACCATCGGAGGGTTAAAGGTGAATTCCGTAGGACCTCCCACCAGTACACTATAGGATTTCACAGTATTTTGTTTTGCTTTGAAAACTTTGTTTATTTGGAATAATTTGTATGTTTGTTTTGTTTCTTGTGTTCTTGGACATGTTGGCGTGGTTGCATTTACGCCTACACAATTCTGTAGGATTTTTAGAAAAATGTAATAAATCTAAAAAATTTGGATACGTACATACAATAATTGAAGCACGTAAGATCAGACGAATAAATGGTTTCGTTATAGAGAAACCCGAATTGAGTCGAATTCGAGTGACTTACTTCCGCTCATGATTTCGACATAGAGAAACAGGGTAAAAGTTCCAAATTAAGTTATTAATGATAAATTCGCTAATTTGTGAATAATAGTGGTTTATTTTTTGGCTAAGCCTTGAAAACTAAGACGATAACAAAAGCACAAAATCCAAGTTATTTGTTAACAAACAGACCCAATTTTGTTCATGTGTATAGGAAACGTGATGTCGTACTGAGCCTGGTTAACTATCAAGTATTAGACTCTTTCCAGGTTGAGTACTTAAACGCGTACAAAAAATTATATTCCTGAGTATTTTAAAGAATCTAGTCCAAAACGACATTTTTTTATAGATATGGTGAAAACGTGTTGCATTTACCATTGACTTAAATATTACGATTTATCCTTTGTTATCGAAGCTAAAACACTACTAATATTTCTATTTTTATTATTATAGCGTTACCGGAAACTAACGTGTCAGCTGATCGTACATATTATGTGTAAACCAGTAAAAACGAATATACGTCTGAAATGCAACGCAGCCGTACGTAGGAATCTAATAACATTTGTGATTAAAATTGAAGAGAGCTGAATGATCAAAAAAAAAATTAAACACGAGAAATAGACGATAAATACCTTTAAAATAAAAGATAAGTATGACCTACCGATTTTCAGCAGACGCTGCCGTCCAAAATTTTTTTTAGCCGCCGCCGATTTTGTCGGCTAGAAACGAGCTGCCGATTTAAGAGCCTCGTGAAAACATATCAAGTGCTTTGAGTCAAATTCAAACTTGGTGAAATTTGGCAGTCCTTATTTTTTTAATCTAAGGAAGGAGGTGCCACACACATGTACCTCCGATTTTATGTTTTCAAACTCAAAAATTCTCATAAAATATTTTATATTGATAAAATTTGGCACAGTTCATCATGCTGGAACAGAAACCATCGCATAAAAATTGGATAAATCGGACCACGTTTTGATACAGCCCCAGTACGAAGGTCCCTCCCGATTTTACTTTCAACCGCTCTTAATTCCGATTTTAATCAAATTTGGTATAGTATATGACCACGAACAAACAATCTTATACCAATTTAGCCCATATATCCCCCTTTAAAATATTGTCCCCATACTAATGGTTTTGGGGCCAAAAATAAACGCCTTCAAGTACATATGGACATATGAATTCCAAATACTACAAAATTTTTCACAAAGCCAGCCGGTTCTATGCACCGGATTGACCCGAAGAACTAATTCTTCGGCCACGGGCTGTCACCTCGGCACGCAGATACTGCTACAACAACAACAAAGCCAAAATCAAAATTATTTTCCTAAATTTGGTTGACGGACCATAGGTCCGAAAATTCTGCCCATTTAAGCATGGACATATAGGGTGATCCAAGTAGAGATACTTTTTTCAATAGCCTTTTTTGACAGATAACGTGTGAGTCGTGTCATGTTATTTTTGTTTAGTATTGTTTGGCATTTCATCATGGAAAGACTTACGCCTGAACAACGTTTACAAATCGTTTAACTTTATTACGAAAATTCGCGTTCTGTGAAGAATGTGTATCGTGCACTTCGTTCAACTTATGGTCAACATTTCTGGCTCAATGTAAACAATCAAAATTGCCGCATTTGGGACGAAGAGAAACCAGAAGAGGTGCCACTTTATCCAGAAAAAACAACGGTTTGGTGTGGTTTGTGGGCCGGTAGAATCACTTTGGTGAGCAGATAATTTCACGTTTTGGGCCGAACGATTGGCCACCAAGATCGTTTGATATCACTCCGTTACACTTTTTCCTGGGGGATATGTAAAGTCTAAAGTTTATGCGGACAAAGCCGCTTCAATTCAGGCCTTGGAGCAAAACATCACGCGTGTCATTTGCCAGTTACTAGTCGAAATGCTAGAACGAGTCATCGAAAATTGGACTTGTTCTTTCAATGATAATAAACATTCCCAATTCAATTTGAATTTTCTGTTTTTTTTTTTTAAAGTAGGGAACCTCAAAATTAATCACCCTATATAAGTAGCAAAAAAACAATGAGATTTTCTCACAAATTCATTAATCTTTTTTCCCACAAACTATTTTAGTTGGCTTTGCTGAAAAACAACAACAGCAGTGAATAATATAGTCGACCTCAGCTTTTTTGACATTTGAAAGAATTTTTATTCGATACATTTTTTGCGAAACCGTATGCAATGCCGTATGATCTAGGTAAGTGGATTTGTGAACTATCATTACGAAATGGCAGTCACACTGCCTCAATGATTTAGGGATTTATGATATGAAATGCAGAGAAGAAAGACTTGACAAGAGAAATATATAATAATCGAAGACTTTAAGGAATAGCTTCACGCATGTTGGTGTCCTTTTTTTTAGAGGCTCAACCAAGCTCAGTAGTTCCTCGTAAGTGGAACTATCCATTCATAACAAATTTTTAAAATCGTTTGTCGATGACACTCTTAATTCAAGTAATAAATTTTCATGCATGAATTCATTTCTTTTTTTGTACCACTGTTTTCATTTTCTTTCTTTTTTAAGCACGCGGTCAAAATCGCCAAAACTATATCGCCCGTTAAGCTGGCCATGCTACGAAACGGATGACGCGCTCGCATGTTCATTTTGTGTTTGAACTTCGGTTTGTGCTTCTGTCAGAATTTTGTGGCAGAAAATTTTTTATTTAACAATTGGTTTTTTCTGTTGATTGGAAACTTAAAAAAAACATGTGAACATGCGAAGCAACGGCTGATGCAGCTGCGCTTTTAATTATATATACATGTTTCGACATGGAAAATAAAAAACTAGAAAAGAAAAAAATCGAGTTTTTCCCATGATTTTTGTTTTTCTAATTTGTCTTTAAATTTTTCACTTTTTGTTTGCCAAATGGCATTTTCATTTTTTAACACATCAAAAAATTCTATCATAAAGCCTTTGCTTGCCATTTTTTGTGTGCACTACACGACCTTTCGTTACAATGCTTGAAGAGCAACTGAAATGGCGAAATGGCTTAAAATTTGCGCAGTAGCCCACACACGTATGATTTGTTTGCCAACAAATTGCAAGTTTTTGAAAATTTTCAAAAACTTGCAATTTGTTCGCAAACTACCCCACAGACGTAAAAAAGCGACCACAAACCCAACAAATTGCTCGAATTTATCGTTCGTCTATGGCCAGCTTTACCGACATTGTCTTTACAGCTCGAAATGAAAAGGAAAATGAATGCAACACCGTGTGCGTTGAAAGCTTCATGCACACGTACACGATTTTGATGTAATGCATTTTGACCGTGTAGGGGGCACTTTACTTTATTTATGGTTTAATTCCTGCAACGCTTGCATAATGTGGACCTTAAAAACGGCTCATCCAAAATAAACGGTTGGCCGTTAAAACCGATTTGGCATCAAAGTCTGCTTCATACTTGTGCAAAACGGTTTGCACAACTATTTTCACTGTCTTAAATGCCTTTAGCGAACAGCTGTTGTCACCATTAGAGAAAAAATTACGAATTCCTTAAGTAAATTGTTTTTACCACAATTTTTTGATCGGTAGGAATTAAATATGTCCGAAGAGGACGTAATTCAAATCAATCAACCTCAAGAGCTGAGTTTTGAAAAACGTAAGTGTTAAACAAAGAAACATTTGTTGAAAGTTGACTAGAATATATTTAAAATTATAGATCCGGAAAGTCTAGAAGAAAGACAAAAGCGAAAATGTATTGAAACTATGTTACTTGAAGGAAATGGTCAGGTTAGTTTGGCTGACCTTAGAGAGTTGGCACGAAGTGACCATGGATTGGTGGCAGATGACTTGAGAAAAAAATTGTGGCCTCGTCTTGTGGGCGTTGATGTATTTGCCCTAGAGCCAGCACCAAAATTGAGTGACCTACAAAACCATCCCGAGTATAATCAGGTCGTATTGGATGTAAATCGGTCATTGAAGCGCTTTCCACCGGGTATTCCATATGATCAACGTATCGCTCTACAAGACCAACTGACGGTTTTGATATTACGAGTCATAAATAAATATCCTAATTTGCGTTACTATCAGGGATATCATGACGTTGCAGTAACATTTCTCTTGGTAGTCGGTGAGGAGGTGGCATTTGCCGTAATGGAACAACTTTCAACCACGCACTTCTCCGAATGTATGGAAGAAACCATGGAAGCAACGAAGAATAGACTTATGTTTATATGGCCAATTGTGAATTTGGAAAACGGGCCCCTTTTTCAATTTCTGCAACGGTCTTGTGTGGGTACATTGTTTGCTTTACCGTGGTATCTGACGTGGTTCGGGCACAGTCTAAATTCATACAAATCTGTTGTTAGACTATACGACTACTTTCTGGCTTCTCCCATTTATTCGTCAGTTTTCGTCACTGCTGCGATAATTTTGCATCGAGCTCATGACATTCTTATAGAAGATTGTGACATGGCAACGATTCACTGTCTGCTTTCAAAGGTACGTTTAATAATAACCGCGCGGTCATCATGCATATATGTATTTTTTATCTCTCCAGTTACCGGAAGACTTGCCTTTCGAAGATCTCTTAAGAACATCGAGCATGCTTTATGACAAATACTCCCTGACTCTTATTGAAAAAGAAGTGGAAAAAATAATACAGCAAGAGTAAGTTATCCACTAGGCTTGATACAATTTCAGTGTGATTAATTTGTCTTCTCTACAGAAAACAACAGGCGAAACTTGACGAAAAACTTGCCGTTGAAAGACGCAAACGATTAGCTCGCAATTCACAAGGCAAAGGTAGCTACATGCTAAACCATTGGCTCCCGCAGCTGCTTACCCCTAAGTCATTTATTGTCACGACTGCATTTTCAGTACTCGTTGGTATGTGTGCCTACTACTACAAAAACCAGTACATGTCGACGGGGATTAGTTGAGTATGTCTGACCTTGCTGTCGCCTGTGCAATATTCGCTTCGGCATGCAACTTTATCATACTGTGACTTGATGATTAGATTTTCTCTATTTTAAGTTCTTGGGATGACTTTTCATGTATATTTTCTAAGCATTTAAGGCGGTCGAACGATCGAATGAACGCAAAATTCCTTAAATATATCCTTAACGTGTCTTAGTTTAGCTTATTTTCTATTTTTAGGTTCAGTTAAACAGACATTTTTGCTAACGCTGCGGATTTTTTAACTTCCATAGTTAGAAACCCTATAATGCAAGAATAAACAGTGTTATGTTTAACATTCTGTACATTTTGCCCACTTTTTTTTATTGTTTTTTAGTCTAGAAGTTAAAAAAATGCACAGAGAGAAAATGCTTTAATTTGCCTGAAACTTTATTAAATTTATTTCAATATCACAAACGTTTTGAGAAAGGTAAATAGTTAAGGCACAAGTTAATTATATGCGTGTTTTTTACACTGCTAGCTCAGACTACGAGTATTGCTTAGTTTGTAAAGAGACCCAAGAAAAACACATTTCAATATTATACATTTAGGACTTGTTTTACGTCGCATTCTTTAAATTGCTTCTTATTTTGTAATTAATTTGATCGTCTTATTAAATCGCTCTTGAAAGTCTCTTAGCTCTGCACAATTAAAAAGCAGTTCTAATCATGCGATGCAAAGAACGGAATAAATACATTCGTTATTATTGTGCATGCATACTCGTAGCCTTTTCATGTCGTTCATTCCATAACACTAATGCCATTCTTTTTGATGATTGCATTTGCACACTAAGTCTTTATAAAGACTTTTCGAGCAACATTCAAACAGCATTGATTTTGGAAATAAATATTGTTCGTTCGTACTTTGTAATTTTGTACTACTTTGTTAAAGAAAGGAAAGACTAATCAAATGTTCACTGAAAAATAGTTTGTATACGTATATGAAATTCAATAAAATATTTTTCAGTCTTCGAGAATTGTTCTCAACGAAACATCAACCGGGTTTTTTCTTAACAGGTTATAGGCCCAGACACTCATAACTGAAAAATACAAAGGATAACGGCAAGTACAACAGGATTCTATCAGAACAAGATGACAAGAAATAATGGATGACACAAAATTTTCCAAATTACAAGAGGTGGAAGGTTGGACTTTATGGAAGTTTCAAAAAAAGGTCATTTTACGTGCCAATGATTTATGGTGCATCGTGGACGGAACTATGGACCAACCACGGTTAGATAACGTTAACGAACGGCGATTGTGGAAACAGATGCAAAGGCTCAGAAGATATCAGTGGTTTCTATGGATGAAGAGCCAATGATGCATATAATTAATTGTGAATCAGGATCTGTATTAGAAAGTATATATGAACAGAAATCTGTCACACCCATTCATCTTCTACAACAGCGGTTTTTTGAATACACAGCGGATCCTGCAGACAGCATTTACGTTCACATTTCAAAACTGAAGAAAATCGCGAAGCAACTGGGCGATTTAGGCAAGCAAATTACTGACAGTATGCTAATCACAAAAATATTGATGACTTCCAGAAGAATTCAAGCACTTCTTTTCTTCTTGGGAAGCAACAGAAAAAATTGAGCGAACACTCCAAAATTTGTCTTCGCGCTTATGTATCAAAGAATCTCGACTTGGCATTCAGCCGGTTAAATCGGAGGCTTTTGTTGCAAAACGTGGTAAGAAATATAATTCAAAAAAATACAACGATCAAAAGCCTCAGAAGAAAAGAAATTGTTACCATTGTGGCAAACCTGGTCACTAAAAAACGGGATTGTCCAGAAAAGAAGCGAAGCATTTCAGACATCGAAAATTCATCGTTTATTAACGAGGTAATGTTTGGCATTTCAAATGAAGATGAAAGTTGGTACGTTGACTCGGGTGCAAGTGATCACATGTACAATAATATATAATTGTTTGATAGATTTGTAAAATTTAAATCACCAAGAAATATACGGATTGGAAATGGGTCAACAATTCCCGCGTATGGCAGACATACTTATTGATGAAATTGAAGCTCCAAATCGTCGGATAACAATACCACACGACGAAGAAATTACAGAACCTTCCAGTCATCAGTACAATCTTTGACCGAGGAAATTGATGAAATGTTCTATGCTTTCATAGTAGGCAAGGATGAACCAAAAACGTATCAGCAGGCAGTTTCATGTGGTTTCATGTGGAAGCAAGCAATGGATGAGGAGTTCAATTCGCTACTGAAAAACGGAACATGGGATTTGGTGAAATTACCTAAGGAAAAGAATCTAATTTCAAATTAGTGGGTTTACAAAATCAAGAAGAATAAAGACGACACAGTTGGACGTTTTAAAGCTCGCTTGGTAGTTCGTGGATTTACCCAACAATTTGGACGCGACTACGAGGATACTTTTAGTCCGGTTGCAAAATCTACTTCAATTCGTATGATTTTGGCTTTGAGTAGTTCGTATAATTATCATCTGACTCAATTTGATATCAAGACTGCATTTCTCTATGACAATCTTGAGGAAGAGACATATAAGTATATGCAACAACCCATTAGCTACAACGACGGATCCAGTTAAGTATGCAAATTACAAAAAAGTTAGTATGGACTAAAACAGGCCTCGAGATGTTGGAATAGACGTTTTTCAGAAATCTTGTTGAAATTTGAATTCACGATAAGTTCAGCTGATAGCAGTGTTTTTGTTGGAGAAATCAATAACAGAATATAATTTTGGCCATTTATATTGACGATGGAATAATTGCGATAGCTGTGTTTTTGTTGGAAAAATCAATAACAGAATATAATTTTGGCCATTTATATTGACGATGGTATAATTGCGGCCGAAAGTAAAGAAATTGCGGAACTGGTCATTAGCTTTGTTTTTGTTTTAAAAATCAATAACAGAATATAATTTTGGCCATTTATATTGATGATGGTATAATTGCGGCCGAAAGTAATAAATTGCGGAACTGTTCATTAACCACTTAAGAGGTGAGTTTGACGTCAAAATAATTCCTTATACTACCTGGGTATTGAGATAACACAAGAAAGAGATAAGATCTATATTTGCCAAAGTGCGTATATAAAGAAATTATTGGAAAAATTTAATATGAAAAACACCAAACCAGTAAGTACACCAATCGATGAGAACATAGTTGCAACAGGACATTCAGTACAACCTTAATTTCCGTTTCAAGAAGCAGTGGGCTCACTCATGTATTTAACCGTAGCCACAAGGCCCGACATTGACTACGCCTTTTCGTACTTAAGTCGGTTCTTGCATTCATTTGGAGACGATCATATCACTGCAGTGAAACGGATATTCAAATATTTGTGTAGAACTGTGGATTATGGTGTTACTTTTGAAAAAACAGATACACGTTTTTTAAAATGTTTTACCGACTCTGATTTTGCTGGAGATGTAAAAATGAGACACTCAACTAGTGGGTATGTTGTAACATTATCAAGTGGACCGATTTCATGGTTTTCTCGAAAACCGCAGACAGTGGCTCTCACAACTACCGAAGCCGAATATGTTGCTGCTTGTGAAGGAGTCAAAGAATTAAAGTGGTTACAACGACTATTGGACGAGCTTATGGCGAATGCAAATGTTCCTGCGCCCAAAATGTATTTGGATAATCAATGCCATCAAGCTAGTGAAGAACCCCCAATTCCGCAAGCGAACAAAACATATGGAGGTGAAATATCATTATATTCGCGAAGTATATGAAACCAAATTTTTTGAATTACTATATGTACCGATAACTGAACAATTGGCAGACCTCTTTACAAAACCTTTAAAGAAGCAGCGATTCAACGATATAAGAACAATGTAAAATATCAAGAATCTTTGTATGTGCGAAGATTATAAATAAAAGTGAAAGTGTTGGAGAAATTTATTTATATTGTTCGTTCGTACTTTGCTATTTTGTACTTTGTTAAAGAAAAGAAAGACTAATCAAATGTTCATTGAAAAAAAATTGTAGATGTATATGAAATTCAATAAAATATTTTTTGTCTTCGAGAATTTTTCCCAAGGAAACATCAACAGAACAATTTCAATTGCTGCATAAAAACTCTTGGGGTTTTTTAAAAATCTAAGCTAGCAGTGTTACCAAAACACGCTATGTTTTCTTACTTATAAATATCGCAATGTGGAATGATGTGGTTGAATATATTTTAAAAACTTAAAATTGTTTCTGAGTATTTTACCATTCATTGATATTTTAAGGATCGTAAAAGCAACCTTAGGTCGCACTAACACAAAGTGGGAATTGGTCTAATCTCTCTTCTTACTACTGGGATTTTTCTCACAGATGTATCGATTGAAAACAAAAAAGTTTAGAGGAACCCGGCTATAATAAAATTTGTTCCAGCTCTTATTGTACTTGCATGACGCATATCTGAACTTTTTACACAATCCTTCTCGGTTTTTTAAAAGTTGCGTTGGTAATTGGTTATATCATTATCAATATTAGTGGTCCAGTGAAGACTCGATAATTAAGAATGGATATCAAAACCGCAATAGTTAAATCTTTTATTAACAAAAAGTGCCAATTCTGCAGGAGTAAAAAAATGCACAGTCAACTGTTCATTCTTATGCCACGAAATATAGCAAAACTTATATAAGCTAGATTCAGAGAATTTTCTCTTAACTTAAAATAAAAAAGAAAACGATCAATAAAAACGGAAGGTCCAAAATAGTATTTATTTCCGTTGAAGGTCCATAAATGTATGTATACAAGCTCTTCAGATGACATCTAACAGACAGGTGGTCGGCTACCCCGTCTGTATGTCGTTTGTTAAAAAAAAAAACGATAAGTGTATGGTCAACAACACCAGGAAAATCATGCATATTTGTATGTATACAAGCTCTTCAGATGACATCTAACAGACAGGTGGTCGGCTACCCCGTCTGTATGTCGTTTGTTAAAAAAAAAAACGATAAGTGTATGGTCAACAACACCAGGAAAATCATGCATCGTATTATAGATTACGTTGTTGCTATTATTGACAATTGTGGATGATCCCCTATTCTAAATACTCAGGAACAGCTCATATAACATATAATTTAGTGCAGTGCACTCGAAATATATAGTATAGCCATTCTTTGCAACTAATCTAGAATCATTCTTTCTCAAAATCAGAAATAAATTTGTCTTCTCTTTTTAATAAATAATTTTATTTGGTGGAAGTCGTATGCTGGAGTCGTTCTAAAACCCGGAGTTGTTTTAAGACCTGGTGTCTCATGATTTTTGCTAAACTCCACAGCCTTTGTCTTAAAAAAGGCTGGAAGCACTAGTCTTCAAAAAAAAATTTAAAAAGTAGTAAAATTAATTTTTATAGCCGTTTTAGTTTTTATTTTGGATGGCTGTAGACCTCTATCCAGGCTATGTGCTATAAAGGCTCAAAAATTTAGTTTTCTAATGTCAGGGTAGCGCATGCATTCAATAAATTGCCGTTAAGGATGTATGATTATTTCGGACATACACTGTTTCAAATAATTGTCCGTACACTAGTAACTCAATTACATATTTTTTAACCCTCTAATGCATAGAAAAGATTTGTTGAATTAAAATTAATTCTTAAACTAAAATTGGCCCATAAAACACGACTAAAATTTTTTTTTCATGAGCGGGCGTGGCCTTTAACCCCCAAAAATTGTTACTCTGTCTCTGAGCTGCCGCATGCAAAAAGCTTCGAAAAAATTCTATGAATTTATAATAAAGAAAAAAGTGTTATATTTACAAAAAAAAAGTAAAAATAAGAAAATCAAACAATTTTGAAAAAGAATTTAATATTTAATTATATTTATACAGAAATATCATGAAATACTGGTTTTTATAAATTATGGAATTCTTTGAAGCGAGATTTGTTGACGGTCATACACAACTGAATTTAGCATTTTTCACAATATACTTGAGTCTCAAATTTACAGGCTTGTTGCAACATTGCCGTTTCTTACCTTTATCCTGAAATGGCCAGTGATGAAGACCATCATATCTAACAATAAAAAAATTTGCAGACGGTTGGGCCTTATTAGATGGTCGGCCAACCTTATATTTTTCTGACATCAGCAAAAGACTTTCTGCTACTTCTTCAAGGAACATTGGCAAATCGATTCGGAGATGTTTTTCGCCATTTATGCGTTGGTATAAAACGTAAGCATTTACCATTGTACCGACAACTGAACAATTAGCAGACCTTTTTAAAAAACCTTTAAAGAAGCAGCGATTCAACGATATAAGAACAATGTTAAATATCAAGAATCTTTATATGGGCGAAGATTATAAATAAAAGTGGAAGTGATGGTGAAATTTATTTATATTGTTCGTTCGTACTTTGCAATTTTGTACTTTGTTAAAGAAAAGAAAGACTAATCAAATGTTCATTGAAAAAAAATTGTATACGTATATGAAATTCAATAAAATATTTTTCTGTCTTCGAGAATTTTTCCCAAGGAAACATCAACCGGGTTATTTCTTAACAATTGAGACCAATCGTGATTGCATTTAAAGGCATACAAATTTGGCACCTAATCCGTTCCCTGATGCGATGTACTGAAAGTCGCGTAAAACACTAATCTAAAGTTGACAACTATGCGATAAATGCCGAAACGTCGTCAGAACAATTTCAATTGCTGCATAAAACCTCTTGGGGTTTTTTTTTAAAAATCTAAGCTAGCAGTGTTACCAAAACACGCTATGTTTTCTTACTTATAAATATCGCAATGTGGAATGATGTGGTTGAATATATTTAAAAAACTTAAAATTGTTTCTAAGTATTTTACCATTCATTGATATTTTAAGGATCCTAAAAGGAACCTAAGGTCGCACTAACACAAAGTGGGAATTGGTCTAATCTCTCTTCTTACTACTGGGATTTTTCTCATAGATGTATCGATTGAAAACAAAAAAGTTTAGAGGAAGCCTCTTATTGTACTTGCATGACGCATATCTGAACTTTTTACACAATCCTTCTCGGTTTATTAAAAGTTGCGTTGGTAATATCATTATCAATATTAGTGGTCCAGTGAAGACTCGATAATTAAGAATGGATATCAAAACCGCAATAGTTAAATCTTTTATTAACAAGAAGTGTCAATTCTGCAGGAGTAAAAAAATGCACAGTCAACTGTTCATTCTTATGCCATGAAATATAGCAAAACTTATATAAGCTAGTTTCAGAGAATTTTCTCTTAACTTAAAATAAAAAAAGAAACACGATCAATAAAAACGGAAGGTCCAAAATAGTATTTATTTCCGTTGAAGGTACATAAATGTATGTATACTAGCTCTTCAGATGACATCTAACAGACAGGTGGTCGGCTCTCCCGTCTGTATGTCGTTTGTTAAAAAAACGAAGTGTATGGTCAACAACACCAGGAAAATCATGCATCGTATTATAGATTACACTGTTGCTATTATTGACAATTGTGGATTATCCCTTATTTTAAATATTCAGGAACAAATTTAGTGCAGTGCTCTCGAAATATACATTATAGCCATTCTTTGCAAATAATCTAGAATCATTCTTTCTCTAAATCAGGAGATGTTTTTCGCCATTTATGCGGTGGAATAAAACGTAAGCATTTACCATTGCCAAGTCAAGTAAATGGTCAAGTATCTCTTTATCCGAATTTTGTAACGACCAATTAAATCGACTCCGCCCATGTGTTGATTATATTTTTAAACGATGTTCGGACAACTCACTTCTTCTACTTAGTAGTGCGATTCAAACGCATTGAGTTTGTTATAAAGTCACCTGGAATATTTCAGTTGAATGGCTGAACTCCAGCATATGTTAAAGCTAAGCGAACGCCCTTAATGTCTTTCCAAACAACTGTAGAAATCTCGATGCCAAATGCTGTGTCTACATATTCTTCAGAATAGCATCGGGGAACTTTCTTTGCCACCAATTGCTCGTTAGTAGACAAATTACAGTTCTTCACTCGGTTAGCACGAAAAGTTCCAAGAGAATACATTATTACAACTCCGTAAATAAACCAAAAGCCCAAGAGACGTAAAGTAGTTATCAAAATATGTTATGTGATTCCAAAAATCAGGTATATTGCGGGAAAAACGGACAACATTTGAAGCGGCTTCCAAATCAGACATCCCTTCTTGTTGTTGTTGTAGCGGTTGTGTGCCGGGGTGACAGCCCTTAGCCGAAGACTTGTTTCTCGGGTCAACCCGGTCCATAGAACCGGCTGTCGTGGGATTGTTATCCCTTCTTGAATGACATTGTCGGCATCACCAGTGAATACTTTACAGTGTGCAGACACGGTAATACCTGCTAGGGTGTTTTCGCAGCAGTCATCCTAACCACCATCTCTTGGACAGGATGCCTCCGCCCAGGCAGATCAGGTTCAATCTTCATGATCTAAAGAGAGAGGTCCAGCGGTATAAGAGAGAACCTTTAGATCATCGAAACTATCAGACAGGTCTGAACAACATTCACGCCGATGAAGTCGCAGTTGTCATCACTATTAGTCATTGCCTTTTACTTCATCGTCGCTTTCTTCGCAGAAGTCCATAAATCATGAAACTCGTTGTTTGACATCTTTGATAGGTCATACTTGCGTTTACGGTCCCAACGCGACATTATTCTATTGGAAAAATTATATAACATTCACATCAGTACAATAATTCAATTTGAAAAACTGTATTTTTTTGAACGCACTGCATACGCCCTGTTGGGCGTCAACGGTTGGGTGGTCAAGCGTCAGTAGGCGTTGTAAACATAAAAATGCATTGTCAAACACTATATTTCACTTCAAAATAGTTACCAAAAAAATTCCAAATTAAATATTTCAATTAATCACTGTTTGAATAAATTCACAAAATCACCTTCTTAAAACAATATTTTTTGTTACCTTTTTCCAGCTCTTTTGTCACAAAACTAAAAACAATATGTAAACGGAATGAGATGCTGAGTTGATGTATTTACAAAATTGAAATAGAAAGGCTACATGATCATATTGTTTAAAAATAAAACAACAAGTTTTTTTTTATTTGAATTTTTTGGGCTTTTAAAGTGTGCCCGCCTGTTTACGGTCATATGCACTAACCCTCTAGTAGCAGAAAAGCTATACTCTGGCAAAATATATGTGAGCTAAAATACAAGCAATATATTTCTTAAGATGTACATTTCCTATATTTCCTTAAGTGCTTTGGTGAAAGGTTAATGTAAGCGACATGCGGTGACGACATTGCCAATTTAATGAATTAGTTATTTTTAAAAATGTCCGAACAAAATTTTTAGATATTAAAAATATTTTCATCTGGCAGTACCGTATTGATTATTGGTTAATTATTATTATTTTTTTATACTACTAATGGGGAATATTTGTGGCTTAAGTATGAAAAATTGTCTTAAGCTAATATAAATAAACTAAATGGTCTTTAGCTAATATAAACAAACTAGATGGTTTTCCTACGCGAGAACATGCCACATATTCTTATAGTTGTCCGGGGGAAACGCATGGTGTACCCAAATCTAAGCCACAAACTGTCAACGTTTGGCCTTGTAATGCCAATCTAATTGGGAATTGAATGCGTTTGAATTCAATTGACACATCTCTAGGAATCATAGGGATTCGTGGCAGCAATATTGGGACCACCCTAATGGTTGAAGATAGAGGGTAGATATGTTCTAAAAAACTGTTGGGAATGCAAAAATATTGAGGGTCGGTCATACATTTGACTCCTCTAGGAGGCTCCCTTGTAATATAAAACGTTAACATTTTAAATTTCGACAACAGTTCCACCTATCGGGTCCATGTACAAAAATATGTTGGTTGATTCGCAGACCCGATTTGCATACCAAATTTCATACAAATCTAGTAAGTCTTTTGTTAATTAATGAGTACCAAGTTAAAACGGCGCTAAGTTCGGACTGACCGAATCTTATATACTTATATACCACGGATTATGTTCAAAGCAAGCATCATAATAATTAGGCGTCTTTGTATGTAAGCTAAATTAAATCATGGACCAATATGGTCCAGATACTTAACAGTTAATTGCCATTCAGAATAAGATTTAATGGTGTTAAGTTTTCATGCGATCAGTCAATTGCAAATTGTGTTGCTGACATTTTCGAAAATACATATTCTTTTCGTTTATTTAACTCTGCAAATCCTCCTAATTTATATTTTTCACTTATTACATTTGCATCATCTTAAACCCACTAGTACTTCTAGGCCCGATGTTATTCCGCTGCTCAGAATCCCTTGTCTTAACCTTATTATTTAATTCATTATTGAAATTGCTTAATTAAGTGCAATTACTAAGTTATTTAAAAGGATTGTAAAAAAACTTTGTTTCCCATAATGCTAACCATGCCAACACGGATTTCGTAAGGGTCATTCTATTATTACAAATCTACTCCACTTTTCCTCTGAAATTATAAACAATTTTGTTTGTCAAAAGCAAACAGACGTTATATAAACGGATTTTAGTAAGGCGTTTGATAAAGTAAATCACATACTCTTACTATTCAATTTAAACAAAATTGGATTTAACAATAATTTCATAATCTGGGTTTCCTCTTATCTCATTGGAAGGAAACAAGTTCGTGTATCCTCTGATGTTCTACAGAGTAGACACCTTGGACTCATTCTATTTTTACTATTCATTAATGACTTGCCCCATTCTCTTATCAACTGTAATTAACTTATGTTTGCAGACGACGTGAAATTATTTTCATCTTATGCTAGCCTTCGTAGACTGTCACATACTGCATTTGAACAGATTTAGTTCCTGGTGTGAATTTAATGTAATTGAACATAAAAAAGTGATTGTTGGCTACTTAATTTTTATTATGTGGCTCTGAATTGCCATCGGTTGATTCATTTATTGATCTTGGTTTTATGATGGTCAGAAAGTTACAATTTAATAACCATATTATTAATACGGTAAATAAAGCGTTTACAGATCCATACACTACGAAAAAGCTTTATATTTCTCTAGTAAGACCAATTTTTGAATGTGGATCAGTGGTTTGGGATCCCCAATTATTATGTGATCAAAATTGATCCCGGCAGAAACAATTTTTACTGTTTTCCCTTCTTACAACAACAGGTTAAATCTTATTAAATTGCCCTCATTGAACAGTAGGCAAACTATGATGAATGCGATTATGGTGTATATATTTGATATAAAAAATCTCTATTAACGTCCCATTTAAACCTTCTAGATACTATAAGTTTTTACACTTGGATTTACATAGGTACAATTATGCATGTGGTAATCCATTTCGTAGAATGTGTGCTGACTTTAACTCGTTACATCATTTAATTGACTTCTCCTTAGGGTTTGATGCATTAAAAAACAATAATTATTTATTATTAAAACTCTTTGTCTTCATAACAATTTATGTTGATAAATATCTGTAGCTTATTTATATATATGACGTTTCTTGTCATCTCTCTATTATGGATTGGTCCATAATGTGTACGTTGTCCCAACGTCATGAGGACGTGGCCCCCTCGGTCGGCAGGGGCGGTTGTGAGTGACGTGGGAACGTTCGTCCGAAAAAATAAAACTACTTTGTACTAAATTTTGTCCAGATCAGACAATAAATATGGCTTCCAGAGCAACAGGACATAAAATCGGGAGGGACCTTTGAATGAGGGCTGTATAAAATCATGGACCGATATGATCTTTATTATAAACAGTTAATTCTATGACATGAAAGTACTTCGTGTCAAATTCCGCCGATATCACACCATAAGAGCAGTTTCTAGAGCGCCGGTACCTAAACTCGGGAAGGTTCTTTGTAAGGGATCTGTATCAAAACATTTACCGATTCGGGCCCTATTCATTCCTAAATAGGCCTTGTCTAAGACAGTTTCAGCAGCCTAGGTCAATCACACTGTACCGACTTTTACGCAAAATATACCCAAAAGTGTGCTTTTTTGTTGTTTGAGTTCTGGTACAGAGAACCTTTTTTGCTTTAAATAGATTTGGTCCATTACAAATCTTAACAACTTGCAGCAGCAATGCATTACTCTGCAAAGTTTGGACTTTCTAGGTTGACTATTATGACCGCTATCGTGTTTACAACAGACACACTGCCTGACGGACGGTCGGACGTAGCTAAAGCCTAGTATTCACCTAAAACGAAATTCTCGCTGCCATAAGAAATACATGAAGCAAAGCAAACGAAATTTGCCATTGGTAAATTCCGTTTAGCTATTTTCGTATGGAGGTATTCAGCTGAACCGAAAAGGTAGCAGAATTTGCAACTCTTAGAGGGAAGATTATAAGAGCAAAACATTTACCGATTCGGGCCCTATTCATTCCTAAATAGGCCTTGTCTAAGACAGTTTCAGCAGCCTAGGTCAATCACACTGTACCGACTTTTACGCAAAATATACCCAAAAGTGTGATTTTTTGTTGTTTGAGTTCTGGTACAGAGAACCTTTTTTGCTTTAAATAGATTTGGTCCATTACAAATCTTAACAACTTGCAGCAGCAATGCATTACTCTGCAAAGTTTGGACTTTCTAGGTTGACTATTATGACCGCTATCGTGTTTACAACAGACACACTGCCTGACGGACGGTCGGACGTAGCTAAAGCCTAGTATTCACCTAAAACGAAATTCTCGCTGCCATAAGAAATACATGAAGCAAAGCAAACGAAATTTGCCATTGGTAAATTCCGTTTAGCTATTTTCGTATGGAGGTATTCAGCTGAACCGAAAAGGTAGCAGAATTTGCAACTCTTAGAGGGAAGATTATAAGAGCAGTGTAGACTTTTTTCACCATATGTTCTGACAATTGTTTGGTCAAGGAAATTTACAAAAAAATAAATTAACCAATGTTGTGAAGTTGTTCTTGAGGGTATTAAAATGAATATAATTCAAATAATTTTTTTGAAAATGAATAACAGCTGCTGTTATGTCTACTCTACAATTCTTTTGTGTAGAGATAAATGTAAAACTCCTAACCGAAACTTTCGTTTTAGTTGAATAATAAGCTTAAAGCGTCCTAAAATTGTACGCTGTCAATACGCAATCAATATATTGAGGTGTACCAAACGAAATACCAAATTTGGTGCACCCTATCCTGTGGCGAAGGATATAAAAAGGTAATAGGGGAACAATTATCTTTTTTTTATTATTATACAAAAAAGGGTATTTGATAAACCGCATTCCAGAGAAAAGTAGTTCTACACTAACTTGGCAGTGGATTATAAGCTCTTAAACTACTGGTTCTACAATTGGGAAAGACTTTTGTATAATGTAAAACATGGACCAACATTAATAATACTCGTCCATGGCCAAAGCCTAAAAAATGTAACAACTTTCGTCGATATTAATTCAAATTTTGCGACCTGTATTTTGGTACCAACTGTATCTGGACAGACAAGCGAACATTGCTCAATAAAACCATAGTCGTATACTGATTCCGAAATCAAAAATATTTTCCTTTAAAGTTTTAAAAAAATTAGCAGTAGCGATTTACATGTCATCAGGTTTGTATGTAGCCGAATTTTCTTCCCTAGAGAACTTGTCCTGAGCACTTTTTGGCCACTGTCGTTCCTCCTTTTCCAAAAAAGTAAAATTTGTCCTCCTTTTGCTATTTATATACCTCGTAGTATAATTCATAATTTTTAAGGAAAGTTTAATACTTGAAAATGTATTTTTGACATTTTCCAGCTGTATTTTACATTTAAAATTCGAGAGTTTAGTTTATAACAATGTGCAATGTTTCCCCCATAAATGGAGCTGTTGCAAGTGCTTAAAAGTCCTAGAAACCAATACAAACAGAAAAAGGGAAATACATTTTCCGATATTATAATGTTCTAAAGGATTGTGAATTATATAATAAGGAATGGTTTTTCTAAAGATTACTTTGCTAAATTTTCCACAGTTTGCACATCTGTGGTCCAAAATAGTGAAAACATATATAGGGTGATCCAAGTAGAGATACTTTTTTCAAAAGACTTTTTTGACAGATCACATGTGACTCGTGTCATGTTGTTTTTGTTTAGTATTGTTTGGCATTTAATCATAAAAAGACACGACTCAACAACGTTTACAAATCGTTCAACTTTAATACGAAAATTTACGTTCTGTGATGAATGTGTATCGTGCACTTCGTTCAACTTATGGTCAACATTTCTGGCTCAATGGGTATGTAAACAACCAAAATTGCCGCATTTGTGGGCCGGTGGAATCATCAGTCCATATTTCTTCAAAAATGATGCCGGTAAGAACGTAACCGTCAATGGCGACCGTTATCGTGCCATGATAACCGATTATTTGATGCCTGAAATTTAAGCTCGTGATCTCGGCGACATTTTGTTTCAACGAGACGGCGCCACTTCCCACCATCGCGTCAGTCAATGGATTTATTGGGAGAACACTTTGGTGAGCAAGATAGTCCACCAAGATAGTGTGATGTCACACCGTTAGACTTTTCTTTGGGGCTACGTAATGCCCAAAGTTTATACTGACAAATCAGCTACGAGTCAGGTTTTGGAAGCCAACGTTCCGCGTGTTATAAGCGCCATACCTGTCGAAATGTTCGAACGAGTTATCGAAAATTAAACTCAACGGATGGACCATCTGAGACGAAGCCGCGGCCAATATTTGGTAGACATAAACTTCAAAAAATAAATGCCAAAGAATAATAAACATTTCCCATTCAATTTTATGTGTTTTTTTCTTTAACAAAGTAGTGAACTAAAAATTAATCACCCTATAGAAATATAAAAATTTTTATTTTAGCAATTTTGAAGCACTAGATGCAGTTTTAATACCCTCTACCGAAGAGTGGATAAAATAAAGGATATATTTACTTAATCCTCGTAAAATTCTAAGCCGTACGTCCCTGTGTCCGTGTGTGTTTGTTGAAAGTAAAATTTTGCATGATCATGGCTTTATGCTGTTTGGGTTTGTAAATGGTTTGGTTTAAGGGACAAAAATGTACATTAAAAGTAAATTTTATGGGTACTGTTGGTTGGGACAAACTAAAAACACAAAAAAGTCCCACATCGTCTGATCGATCGATTACACAGTACAACAGCCAATCTGGGGGGTGAGAAATTCCAAGTCAGGGTGATGGTACTAGGTCAGTATATTAAAACCCTCAAAGGGTTTTGCGTTCGTATGTGCCAGTTTTTTTTATGACCATTTACATTTTTTCCTTATCTTGATGTTTTTTCGCTTAGTTGTAAAATGTTGGCAAAAACGTAGATTGACATAACTCGAGAACGACTAGTTCGATTTTGCTGAAATAATTTGAGAAAAATTATTAATTACATTTTCTTTAATCCATTAATATACTGTTTCTCTACCAAATCATCATTTTTGCAATTAGAAATAAATTTATGAAGAAAATTTTGCCAAAAAAAATTTTTTTTTTTTTAAACATATAAATCCCAAACGGAAAAACGTGTAGAGTCTTATACCTTTCACGTAAAGTCACATAACCTATAAACAAAATGCGACATAGATCATAGAAATCGATTAACGCGTTCTGCTTTTATTTACAATTAAGTGAAGGTATCCCATTTTGACAAGAATATTGATATATGTTTTTATTCAAAAAAGTGTCATTTATCGCCTTTTTTATAAATTTTCCCCAATAACTCCAGACTTCTGGCCATAAAAAATAATAAAAATAAAAAAAAAAATTTTTTTTTGGCAAATTTTCTTCATAAATTTATTTCTAATTGCAAAAATGTTAATTGCAAATAAGTTATTCAGTCTAAGTTATCCTAAAACACCCTACTAGTATTACAGTTTTAATTATCTTTCTGTTTTCTTTTTATCTATGTATATTAGGGTGTCCCAAGTTACAAAGGAGAGTTTTTTTTCGTGAAATTAAACACCCTCTAGTTTTTTTATATTATATCTAAAAATGACATAACAAAATTTTTATTACGATTGGACAATGATAAGCCGTGCCGACTTGACGCCAAAGTTTTTAAAAGTCACAATTTTTAAAAGTTTTTTTTTTCTTTGGAATACCTTTGCAATAAATTAACAAAAAAGTTATTCATAAAGTTTTTTATTAGATAGAGAACAGAATTATAAATCCAAAATGCATTTATTTATTAAAATCGGTTAATAATTGATAAAGAGATGGTGCTTTAAACACAAGTACTACTCTGCAAAACTCGTAAAAAGCAAACTAATGGTGAAACTAATTACCGTAGTACAAATTTATATGTGTTTGGTTTAATAATGCTCCACAGTATCGAAACATGATATTTAAAACAATTTCACAAGAAATCAATATTATTTTGGATATTTTCGTTTCAATGTATCCATGTTACAGTCAGGATATAGACTCCTGTGTTCTTTCACGCATCGCAATAAAAAAAATTCTGTTCCTCTTCAACTGTTATTAAGCTATGAAAGTCCTGCATTAGATTGACTGCTCTTTCCGCTGTATCGTTTACTTCTCTTAGCATTGAGACAGTCTTTTTGGCATGTAAAAACGCGGGATTCTTCATCCATGAAGACGGTTGATACCTGAGAAAGCTATCGTCCATGTTAAATCGCGAGAAGAATGACTTGCTTTTGCCTGATATGAAATCATCAAGATTTTTTTCTGAAAAAAATCAATGGTTAATAAAACCGTTTTATGAACGTGATGAATGAGCTGAAAAAAGACAACGAAGTATTTTTTTAAACATGTTAAACTTACCGTACAATGCACCACAAAGTTCTTCTTTTGACGGAATGTATCGTTTCCCATTGGCCGAACACTTGTCATTGCTTAAATTTGCCACCATTTTTTCTTTTGTATCTTGATCAACATCATCGTCAAAGAGTTGCATGGAAGCTATTACATCAGTTAAGTACCATAAATGTCCATTAAACTTTTGCCACGCTGCTTTCGAAATGGTCTCATCTACGTTCTCGTAAGCTTTTAATGACTTCAAGAAGCACAAATCATTAAAAGGTGCCTTGAATGCCAAAATGCATTCAGCTACGGCTTCACGTAAAGGGTCACAATAAATAAACTAACGTCTTATCAGTAGCGTTCAATTTTAGCTGAGAACTGAATAGTGACATTTTTAAGGCATATATTGCTTTGGCCATCCATCGGGCGCGGTGCATAGCCCCTGGAAGTCTCATTTTAAATTGCCTAGTTTCATCTCCTAAAAATATGATCGAGAGCTCGATCAGCTCTCGGTAGTCGTCTCTGGCCACTTTTTTGGTAAGTTCAGAGCGGTAGAATTGAAGTAGGTTGTCAATTTTAGAAGCAGTTAGGCATGATTTTACCTTTTCTTTATAACATTCTGTTTTAAGAATATCAACATTTTTCCAATTCTCTCTAAAGTGTTTAAAGAGTGGTATATCTGGGCTTGTTGCCTTTTGTTTCATTTTAGCTTCGAATACCCCTTTTAACACTAGCTCGTATATGTGATGTCGGCAAGCGAAAACTAGGTTATCTCTTTCAAGTTTTTGCTCAAGTAACACACAAGCGCCAGTGATACGACCTGTGTTAGAAGCCGTTGTATCGCAACAAAGAACATGCACTTTGTCCTCAAGATTCCAATCTGTAATTGCCGCCCAAACAGCGTGTGCCTGTTCCTTTCCTGTTGAATTATCCAATTTCGACACAGCAATAAGTTGTTCTTCATTTTCATAAGAAATCACTACATACTCGTAAACATCGAATCTCTTAGACCTTATTGACACCTATCTAATACAGCTACTAATTTTGGAGTAATGAAATTGTTCATCCTTGCTTTTCTATTAGTACCTGGTTTTGCTCTGGTGTTTTCGATCTCATCTGTCAAATCGTCTTGCGGATTTATATACATATAAGCTACATTCAGAAGCGGAGTCAGTTGGCACTGGTTCTTGTAACACCAAAGACGTGGAAGCACAATCATATTTTATTCTGTAATTTTCTTCTATAATAGTTCGAATTCGCGACCTTTCCTCCACATCAGCGAGCTTCTTATCAACTCCACCTAAATGGCCCGGTCGGCCCGGCTCTCTCTGGCGTTGTAAGAACAGTTTATCTTCTTCTATTTTTATCAAATTAAGTGCATCGGCATGCGCAAAATCAAATAAACCGTCCAGATTCCTTACAAACTACTCTTGACGCAGCATAAAAACGTGTTGTGACTCCTTTGAATTTTTTTGCAAATCTCTCCAAGTTTGAAAGATTTTTTACACAGTTTGGTAATGATTTAATAGGTATTCGTGACTTTTCCCAATAGATAATGCATTCGCCAATAGTGAGATTAGCACTTACATTGACGGTTTAGTTCACTTCATGTATATTATAAAATAATACTGTGGGGACTTGTCCATTTAAGGACAGTTTCGAACCCGTTATTTGATTTTTTGTTTTACCTATTAAATATATATTTTTCTTTATCACTACGCAATTTCAAGGCATTTTTATTAGTAAGTTTTGTTTTAAACAAATAAATTTTAAACCCCTTAAGGAAAACCCGTGTTCTTTCCAACGTGACAAGTTATCGATTAAGTTGTCTAAAAAATATTACAACAAAATTGAATGGAGTGTGCAAGATTTTGTTATTTTGCACTAGGAAAAAAAACAGATCGACAGAGCCGTGGCGAAACCATCTGCGTTGGGGGACGAAAGAGTTGAAGTGAGAACTTGCCACTTCGAAACGCCCTTGTGTGTAAATGTGTACGCTGGTGATAATAACTGTAAATAAAGATATCATTTTGGTGCCTTCTTTTTCTTGCATCGCAACAACAGAACATAAATTATAAGTTCAAACGAATGTTTCGTTGTAAATCGGCACGGGTTGCCATGGGCCACATTATTTGGTTTTTACCTCATCCATGCATTATAGGATCATCGCACAGTAGTACTTGTGTTTCTAGCATCATATCTTTGTCAATTATTAACCGATTTTAATAAATAGATGCACTTTGGATTTGTAATTGTGTCCTCTATCTAATAAAAAAAACTTTATGACAAACTTTTTTGTTAATTTCTTGCAAAGGTACTCCAAAGGAAAAAACCTTAAAAAATTGTGATTTTTCCTAATTTTGGCGCCAAGTCGGCACGGCTTACCATTGTCCAATCGTAATAAAACTTTTGCTTTGTCATTTTTAGATATAATATAATAAAACTAGAGGGTATGCGTTACAAAAAAACAACTTTAGTGTTTTTGGGACACCCTAATACAAGTATTATAAACGCTATATATGAATATTTATATCCAGGACAATTGAGAAGGTTCCGATACTTTTTTACTTCTACCGATACTTTCGATTTCATTTACTGACAATTGCAGTGCATTAACCAACATTCAGATGCCCTGATAGAAACTTTATATTTCATTCAACCTCAAACATTCGGTCTTAACGGAAAAATGGGGACGAAAATACCTTGCGCCAGACAGTTGCCGCGTTTTCTCAGAATTGGTCGAAACCTGCATCGTAAGGATTTTCTCAATGCAACAAAAACTATTTTTTTATCGATGCACACAGAGAAAAAGTAGCGTGGGTTCGGCATACTATAAGATGATTGCTATGATAATCTCAACTCACTGATTTGTAACTATTCGGTTTTACTTATGGAATGAATTGATTTCCAGACCAGCCTGTTGTACCAACTACAGTCTGTATAGAATTGCTTGTTGTGACCAATAATTGGTAACGGCAACTAATAATTTCGTTCTAGAAGCCATATTCGTATTGCTTTGCCTCCAAATCGGAAAATATAAAAACAATATTAAAAGTAATTAAGGGCCTCAGGTTTGCAAGAATTTCTGCACTTACTACGAATTTAGCCGGATTGAAAAGCGTGTGCCAGAAAACCTAAATGGCTTCCACCATAAAGTAGACCTTGTGCTGAAATTGGTTAATTTTGTTTCTTCTTGATTTGACTATTCCGCATACATATGATATATCAATATGCTAGACTGTTATCCCAAATGTACGAGGGTGACCGCAAAACTGACTGGCCTGGCACAATTTCTGTTTTACTAGCAACTTTGTTTTTTTGGTTTTAAAAGCAATCTTTTATAAGCCATCTGTCAAAATTTCCGAAATATTTAATGATTATTTTCTTTGTTACAGGTGATTGAAGTAAACAAGTTTTATAATTTTTGAAAAATGGAAAATAAAGAGTTTCGTGCGGTAATTAAACACTTTTATATGAAAGGTTATACGCCACAATTAATCAAAGATGAATTGGATTCTGTTCATAGTGATAATGCACCATCATACTCCACCGTGAAATCCTGAAGATGAACAACGCTCTGGAAGACCGAAAACTGCTGCTACTATTGAAAACATAAGAAAAATATTTAATGAAGTGACTAAAGATAGATGAATAAAGCTCAGAGAACTTGCTGATATTGTTAAAATACACGAAAAACAAGTTTGGAGTATTTTACATGATGAACTCCACATGAAAAAGCTATCCACAAGAACGCTGCCGCGTTTGTTGACTTTGCCCCAAAAAATCGTCCGTTGGACCAATTCCGAGGAGCTTTTAGCGATTTATCAGCGTAATCCAATAGAGTTATTGTGCCGATTCATAACTGTTGATGAAACATGGATCCATCACTACATCCCAGAATGCAAAGAACAGTCAAAACAATGGATAGAAGCTGGTAAAAGTGGTACCAAGAAGGCGAAAACTGTTAAGTCAGCAGGAAAAGTAATGGCCACAGTATTTCGGGATGCAAGGGGTATAATATTTATTGATTATCTTGAGAAAGGAAAAACTATAAATAGTGAATATTATTGTGCATTATTGAATCGGTTGAGTGAAGAAATCAAGATAAAACGACCGCATTTAGAAAAAAAAAGTTCTTTTTTATCAAGATAATGCTCCTTCACACACTGCATTTTTAACTCAACAAAAACTGGCCGAATTACGATTTGAAATTGCTCCGCATCCACCATATAGTCCAGATTTAGCTCCTTCTGATTATTTCTTGTTTCCAAATTTAAAAAAAAAATTCTCGGTGGCAAAAAACTTTCGTCCAATAGCGAGCTTATTGCTGAAACTGAGGCATATTTTGAAGGTCTTGAAAAATCTTATTTTTCGGATGGAATTAAAGAACTTGAAAAACGTTTGATGAAGTGTATTGAGTTGGAAGGAGATTATGTTGAAAAATAAATAATAATTCCAAAAAAAACGGTTCTTTTTATGTTACGCCAGTTGCATTTGCGGTCGCCCTAGTATATATGTTCATAGAAACCTGTTATTCTGAAATACATACAAACATTAATATGATTGTAGAAACATATATTCGTTTGCATGCAAATATATTTGTAAATGCGCTCTGCGTCCACTACACTACGTCTTAGCACTTGAACGATAAAAAGCTACTAATAAAAACACGAACCCAAAATGTGTTATGTAACATTAATATGTTTGTAGCAATGTTGCCAAACATTAACGTGCTTATGTTAAAACATATATTTGTTTGCAGCCATAGATTAATATGTTTGCAGTCATGCCAAACCTCCTTATTCTTGTATGCAAACATATGTATGTATGCAGAGATCTAAGCAGGCATAAATACCTACTCGTAACAACTTGATGAAATTATGGGTACTAATCCTATGTTTAACAAGCATACATCAAAAAATTCTGTCGACAACTGCCTAATACAGAACTCATACCCTTTGTAGACCATCACATTTTTTCAATAATCTTTACAAGTAAGTCCAAAAATTTCCATCTAATCATTACCATAATTTATTACAAACAATGAGAGTCTTTAGTTACACTGTTCAAACATATGTTAGCATATTTAGTGTTATTCTACAAACATTTGATATCTTCAAATGCTAGAATGTTGTCCCAAACATGTAATTTTGTTAATCAAATATTAATCAAATGTCAAAATTTATACGTTTGCAACATGCATGCAACTATATTTTTTTCTCGTGTAGGTGGGCGCATGGGCCAAAAGGATCACCGTTTAAACGCTTTAGTAGCGTATTTGCAAAAGAGTCCGCCTGGCCGAACTTACTGATGTTGTTGCTTGTTTAATATTGTTTTTTTGCGATATAATTACACGATTTTTGGTAATTGATTAATCTAACCGCATGTAACCCCATGTTCTGCGCAATCAAGCAACATCTGACCATTCTTATCGCATTCAAAATTTGTATTAGCTGTTAGGCCTGGCCGAACCTTAAATACCCTACACCGTCAAATACGCTACTAAATCCCCAAAAAATGATACATCTTTTAAACTTTTCGGCTTATGCGTCCGACCCCAAATTAATCCCAATTTTATTTTCAATCTATAATTCGTAGCATTCGTAGCAAAGTTTGCTTTAATTTGAGTACCCATGTTTCCACACTGGCTGTTGATGGTCCGTTTTGATAATGAGGGCTGGTATTTTTAGCGCCATATGAGCCCTTCAGCAATACGTAGTTGCCTTTTTTGATGTACTACGCGCATTCCAACTAACAGTAGCCATTTTAAGCATTATTCGTCTACAAAAATTATGATTTGCAAAGCAAGTACTGAACGAGGTGTACTTTTTTCCGAGTCACGTTTAATCGCTTAAAATTAAACTTTTTCCGTCCTGTGCCGATTTTGGCCACTTACAATCCTAAACAGCTTATCATTAGCCATCATCATACAAGTATCATCCACTCCTCGATAGAGGGTATAATGTTTTGAAAGAAGTTTTATTCTGATTCGATCGAGTCCCAGGAAAACTTTACATACGTACACAAATCATTTTATCGAAACTTAGTAATACTAATTAAATTAATGCGGCCAATATGTCCAATATTTGAATAAAAATACCTCACTGATCGACTGATGGAACATTATAAGCAAATCGACTGATAGTCACAAAATTCGCAAAAACTAGTTAACGGGTCATTTTTATTACACTCTCCACAATACACGGAAAAAAATATTTTTGCATCTAAAAATACTCGTATTTATGTTTGGAACGTGCTACAAACGTATTTTTGGTTGTATTTCAGCATAATAGGTACTTATATATACGAACATTTATGTTTAAGACAACATTCTAGCATATTTACTTATAAATATCATATGTTTGTGGAATAACATAAATTCTATGTTAAAAAATGTAAAAACATTTTTAACACATAATTTCCATTTTTAAAGGACTTGAAAGTTTCAAAGTAGACCGAGTCTTTAAGATATTGAGGACAAAAGCCGAATTATGGATGAGACACTTGGCCGGGCCATTTTCGAACGGGGTCGAGTGAATAGAGTAGATTTTAATGCGCGCAAGACACAGTGCTGCTTGTTGCCTCATAAGCGATTCATTGACCCGTCAGTATCGTCATTATCTATCGATGGTATGGATATCGAACAATCGGATGATCTTGATGTTCTGGGCATGAAAATACAATGTGACGCTCGTTGGGCGAGGCATGTATTCGAAGTGTCGAAAGAAGCACTCAAGTATATAGGCCTTCTAAAGCGGTGCAAGAAATATTTCACTCCTTTTGATCTCTCTATTGTCTCCTTGGAGCATCGTCGGAATGTGGGTTGCGTGTCGCTATTCTATCGTTACTTTCATGGTGTTTGTTCTTCAGACATTCGTCGTCGTATTCCTGACGTGAGGGTGTTCGGCAGGGATACACGACTTTCCAGGACTTCACACCCATTTGTTATCGATTGGCCGGTTGACCACACTATACACTACAGATTAAATTAGTTTTTCGCCCGTACTGTCCGTATGTGGAATCGACTTCCGGCGAATGTATTTCCCACCAGTTACGACATCCAGAAATTCAAGTCAAATGCCAACAAACATTACTCCCTCTTTCCCCCTTGAACTCCCTTACTTTCCACTCACCAACGCAATGCAGCGCATGTAAAGGGGAAAACCCCTGAGTGTTGGTCATCAAAAAAAAATGGTCGAGCTTCGGTGGGTTTGGTTTAAGTCGCTCATAACGTCCTATCCTAAATTTGAGTGAGATCGGATATAATATAGGAATTGTAGCCCGGGTCTCGGCATTTATGGGGCTACATGAAAACGTGACCCGCTTTTTATACCGATTGATGAAAGATCTTCCATATTAGCACTATACTAAACTTGACGGAAATTCAATGTTCAATTTGGGTTTGGGTTTGTAAATGGTTTGGTTTAAGGGACAAAAATGTACATTAAAAGTAAATTTTATGGGTACTGTTGGTTGGGACAAACTAAAAACACAAAAAAGTCCCACATCGTCTGATCGATCGATTACACAGTACAACAGCCAATCTGGGGGGTGAGAAATTCCAAGTCAGGGTGATGGTACTAGGTCAGTATATTAAAACCCTCAAAGGGTTTTGCGTTCGTATGTGCCAGTTTTTTTTATGACCATTTACATTTTTTCCTTATCTTGATGTTTTTTCGCTTAGTTGTAAAATGTTGGCAAAAACGTAGATTGACATAACTCGAGAACGACTAGTTCGATTTTGCTGAAATAATTTGAGAAAAATTATTAATTACATTTTCTTTAATCCATTAATATACTGTTACTCTACCAAATCATCATTTTTGCAATTAGAAATAAATTTATGAAGAAAATTTTGCCAAAAAAAATTTTTTTTTTTTTTAAACATATAAATCCCAAACGGAAAAACGTGTAGAGTCTTATAACTTTCACGTAAAGTCACATAACCTATAAACAAAATGCGACATAGATCATAGAAATCGATTAACGCGTTCTGCTTTTATTTACAATTAAGTGAAGGTATCCCATTTTGACAAGAATATTGATATATGTTTTTATTCAAAAAAGTGTCATTTATCGCCTTTTTTATAAATTTTCCCCAATAACTCCAGACTTCTGGCCATAAAAAATAATAAAAATAAAAAAAAAAAATTTTTTTTGGCAAATTTTCTTCATAAATTTATTTCTAATTGCAAAAATGTTAATTGCAAATAAGTTATTCAGTCTAAGTTATCCTAAAACACCCTACTAGTATTACAGTTTTAATTATCTTTCTGTTTTCTTTTTATCTATGTATATTAGGGTGTCCCAAGTTACAAAGGAGAGTTTTTTTTCGTGAAATTAAACACCCTCTAGTTTTTTTATATTATATCTAAAAATGACATAACAAAATTTTTATTACGATTGGACAATGATAAGCCGTGCCGACTTGACGCCAAAGTTTTTAAAAGTCACAATTTTTAAAAGTTTTTTTTCTTTGGAATACCTTTGCAATAAATTAACAAAAAAGTTATTCATAAAGTTTTTTATTAGATAGAGAACAGAATTATAAATCCAAAATGCATTTATTTATTAAAATCGGTTAATAATTGATAAAGAGATGGTGCTTTAAACACAAGTACTACTCTGCAAAACTCGTAAAAAGCAAACTAATGGTGAAACTAATTACCGTAGTACAAATTTATATGTGTTTGGTTTAATAATGCTCCACAGTATCGAAACATGATATTTAAAACAATTTCACAAGAAATCAATATTATTTTGGATATTTTCGTTTCAATGTATCCATGTTACAGTCAGGATATAGACTCCTGTGTTCTTTCACGCATCGCAATAAAAAAAATTCTGTTCCTCTTCAACTGTTATTAAGCTATGAAAGTCCTGCATTAGATTGACTGCTCTTTCCGCTGTATCGTTTACTTCTCTTAGCATTGAGACAGTCTTTTTGGCATGTAAAAACGCGGGATTCTTCATCCATGAAGACGGTTGATACCTGAGAAAGCTATCGTCCATGTTAAATCGCGAGAAGAATGACTTGCTTTTGCCTGATATGAAATCATCAAGATTTTTTTCTGAAAAAAATCAATGGTTAATAAAACCGTTTTATGAACGTGATGAATGAGCTGAAAAAAGACAACGAAGTATTTTTTTAAACATATTAAACTTACCGTACAATGCACCACAAAGTTCTTCTTTTGACGGAATGTATCGTTTCCCATTGGCCGAACACTTGTCATTGCTTAAATTTGCCACCATTTTTTCTTTTGTATCTTGATCAACATCATCGTCAAAGAGTTGCATGGAAGCTATTACATCAGTTAAGTACCATAAATGTCCATTAAACTTTTGCCACGCTGCTTTCGAAATGGTCTCATCTACGTTCTCGTAAGCTTTTAATGACTTCAAGAAGCACAAATCATTAAAAGGTGCCTTGAATGCCAAAATGCATTCAGCCACGGCTTCACGTAAAGGGTCACAATAAATAAACTAACGTCTTATCAGTAGCGTTCAATTTTAGCTGAGAACTGAATAGTGACATTTTTAAGGCATATATTGCTTTGGCCATCCATCGGGCGCGGTGCATAGCCCCTGGAAGTCTCATTTTAAATTGCCTAGTTTCATCTCCTAAAAATATGATCGAGAGCTCGATCAGCTCTCGGTAGTCGTCTCTGGCCACTTTTTTGGTAAGTTCAGAGCGGTAGAATTGAAGTAGGTTGTCAATTTTAGAAGCAGTTAGGCATGATTTTACCTTTTCTTTATAACATTCTGTTTTAAGAATATCAACATTTTTCCAATTCTCTCTAAAGTGTTTAAAGAGTGGTATATCTGGGCTTGTTGCCTTTTGTTTCATTTTAGCTTCGAATACCCCTTTTAACACTAGCTCGTATATGTGATGTCGGCAAGCGAAAACTAGGTTATCTCTTTCAAGTTTTTGCTCAAGTAACACACAAGCGCCAGTGATACGACCTGTGTTAGAAGCCGTTGTATCGCAACAAAGAACATGCACTTTGTTCTCAAGATTCCAATCTGTAATTGCCGCCCAAACAGCGTGTGCCTGTTCCTTTCCTGTTGAATTATCCAATTTCGACACAGCAATAAGTTGTTCTTCATTTTCATAAGAAATCACTACATACTCGTAAACATCGAATCTCTTAGACCTTATTGAAACCTATCTAATACAGCTACTAATTTTGGAGTAATGAAATTGTTCATCCTTGCTTTTCTATTAGTACCTGGTTTTGCTCTGGTGTTTTCGATCTCATCTGTCAAATCGTCTTGCGGATTTATATACATATAAGCTACATTCAGAAGCGGAGTCAGTTGGCACTGGTTCTTGTAACACCAAAGACGTGGAAGCACAATCATATTTTATTGTGTAATTTTCTTCTATAATAGTTCGAATTCGCGACCTTTCCTCCACATCAGCGAGCTTCTTATCAACTCCACCTAAATGGCCCGGTCGGCCCGGCTCTCTCTGGCGTTGTAAGAACAGTTTATCTTCTTCTATTTTTATCAAATTAAGTGCATCGGCATGCGCAAAATCAAATAAACCGTCCAGATTCCTTACAAACTACTCTTGACGCAGCATAAAAACGTGTTGTGACTCCTTTGAATTTTTTTGCAAATCTCTCCAAGTTTGAAAGTTTTTTTTACACAGTTTGGTAATGATTTAATAGGTATTCGTGACTTTTCCCAATAGATAATGCATTCGCCAATAGTGAGATTAGCACTTACATTGACGGTTTAGTTCACTTCATGTATATTATAAAATAATACTGTGGGGACTTGTCCATTTAAGGACAGTTTCGAACCCGTTATTTGATTTTTTGTTTTACCTATTAAATATATATTTTTCTTTATCACTACGCAATTTCAAGGCATTTTTATTAGTAAGTTTTGTTTTAAACAAATAAATTTTAAACCCCTTAAGGAAAACCCGTGTTCTTTCCAACGTGACAAGTTATCGATTAAGTTGTCTAAAAAATATTACAACAAAATTGAATGGAGTGTGCAAGATTTTGTTATTTTGCACTAGGAAAAAAAACAGATCGACAGAGCCGTGGCGAAACCATCTGCGTTGGGGGACGAAAGAGTTGAAGTGAGAACTTGCCACTTCGAAACGCCCTTGTGTGTAAATGTGTACGCTGGTGATAATAACTGTAAATAAAGATATCATTTTGGTGCCTTCTTTTTCTTGCATCGCAACAACAGAACATAAATTATAAGTTCAAACGAATGTTTCGTTGTAAATCGGCACGGGTTGCCATGGGCCACATTATTTGGTTTTTACCTCATCCATGCATTATAGGATCATCGCACAGTAGTACTTGTGTTTCTAGCATCATATCTTTGTCAATTATTAACCGATTTTAATAAATAGATGCACTTTGGATTTGTAATTGTGTCCTCTATCTAATAAAAAAAACTTTATGACAAACTTTTTTGTTAATTTCTTGCAAAGGTACTCCAAAGGAAAAAACCTTAAAAAATTGTGATTTTTCCTAATTATGGCGCCAAGTCGGCACGGCTTACCATTGTCCAATCGTAATAAAACTTTTGCTTTGTCATTTTTAGATATAATATAATAAAACTAGAGGGTATGCGTTACAAAAAAACAACTTTAGTGTTTTTGGGACACCCTAATGTATATGCACTATAAACACATGTTAATAGGACTTGACCCTTTTTCAAACAAAATTATATTGAAGTGGTGATCATAATAATATATGTATTTTTTCCAAATACTGACATTTTTTATTTTGTACATTTGTGCACTCTGACCATTGTACAATAAGACTTATGCAGTCAGCCAATTTACAATTTTTTCTCGAAGAAATTTAAACTTTCAGATTTGAAATTTGACATAGACGATTCATGAAGTTTGTTAAGCTAAATTTATTTATCAAACATTCACAATAATCACCAAAGATTCACAAAAAATATTTTTAGCATTATCTGGCTCTGAGTTTTTATCAATAATGAAAATAAACAAATTTAATTTTATTTTTGAACCACTGTGCCGCCCCTTTTTAAAAAATACAGCAATGTGTGTGCGAGATGAAGACGCTAGTTCTTTGGCGAAATCGCAAGTCATGCAATTGCCATCTCATGGGCGATCTGACATTTGTTTTGGTATATATAATAAAATTGTTTAATTCCTAAATAAATCGCTTTCTTAAATTGGCAGGGTTTTGTCGTTAGAGTCCTGACCGTCACCAAAATTAGACAAATCACAAAACTGTGTACATCATTGGCTTTGTAAGGAAATTCCATTGTTACTAGTAGTTTCATTTTTGTTCACGCTTCTAAATTTATCTCTTCAAATTGTACGAAAAGTGAAAGGTTTTAGTTTCTTTAAACGATGGGGAAAACAAAGAAATATTTTACTTAAAATTAAACTGCAAACTTTAAGTTAATTCTTTTTAGTTGTACAAGTGATATAAGTCCGTGTATAATTTTAAAATGGTTTTAATTATATTTTAATTATTTAAATTGCAGTTAAGGTATAGTTTCGGCCAATTAACAGTAGAACACAGCAAAATATTATATAGTTTTATTAAAATAAGGGATTTTCTTGTAATATTGACTTCAGCTTTTTCCTATCGGGTTTTAGCTTTCTTCTAGATTTTTTTAGAGACATTTAGCAGTTTTTCGCCACCAAGATCGGGCAACCCCGAACTTGGAGCAGTATTTTTAAAATATAGCAATTTCAGGTGAAGGAAGTGCTGTGAAAATATATGAATTATGGTATATTAGAAAAAAAATAGGTAACAAAAATCATGTAGTATTCGGTAAACTTTTGATCAAATGCATTGCTGTGGACAATGTGGCAGTTGATTGTCTCGTTACTTAATTTAAAGTTCGAATGTTAATCCCTAGTATGAAATTATTTTTCCCAAAAATTGTTGCCTTTTTCCTTTGTTGTGATTACGAAAACTTGTCTTCCCAATAAATTTTTGGGGAATTTTTGTGAAATTTATCTTGAGTTCGTTCCCTTCGAATTTGGATGTGAAAAATATGAAGTATTCGTTTAAAAATATAAAAATAGCAATTTTAACGTAAATTGTTGTATTTCTAGGTCAGTGAATAACATGCAACTACAAATGTGAGTCGGAAAATTGAAAGATGCCCAAGTATTGCTAGTTATTCCAAAATACCCAAATAAGAAAGTGAATCGTTTTGGAAAGATACAGCGACAACTTTAAATAGCGCGGGACCACCAAAAAAATCTGTGGTCGAATGTAAAAAGGTCTTTAGTGTTTTTTTTTATCTCAAAAGCTATTAACATTAAATGCTCAGGAGAAGTCAGCTGTGGAGCTCATTGAAACCGAGATTAAGGCACAAGAAAAAATTGTACAGAAGGACTACTTAAAGTCGGATAAGACTGAAACAAAAGTTTATGTAACGAGGATTGGCCACTTATTCGCAAAAAGGAATTAATATTGGAATTGAAATTTGAAGAAACAAAAATTCAACGAAATAAAACGACATCATATGGAATTGGAAAGGTGAAAGTTACGGACGAACAGATGAAGTTCTCCTTAATGGTAGGAAACCCCTTTTAACCCTTCGATTAGTGAGTGGTCTGATGCTCACGGTTGTATGACAAGGTCTATTTTTACTGCTATGATTTTTGTATGAAACATTTTGTTTAAATTTTTGTTTGTTTTTTTAAAGTTTATATCTATGAAATAAATAATAAAATTATTTTTTTTCATTTTTTTCATATAACTTTATTTTACAAATGCTTACAATTTAAACGCTTAAAAACTATTGTTGTTGAGCGTGCTCTACGTCTGTCACGCCCTTTGCGCAGGTGTAGCAGCGATGCAGGACTGTGCTGTGTTCTCCACAAACTGCGTTGCTGCAGCTATAGCAGTAGGCCCTCGTTTTCCGCTGCCGACCGAACTCAGAACGGCAAAGGCGACATGACGGTCTATTCGTCCTAGGCGCAAACGACGGTACATCGGCTTCTACCGGACTTGAAATGAACAAAAAAAAAAAAATATATATATATATATATATATATATATATATATATATATATATATATATATATATATATATATATATATATATATATATATATATATATATATATATATATATATATATATGTATATATATATATATATATATATATATATATATATATATATATATATATATATATATATATATATATATATATATGTATATATATATATATATATATATATATATATATATATATATATATATATATATATATATATATATATATATATATATATATATATATATATATATATATATATATATATATATATATTTATATATATATACATATTCTACTCTTGAATTTAAAAGTGTTCTTTCTTATCCTGACATCAAAAGCTTCCACCGCATTTCGTATCCTTGGATATCTGGTATACGGCTTTTGCGGACACGTTCCTCGATATTTGGTATTGCAAATTGTTTCGTTAGAAGTAACAGGAATGACCGCCGTCTGCCAGTCCTTCTTATCGGCTTCATTTCGTTATCATTGTAAAAGCAATGTGCTGTCTGTTCCAACATATGTGATCTTCCTCCTCATCAAAATACGTGTTGTGAAAAAGTTATCTGCGTATATTGTACGGCCTGCATCCAAATATTTTTCCCCAAGTTCAAGTACTACGTTCTGCCCTTGATTCACTTCACGTTAGGCAATTTGCGGAATATATCATTCCCTTCACCGGATAGAGACTTTAAGTCGCACAAGTCGTATTGTGTGAAGCAAGTGAGGCCTCTATACGGGAGCAACAACTCATCAACGGTAAGTGCATCGTGCGGAGTGTAAGCTGCTGCCAAGTTGTACTGCAACATTTGCCAATTGTCATCGATAGCCGCAGTTTTGCTGTTGATAAGTCGCTGCTGTCGAGTATTGCTATTGACGAATCGAATAAACTGTTTTGTGCACACAAAGCGATCGTATGACATTGCAGTTTTGTATATTGGATAACGCGCTGAGCCCCATAACTTCGTAGCAGGTTCACCATTTGGTTTGGTGAGTCCAGCATACAAAATAATAGCCAAAAAGGCATCAAATTCTTTGTCAATCAATGGTTTCCTTTCCTTTTTCGTAGGATTTGCCAAATTCCATGCTGCTGTACGCCATGTTCTCGCTGATGGTTGAACGAAATATAGTGTAGGGGTCATGTACAGTTCCTGATGGTCCTGGTTACGAAGTACAACCATTTCAGCAATGTCTAAATTACGTTCAACTGCCATTTTTATGTTTTTCTTTTTATTTTATTTGCACTACAATTTCACACACGATATAACTGTTCACTGTCTAAACGTTGTATAATTTGGTTTACGAAAATGGAACCCCTTACTCGTATATACTCTTTCGTATGTATACCTGTGTTCTAGCTTACCTGGCAGCTTGTACAATGTACACATGCGCATATGTTCATTTAGGGATGAAGAAAATTCGAAGAACTGGTTTGTTATGCTTTCAAGGAAAAGAAGACAAATAGTAACGAGAATTCAAAGAACACATTAGTGATGTGTTCAAACAATAAAAAAAAAATAATGATGCCAAAAGAACGTGCATTTATTAGTCATTTCATGAAAATTCAGTCACACGTCCACGTACTAATTTCATTAAAACCTCAATAAAAACGAAACTATTGGTCGGATTGCCTTGCTTTTTTTAAACGATCCACAAAAAAGGGTACCTTGTCCTGGGTCCCGAAATAGGAGTAATTTCAGTTTGAAAATGGTCCCCAGGGACCTTCTTACTCACGAATTTAAATATATAGTTCATTAAAATAAATTATTTTGTTTTTCCTTATTCTTATTTTGTACGTAATTGCATTTGTATTCAATTAATCAAGTTCATTAGTTATTGTATATTCCTCAGGATCACATTTGTATGTTAAACATATTGTACAACGCTGTGCAGAAATTGACTATTTTAAAGGAAGAAGGCATCTCCACCTATTTTTAACACCCCGTTTGTTCTCTCTATAATGTTTTTTTCCGTCGTGTGGACTTAATTGAATTTCTCTTTAACAAAACCAACAATAGGATTCGAGTAAGGGGTCATATGGCCTAGGGCCATATTTTTACACTGAGAAGCCACGTAGCCTTGTTCTAAGTACTGTTTTTCCAGTTCTTTGCGGACACTGCTGATGTTCCATACAAAGGAGTCGTGACATGGCCCTGGGTGAGTTCTGTCAACATACCGAATCCTCATATTATATCAAACGGCCTTTTCTATAGTAATATAGATGCTTTGCCTCTCAAGGAGAGTAAATTATGACGTTGGTACCATCTATACATCAAAACGCAAAAAACTATACATCCAAAAAAATACAAGCATGCGCTAAGTTTTATGATCAGAGGAATACTTACTTTGGACCGCTTTGGCATCAAAAGTATCATCCCATCAAGAAGATATTTTAATGCATCCTTATTTATGCGATAATGCATTTTAAAAAACCATAAAAAATTCTTTAACTATTAATCTAAGAGTTCCAAAGGATTGGAAGAATCGCGGAACATTTTTCGGTTAAACTTTTCATTTGCTTCCTTTAAATCTTTATTTTTTTTTTAACACGGCCTAATGTTCGATAATATCAGCTGATTTGCAATGTTCCACAATTTCATAATAAGGAATTGTTGTGATGGAAGTTCCCACTCAATTCTTTTTTGAGAGTGGGAATTCACATTTTCTTTGTGAAAGTGAATTCACAACTTTTTTTATAATAGGGGTGATTATTAAAAAAAAACACCTGTACAATTATTTTAAACATTTATTTTTTTAGTCACACAGGTTCTTAATAAAAGTATAATATACTATAACATATAATGTTGATGATTTATGTGACATATCGGATTTTAAAACTGTTAATGTTTTCTTTAAAACAAAAACAACCAACAAAGCTATCGTTTGAAATATAAAACCTAGAAATGCAACAAGTGAAAATTGGAAGAACTGTCGTTAGTATTCAAAATTTAGTACGACAAAGGCTTGAGCTTTAGGTATTGATTTTGAAAAGACTGTGGTAGCTTTTACGCTCGAGGGATCCGCACTTATAAAATATATGGAATGAATATCTCTAGAATCTAATCTATGCCAAAGTCATGCAATTTACATTTTGAAATGAAAATGTTAAAGCAGTGACAAGGAATAGGCTAATTTTTTGTGCAATCTGCTGTTTCCAGAATGTTATTCAGAAATAGATAGTAGCTTAGTTCTAATTGGATATTTGTAACCGCACTGTTAATTCCAGCAACTTAGTTTTCAATACCATATTTGCTCTTGCTGTTCAAATTTGAACATATTTTAAATTGTGTGTTGGGTAATATTGCATTCTTAAGTGCAACCGATAAAATTGTACATTAGATACTTTGTATGCTCGCACAAGAACATGCGAATCCACATGGTGATAATGGCCTGTGAAAAGACCAACCCGCACACAAGAAATGTGACACTTTTCGAGTACTTGTGACGAATACCAGCCTATAGGATGTTCACATGCTATTAAAATTGTATTGTACGAGTATATTTTGCCCCCGCTTTGATTTGTAATCTTTGCTGGAGGTTATACTAGATGACTTGAAATATTTTCAAAATTGGATATAATCACTTTTTGTATAAATAAAATTTAGTAACTTACAAATACTCAACATGGAATGACGTTTGTTTCACTCACTTGCTTAAAATCTTTACATAAGAATTCCCATTAAGGAACAAGAGGGAACTCTTCCAAATCAGCGAGCTGAGCACGATTAAATTCTTATACTCACTGACTAAGACCTACTGCTTTATGATGGCTCCGGACTACTAATGAATTTAATCCGGACTACTAATGAATTTAATAGAAAATGTTTTCTACGTGGCGTAGAGATAAATTTCTTACACATAAAGTCGTTGGCATTTACGAGGTGGAAACCCGCCGCCGAAAAATTGTTAGATGTTTCTTACCATTGCATCACGGCGGCCTACATAAGAATACAACTATTATATAAACCATGTGCTAAAGACTGATTTCCTAAACTGAATTCTGTGTGATTTCTTAAAAAATTCAAACTTAATGTCGAACGAAAACAACGTAATTGACTTGCCATATCCAAATTTTTCAGATTTTTACATTTTTCTAAAAAAAACCTACTACATTGTATAGGCGTAAATACAACCTTATTAACGAACACAGAACAAAATAAAAAAGACAAACATATGTATAAACAAGACAAAACAAAAAAATAAATTTTTCAAAACAAAACAAACAAAATTTTCACAGTAAAACAAAAAATACTGTAAAAAACGCCAGTGTACTTGTGGGAGGTCCTAGGGAGTTTACCTTTATGCAGAGCTTTAATTTTTGTTATTCATTTTTTGCTATCTAACTTATGTACCTATATATTTTTGTCAGACAAAAGCAAAAATAGTAAGTGACTGATTTCGGCATTTGCTTCGCAAAGTTGACAACTCATTCGAGGTAAAGAAGCAGCTTTTTGTGAGAAGTTAGTTAGGTGTTTTTTCGACTTGTCGTTCGAGTCATCGTTTGTATAGAATGTGATGAGAAGCACGAATGCGTTTTTTCGACATTGAGCTACAGGCCATGCAGTTTTCTTGGGCAATGTCTCCAACAATTTTTAGAAAATATACATAAATATAAAGGTTGCGGAAATATCAACTGTTAAAACGATTTTTATAAGAAATGTGTAGACTTTTGCCTCCATCTGCAAATGAAAATTAATGTTCTGATAATTGTTCGGTCGAGTAATTTTTGACATTTTTTTCGGAGCGCAATTATGTTTCTATAGTTGCACCTCATAGATTGGTATTATTAATAATATGTGGCCATAATAAATGCATTATTCTTCTGAGGCATCGGTTTACAAAGCTTTCAAGTTGTTAATATGACAAGCAGCCGAATTCCACGTTTCACATCCATATACTTATACTTTAGTAAGGTAGACTTCACGTTGGAGTTCAATATTTAAATTTTAGTGTTTCTGGACATGTTTAAAGATTTCCATACCGTGTTCAGAAGACCAAGAGATCGCCAGGCGCAATTGATGCGGTTTAAATAACTGATCTTGAGCCTCCTCTACTGTCAATTATACTGCCGGGTTAGCAGAAGCTGCTTATGTTGTCAAGGGCAGCACTGTTCATCTGTAGGGACTCTCTACTGTTTGTATTAATGCGCATCGATTTCGTCTTTCAAGATCACTTTAAATTCCCCTGCTGCTGAAGCCGTCTGCAGCTGTCGTAATTTCATTTACATATTACTGAACGTGTGAGACATAAGACAAAAAACATCGGCGTAATATAGGTCCACTAGGCGCAACAGTCCGCTGTTTTCATGGCGACATCCAGAACAATGTTAATCAGCAAAGGGTACTGGACACATCCTTGACGTATCCCAGTTCTAATCGTTATTTAATTACTAGGTTTGTTTTTATATAAGTATATAGTATATGGCCTTGGATGATTCAGATGAGTTTTTAAGCGTTTTCCAAATGGTGTTTTGGGCCCGCTCACAAACGCTTCAACTTTATAAAGACTAAGGGTGGTTAAATTTTAAGGGCCGGTTGAATTTGTCGCTCAAAAGTGCCATTGTTTCGATAGCTGGTAGGTTGCGGAAATATCAACTGTTAAAACGATTTTTATAAGAAATGTGTAGACTTTTGCCTCCATCTGCAAATGAAAATTAATGTTCTGATAATTGTTCGGTCGAGTAATTTTTGACATTTTTTTCGGAGCGCAATTATGTTTCTATAGTTGCACCTCATAGATTGGTATTATTAATAATATGTGGCCATAATAAATGCATTATTCTTCTGAGGCATCGGTTTACAAAGCTTTCAAGTTGTTAATATGACAAGCAGCCGAATTCCACGTTTCACATCCATATACTTATACTTTAGTAAGGTAGACTTCACGTTGGAGTTCAATATTTAAATTTTAGTGTTTCTGGACATGTTTAAAGATTTCCATACCGTGTTCAGAAGACCAAGAGATCGCCAGGCGCAATTGATGCGGTTTAAATAACTGATCTTGAGCCTCCTCTACTGTCAATTATACTGCCGGGTTAGCAGAAGCTGCTTATGTTGTCAAGGGCAGCACTGTTCATCTGTAGGGACTCTCTACTGTTTGTATTAATGCGCATCGATTTCGTCTTTCAAGATCACTTTAAATTCCCCTGCTGCTGAAGCCGTCTGCAGCTGTCGTAATTTCATTTACATATTACTGAACGTGTGAGACATAAGACAAAAAACATCGGCGTAATATAGGTCCACTAGGCGCAACAGTCCGCTGTTTTCATGGCGACATCCAGAACAATGTTAATCAGCAAAGGGTACTGGACACATCCTTGACGTATCCCAGTTCTAATCGTTATTTAATTACTAGGTTTGTTTTTATATAAGTATATAGTATATGGCCTTGGATGATTCAGATGAGTTTTTAAGCGTTTTCCAAATGGTGTTTTGGGCCCGCTCACAAACGCTTCAACTTTATAAAGACTAAGGGTGGTTAAATTTTAAGGGCCGGTTGAATTTGTCGCTCAAAAGTGCCATTGTTTCGATAGCTGGTAGGTTGCGGAAATATCAACTGTTAAAACGATTTTTATAAGAAATGTGTAGACTTTTGCCTCCATCTGCAAATGAAAATTAATGTTCTGATAATTGTTCGGTCGAGTAATTTTTGACATTTTTTTCGGAGCGCAATTATGTTTCTATAGTTGCACCTCATAGATTGGTATTATTAATAATATGTGGCCATAATAAATGCATTATTCTTCTGAGGCATCGGTTTACAAAGCTTTCAAGTTGTTAATATGACAAGCAGCCGAATTCCACGTTTCACATCCATATACTTATACTTTAGTAAGGTAGACTTCACGTTGGAGTTCAATATTTAAATTTTAGTGTTTCTGGACATGTTTAAAGATTTCCATACCGTGTTCAGAAGACCAAGAGATCGCCAGGCGCAATTGATGCGGTTTAAATAACTGATCTTGAGCCTCCTCTACTGTCAATTATACTGCCGGGTTAGCAGAAGCTGCTTATGTTGTCAAGGGCAGCACTGTTCATCTGTAGGGACTCTCTACTGTTTGTATTAATGCGCATCGATTTCGTCTTTCAAGATCACTTTAAATTCCCCTGCTGCTGAAGCCGTCTGCAGCTGTCGTAATTTCATTTACATATTACTGAACGTGTGAGACATAAGACAAAAAACATCGGCGTAATATAGGTCCACTAGGCGCAACAGTCCGCTGTTTTCATGGCGACATCCAGAACAATGTTAATCAGCAAAGGGTACTGGACACATCCTTGACGTATCCCAGTTCTAATCGTTATTTAATTACTAGGTTTGTTTTTATATAAGTATATAGTATATGGCCTTGGATGATTCAGATGAGTTTTTAAGCGTTTTCCAAATGGTGTTTTGGGCCCGCTCACAAACGCTTCAACTTTATAAAGACTAAGGGTGGTTAAATTTTAAGGGCCGGTTGAATTTGTCGCTCAAAAGTGCCATTGTTTCGATAGCTGTGTGGCAAGTGGCACCGTCCTGTTGAAACCACATATCCACATCCATATCTTCCAATTCGGGCCATAAAAAGTTCGTTATCATCTCACGATAGCGAACACCATTCACAGGAACTGACCGGCCTCATTTTGGACAAAATACGGCCCGATGATGCCGCCACCCCATAAACCGCACCAAACAGTCACTCTTTGTGGGTGCATGGTTTTTTCGACAATCACTCTTGGATTAGCATTCGCCCAAATGCGGCAAATTCTGCTTATTGACGAATCCACTGAGGTGAAAATGTGTCTCATCACTGAAGATGATTTTCTTCGAAAATTGATCATCCACTGCTCGCTTGTGTATCTTTCCATGGTTCAAATTAAGTTAGTCTAAAATTGAGAACTATCAAATTAAATGCAGAAAAAAACTTGACGTTTAGGTGCGATTCACATTCAACATCGGCCCTTAAAATTTAACCACCCTTTATAACGGCGATCACCACTCGGCAGATTACTTCACGATAATTTTGAGTGTATATACTTGATCCACGCAGAATATTCTAAGACGAAACCCAGCTTGATGTGCACGGAGTTCTGGCTCCAAAAGTTATAGTCTTTTTGCAATAATTTGGGCTATCATTTTGTTGAGCACAAGTGAGTCCCTTCCTATTCAGAAGTGGCCTCGTAGCGAATATTTTTAATTTGTTAGACTTTTCGTTATCTTGTATAGGGGTCTATTGCGATTTGTAGCTGCGGCAGATTGGGCTTCCTCAGCTAATTTGTCTATAATTAATATTTTGTCTTGCCCTGCACTGCGTTTAAATTGCTAGTCGAGGACGGGATGGGTTCTTGCAAGTGCCGATGTCCAAAGCCGTGTTTTTGCGCTATTTGCTATTTTTCTCGCGTCGATAAATAACAGCTAGTTCGGTTAGACATCCATTGCTTTATTTTATACTGAGCGTATCCCAAATATAAGTATGTTTCGGCTGGACTTTGTAAGGTATGCGTTGTGCTTCTACAGCGCAGATTGGAGTGTGTTAGCGTTTTGTTCGGTTTTATAGGTTTGCGATAGTTAAGCAACATCGAACTTTCGTGCAGAGACTTTTAGTAGACCTCTCAGGTGAGTGTTTTCCTGAATAGAGAAGAGTGAGACCTTTCGCAGTTTTGGTATCGTCAAATATTGTAGTTTCTAAATTCCATGCAAAGCTGATTAAGTCTTAATGCTTAAATTAGCGTCCTAATATTCCATGATCTAATTTTTTCATGCCAATAGTCTTTATAGTTTAATCGGTTTTGAGTACATTTTGAATAGTTTCGTAAATCGTGTATTTAAGATGGGCAACGGATTGGGATACACCATCCGGTTTTGGTATTGGAACTACCAGCTTTGCCTCCAGACAGCATTGAACGATGAAATTTTCCCCATGCTTACGTAAGGTTATACCGCCTACGATCGGTCGCCAGAGCATCTTTGGCGAGCACTGCAATGATCAGTGGGTGAGGTTGCCAATTGAATTGGAGAAGCTACATAATTGCTCCAAACTAATTGCACATTCGCTGCACACTTCCGTTAATTTCATTATAAAATATTGTTCATTTAAGTCCATGATCCATTAACATTTTCAAGCCAGTTTTATAATCTGAAGGGGGTGGCAATAAAGTGCCAGCACCACCAACCGAAAACTTTTTTTTATTGTATTACGATTTTAGGGCATTTTTCCAAATAATTATAAATATAAAAAAATTTTGTTGCAATCGTCTTCGGCCGAATATTGGAAAATTGACCGAAGTTCGGTTCTGCCTCAAAACCCACCTTAGTCGGACACTAATAAACAGACATTATCGTTCAAGATAGTTTTAATGGTGTTGTAGGAGATTTTGTTGGTTTTAACGTAGCAAAATACTTATCTTGACCGCCCGTCATCTCAAGAGGATACTGACCTCCGAGAGTACCTAAGGTATCACATGGGTAGCTATCCTAACACCCGTTGAGGTAGTAAGCTAAAAAGTACTTCGAGATGGCCATAATAACCGTCATTTTCCAGAGGGTCAATTCGTTCAAAGCCGAAAATAAATTTTACCCAGCTGGGAATAGACCATTTATGCATACGATGTGGTAAAAACAATCAAGTGCAGGGCCTGTGGTTCAACAAGTTTGCATAAAAAAGTTGGTTTCTGCTCAAAACAACAACGATAGCGGTTCGATACTACACCAGAAATAGTTAAGGCAGAAATGTATGTTTGTGGTACCCGACGAATACTAATTTTTACTGGTACGCATTTGGAAACTCAATCCTTGAATAAATCGTCAATACATTGATGAGGGTCATTTCTATTTAATTCAGTTCGTATGAGTGACTTAAATGACCTAATTAATAAATTTTAAGATGTTTTCGTCGAAAAAGTATGCGTTCTAAATTTTAAAGTTAGATTACAATTGCGGGAGAACGCAGTGCCAAACTTTTTCGGGGAACGGGATCTTCCATTTGCCCTTCGACAGCGCGTAAAAAAGGAACTCGATAATTTAGAGTCTACAGTTATTATATTAAATGTCAAGCGAAATGATTAAAGTTGCCTAAGGTGATTATGTCGCAATTGGACGGAATAATTTGACACTGTGTATACTAAACGATTGCGGTAGATATATATCTTGTCTGAGCCAACTATTTAAAACGCCGATTTGATCAAATTTTGAATATTGCTAAGGGCGCTTGGTGCTTTTACTGCATAGACCTATATTACCATCTGTGTGGACGAAGTGTCGATCACGTGCAGGTGCAACCGTATTTCCTTCGGGATAAAAAATTGCACTATCGGAATTCAACTGCATAATAGCACAAATTTTGGGTAGTTTGAAAAATACGATGTCAAATGTCAACCCACATGTTATATATGGTGTTACAAAGGCCAAATGTAAACAAATTTACAAGAATGTCTTTAACGTTTAAAAAAGCACCATTGAATGATAGATTTAAAATTAAGAAAATTATTATTTATGAAAACTAAAATTGAATATCCTAAAATTCTGCCAATAGGCAATATACCAATACCACTTTCAGTAAATGATGTGGGACGATTCCTATACATGGTTACATACTACTCTAGGTTTATCCCAGAAATGTCTTCAATATGAGCACCCATGTGCCAGCTTCTACAAAACAAAAAAGTTTTACTGGTGGTCATACTGCGAGGCAGCATTTTTTAAACTTAAAAAATCATAGCCAGGGACCAAGTACTGATGCCATTCGACCTAGATTTGCTTGTAATAGTAGCATGCGGCACCAGTGGACCAGTTTAAAACTGGACCATATATATGACCCTATTTTTAGGCAGTTAGGGCCCCAAACCATACCAATGATGTGCCAGTTTGTAATTCCACATGATTTTCTTTAGACACCACCGAAGGTGGATGGTTTATGAAATTTGCATTTGTTTGCAACACTACGAAATATTGATTTGGGACCTTATGAAGAACATATATACCTAATCATCGTAAAATTCTAAGTCAATTTAGCCATGTCCGAGTGTGTCTGTTGAAAGCAAGATATTCCATGATCTAATTTTTTCATGCCAATAGTCTTTATAGTTTAATCGGTTTTGAGTACATTTTGAATGGTTTCGTAAATCGTGTATTTAAGATGGGCAACGGATTGGGATACACCATCCGGTTTTGGTATTGGAACTACCAGCTTTGCCTCCAGACAGCATTGAACGATGAAATTTTCCTCATGCTTACGTAAGGTTATACCGCCTACGATCGGTCGCCAGAGCATCTTTGGCGGGAATAGGGAGTACCAGGTTTACAATGATCAGTGGGTGAGGTTGTTAATTGAATTGGAGAAGCTACATAATTGCGGTCAAACGAATCAACCTAGGATCCTGAAATATTGCATGATAATGGTTTAAGCTGTAAAATCGGATTAGGGGGAATAAGTTTTCCTTTAAGGGACTAAAGGTAATTTGCTTCAATAGTTAAAATGGGAACTGTTAGTTGGGACGCACTAAATACTTAAAAAATGGCATAGTAGCTGTACTTTTGGCTTGTGTGGCCCAAAAACGTACCACATGGTCAAATCGGGCGATAAAAACATTTTGCCCTTCGGTCAATGCGTCTAAACCTTCAACCAAAACTTTAAAATTAAAAAAATATTTATCTTGGTAGCAATGTTTGCTTTAAATCGAATACACATACATAAGTATGTACGTATTAACTACCGACCCAGGTATGTGCATTCAATTATTGTTGGGTCACAAAACCGAAACGTCCAGCTCTTTTCTGATGTATTAACAGAGTCCATTTTAACCATAGCCCGTCCTCGATACTTTAGTCCCTTAAAGAGGAACTTTTCCCCCTGGGCGGATTTCGCGTATTTGCAATCACAAACATCTTATGGCGTTTAGTCGTTATTATGCATATTTTTAGGGTCTTGTTTAATGCTTTTGACCGTTTTCGTGCTTTCAACAGATGGACGGGCAGGGATACATCGTCTGAGAATCAATAATTTATTATAATATTTAATAGAGTATCCAGTCAATATTTCATGATGTTGCAACCATCGTCGGATAGTTTAAACATTGTGTAAAGTTATTTAAATTTCGTGAAGAAAATCGATTAATCGATTTGTTTTTGAAAAGTCGAAGGTCGACTTTTAATATATTTTTTTTAAAAAGTCTATTTTTTGCCTCGGCTATATGACCTTACATTCCCCTTGTCAAATATTACATAAGCATTGTCTATAATAATATCTTAGTCATTGATTTCACTAAAATTTTATATCGATCGGTCCATTACTTTAAGAGGGTGCGTTAACACAAATATACGAAATTGTTATGTCCCTAATGGAAATCCCGTTACAATAAATTAACTCAATATATATATATATATATATATATATATATATATATATATATATATATATATATATATATATATATATATATATATATATATATATATATATATATATATATATATATATATATATATATATATATATATATATATATATATATATATATATATATATATATATATATATATATATATATATATATATTTTCTGTTATTCCAATTGTTAGTAGATTGCACTAGACAAAAGCCATTTTGTCCAATGGATATTCATCATTTTTTGTCTCCATCAGCCGAAAATGTTTTTAAATTGCTCTTAGCTGGAAATCTAGCCATTTTTGTGCCCCTATCACAGTATATATAATATACCCTCTATTCACTTTGTCCTTCTGGTTGCTACACACTGGTCTAATATGATCTAGCGATTTCCGACTGTCTATCTGTGGAAAGCAAACCTTAGGTCGCATTGTTGAAGCTAGATGGCTAAAATTTTGTAGAAATTCATGTGTTGATGGACTGGAACTGTTGATATTGAAAGTGGTTCAAGGGATAAAAATGTTCTCCTCACAAGGACTGTGTCAACCTCACCAGGTGATATTTGTAAAGGCATGACGATGTGATTGGATAATTATCATAATTATGAGCGACGACACTTCACCCTTCGTTTCCGCGAACGCTTTCGCTCTCAGCAATGCAAGCAAGCACACTGCAGAAAGAGTGTGTTCGCTGGACGGGTAGCACAGTCATCGACGTTTCAAGACATTACATTTTTTTACTTAGACTATTCAGATGGAAGACACACGGTGTTGATTGTTTTGAAACTTAGGCCGTGTAGATTGGTCCAAATTAGCTCCTATACAAATTCTGATGTTTTTGCGGTATATTTCAAGCCGACTCGATATTGTCGGATTTTTTCTTATTGAAATTCAGGTCCATTACGTTAAATGCGTCTGCTTCAAATAATTTACCAAACTGTTTTTTGGGATACTAACGCATTAAATGCAATCGTGATTTTGGCGGTTTAAGGTTTAAATAAAAAAGCAGCTTGCAGCAATTAAAGTTTTTTTTGTTGCTGTTTTTTTTTTGTTTTAAACTGTATTTTTCCAAATTATACTTGAAATTTAAAATTTTGCTATAAATATGTTATAATTTGTTAAACTTCTTTTCATATATGAAAAGCGGAAAAAATCTGCAGAAACTTGCTGAGGCTAGAATGTTTTGGTGTGCGCCCACTTGCGTATTTCTCTGCGTTTATATTTTTAAGGCTCTTCCCAGGACAACGCTCAATTTAGTGTTCTCGGAACTTATACAACCTTTTAAATTAAAAATGGATGATTTAATTGGTGCTGTTTAGAAGGAATTCTAAACAGATCCAATAGTTTTATGTTCGCAATAGGAAGTGTAAATAAAGACGCCATTAAATTTTGTAATGTAAACATAGCATATGTGGCGCGCAAAATAGAAAGGGAGAGGTAAAAACCAGTTTTGTTCAGGAGAGCCATTTTAAAGATTTAAATACGTGTATCTTTGGTGTACCATCACTTTCATAAAACGCGCATATCTCTGGGAGGGAACACTTTTGGGGCATGGGATCGGTCTCATTCGATGCTCAGATGTCCGCATTAAAAAAAAGTGAAAATTGATTTTTTTTTTACCCTTAGGTCCCTTTCTTTATGCGCTGTCACATATGGCTATGTTTGAAGAAATCTGAGCTATTAAATTTTAAGTCGTATTTCCAACCGTTTCGGCTCCACACTCCGCACAGGGCCAATCAAATTTTTTAAAGCAACCCAAATATTAACATGTTTTATTGTAATAAATTAAATGTTTTGGCAAAGATTTTGCAGTTGAAAGATACTTCATTGTCCCATTTTTGTTGAATTCATAATTGGAGTAGAATTTCTGAACTACTTTAGGTGAAACCACATTGTTATATTATAACTTAGAGGCCTTTTACACGATGCAATTTCTTCGTGCAATAAGTGCATGCAACTCTTGTTTGTTGGCAAACGGGGGTAGAAAAAATTTCACGTTTTCCTTTCCTCTTGCAATTTTTTGACATTTCTCTTCACTGTCGTTTGTACTCTTGTTCATTTGCTTTATTTGTATTCTGCTTTCAACGTGTTGAGGTGTTTTAAAAATATGAAAACATACGTGTTGTGGTGTTGTCAAAATATTTGCAAAAAGGAAAAATAAAAAATGTGGAATAAAGAACTAGTGGAGCTTTTACTTCTAAAATACCAAGAACACGAAAATCTTTACATTGTGAGAGATCCTGCTTATTTGGACCGGGTAAAGCGGTCAAATTCTTTGTTTAAAATATCTGAAGAATTGAAAGAAATAAATAAAGAGGTCAGTGTTGAAGCTGTTAAGAAAAAAATTCATAGTTTGAGAACGCAATATCTAAAGGAATCGCTTGCTTAAACAATTTTTTTCACTATGTATTTTATTGTTACGAATTACCAATTAAAGAAGATTGAGCGAATAAACGTCAAAAAATTTTAAGCGTATTGCATGCAAAATTGCACCGTATAAATGCTGATGTTTTTAAGAAGCAACTTTAAAAGAGAATACAAAAAATTGCACGCAACCAATTGTATCGTCTAAAACCCCTCTTAATCTATGAAATGTGTTACACATAATAGTTAAATTCGGCCTTATTTATTGTAATAATAAACAAAATTCAGCCGCCGATAATACCTGCTCGACTTCACACGAGAAATCAGCTGAATGATTCAATCAAAGCAAAGAATATAAATTGTAAAGATTGTTTATTTGAGCTAAAAAATGAAACATTTTTGCTTACGCTTTAGATGCCCCCGCACCAAAGTAGAAAGCGCAAGCAAACACGCAGTGACAGCAACGTTGCCACTGATGTCAGCTTGGCTTCTCTCTCTCCCTCTTGGCTTCGCTACAGCGCTTCGCGTTCTTACTACAGCTTGTCGTTGCAAGCATTATTGTAAATGTATTGAATATTTTTCTGAGCTTCCATTTTGCGATGACAATGCGATCACACACAAAAGCGGACGAAAACTAAAAATACTTTGCCCAGTGGCATAAAATGCTGCATTTAGAAGTGTGGGAAATCCTGCACCAGTTTTGATTCTTGGTCAAATTTAAAGAGAAAGATGTCAAATTCCTGAAAATGGTTATAATAAAAATTTATATATTTTCGAAAATCATTTCTCGAGCACATATGTTGAAAAAAGAAATTTAAAAGCAGAAGCTATTTCAGAAGCTAGAGGACGATATGGGTATTGATTTCGATTTTCAAAATTCGCCGAAAAATTTTTGTAATGATCAGATAGAAGCACCTTTTTGTAAGAATTGCGAAAATGGAACAACATTAACGGAAAAATATAAAAGGCTTTTAAAAAAATATAAGAAAATACAGTCAGCGCTAAAAACTGAGCGACGGATAAAAAAATATTGTTTCAAAAAATGCATTGAAGTCGTCCATTGATTGTCTTCAGAGTATAAGGAATGAAACCAAAATTTTCTGCAAGCTTTTGTTACGTTCTCGTCCAAAAGTGTATTGAGACGATGAAAGATATCTAGCTCAGAATATATTTTATATGTCTCAGTTAACTTATGCCTTTTTACGAAATAAATATAAACTCCATCACGTAAGGTAATCACGTTTCTACTTTAAACCGGTGGTCCCCATAAAATTGTTACAGCCTGGTTTCAAAAACATTAGTTTTGAATCCCTTTAACAAAGATGTTTTCGGTTTGAAGGCTGGGATTTAAATCACATGGTTTTATTGATGGATGAAATGGAAATAAGGAAGGAGTAGAAATACAACACGCATCTTGATTTAATAGATGGATTCGAACACACTGGATTCGAAAGAACCAATAAAATTGGTACGCAATTATGCATATTTTTACTCTGGTCGATGTGCTAAAATGTAAATGTCGTTATTAATTATTTTATTTCGAAAAATGATTTAACAGCTTATACTTTCTCTGATTCAAATGTTTTTAAAGCCAGGAAAGGACATATCAATACCTTCCTTATACAGATCAGTTTGCTTCCCTACTTATCCAAACTATTTGAAAAAGTTCTTTTATCGAAAATAAAACCGTTGCTCGTGTCAAATAACATAATTCCAGACCATCAGTTTGGATTCCGGGAAGGTCACAGCACCATCGAACAAGTAAACGTCTGTCCCAAGCAATTGAAAAATCATTTGAACGGCGAGAATATTGCTGCGCCGTATTTCTGGATGTTGCTCAAGCATTTGACAAAGTCTGGCACTTTGGCTTGACCTACAAAATTTGCAAATACTTACCGGCAAATACGCATCGAATTATTGAGTCTTACTTAGAAAACAGCAGATTCAGAGTCAAATGTGGGCAACACGTCACTGATGACCACGAAATACTAACAGGTGTGCCCCAGGGAAGCATCCTGAGGCCTATCCTTTACCTTCTGTTTACCGCAGATATCCCTACCAGCACAAACGTGCTAACATCCACTCAAAAATAAGCCTTGAATATAAGGTCCTGCTATACAACAGTGCAATCAAACCTATCTGTAATACGGTGCCCAGCTATGGGGCAAAGCAAGCTCAAGCAATCTCGACAAAATTCAAAGAGTCCAATCGAAGACATTGCGGCTCATTAGCTATTCATTACCGGTATGAGGAATGAAAACATCCACCGAGACTTAAAAATACCTCGGCAATTCAAATAATCAATATAAAGCACAAAGAGAAGCTCGAACGTCATGATAACATACTTGCTAGACAATTATTGTGCAGTCCAAGCTCTGTAAGACTTCGGAGAAACGAACGTTGTGTTTTCCAATCTACACTTGTGCTTCATCCGTAACAGTAATCGCGAACACACGCGCCCGAAAGACTGTGTAGAATTCTTTTTTCTACGTCACGTGGCTTAAATGCTCTTATACGTGATCCTTAAAACAGTCAATATCAATCGCGGACGAACACTCAAAAAAGACTGTGTAGAATCCTTTATTCTACGTCACGTGGCTTAAATGCTCTCATACGTGATCCTTAAAACAATCAACACGAAAACCTACAAAACATAAATTACGTCGTCCACTCTGCTATTCTAGAGTTATCCGTTATACATACATAACTAGAGTTCTCCACTCCACATAACTATCGCGAACACTCTGTAAATGACTGTAAGGGTCCTCTGGCCCTTTATCACGAGGTTTAAGCCAAACCAGGTTTAAAATTCTCAGACATGTAATCCATACCAGTTATATACTATTTTGACCAAATTAATTTAATTCCTGCCAATTAGCAGAGATCCGCATAACAAGAAATTCATACTAGGATAATTATTGAATTATACTTAAGATTCGTATACTTATTGTTAGGCTCCTTTCGAGCAGATTCAATAATTTAAATAAAGCATATATAAGCTTATACTTTGACCAAAATAGTGAAGCATAATATAAATGTGCTTAAAAGTCTTAGCGTGAAAGTCAGAGTGCTAGTTTGAGACCAAGGTTCGCCTAACAGAAAATGTTTCTCTAACCTTGGAGTATAAGCTGAAAACCCATATTTTGATATGGATAATGGTAAAATGTATTGTATGTTCGACATTCCCCATTTAATAAAATCTTTACGAAATGAGTGTCTAAAATGTGACTTAAAAACTTCTGATGGCAATGTCAGTTTTCAAGTAATAAGGGAACTTTATAAAATGGAAGCCAACGAAACAACTATAATGTGGCCGAAACTAACTCTACAGCATATCTTCCGTAACACAGTACAGCACATGATTTCGGGACTCAATTCTGATAATTGTTTGTGAAAGTAGCCCCAAAAAGAAGAACTTCTGCATCATTCGTTTGGTCAAGGTACATCAAATAATTAATTTGAAGTTAGTAAGTATCGTATAGGGGAATTTGTCACGTTTTAGGTTCTTTTGATTGACATAACTCGATATACAAAGTTTTGCTACATAAGCAACATTTTCGCAGCTATTAATAAATGTATGAAGACAAAATATTTTTTGCCTAAAAAATTATTTTTTTTAGTTCATAAAAAATATAAAGCGGTAAAGTGTCAAGTCCTATTACTTTCACAATTAATGCACAATTAAGTGAATTTCAAAAATCGCACTTCTCCGAAAACTACTGTGCCTGTGCAACAAAAAAAGGTAGTTCCAAAGAAAGAAAACTACAATTTTTTTCCAATGACTATAAGTAGCTCTACTCTTCCACTATTATATTTTTTTTTTAAATATGCTTTATTGAATCTGCTCTTAAGGAGCCTAGCAATAAGTATACGAATCTTAAGTATATTTCATTAATGAATCCTAGTATGGATTTTTTTTATGTGGATCTCTGCTAATTGGCAGGAAGTTAAATTAATTTGGTCGAAATAACTGGTATGGATCACATATCTGTGATTTTAAATCTGGTTTGGCTTAAACCTCGCCATAAAGGGCCAGAGGACCCTTACAGTCATTTACAGAGTGTTCGCGATATGTAAAGGTAGATTGAAAAACTCTAGTTATGTATGTATAACGGATAGAATAGCAGAGTGGACAACGTAATTAAGGTTTTGTAGGTTTTTCGTGTTGACTGTTTTGAGGATGACGTATGAGAGCATTTAAGCCACGTGGAGTGTTCGTTCGAGATTTGTATTGACTGTTGTAAGGATCACGTATTAGAGCATTTAAGCCACGTGAAGTAGAAAAAGAATTCTACACAGTCTTTTTTGAGTATTCGTTTGCAATTGGTATTGACTGTTTTACGGATCACGTATAATAGCATTAAAGCCACGTGACGTAGAAAAAATAATTCTATACAGTCTTTCGGGCACGTGTGTTCGCGGTTACCGTTACGGCTGAAGTACAAGTGCAGATTAGAAAACACGGCGTTCGTTTCTCCGAAGCCTTAAAGAGCGTCTACTGCACAATAATTGTACAGCAAGTAAGTGATCATGACGTTGGAGCGTCTCTATGTGCTTTATATTGAATTTTAGAATTGCCTCTTTTTAAGTCTCGGTGGATGTTTTCGTTCCTCATATACCAAGGGGCACCGGTAATGAGCCGCAATGTCTTCGGTTGGACTCTTTGGATTTTGTCGAGATTGCTCGAGCTTGCCTTTCCCCATAGCTGAGCACCGTATAATCAGATAGGTTTGACTGCACTGTTGTATAGCAGGACCTTATATAGGAGGCTTAGTTTTAAGTCGCGTTAAGGAGGCAGTGAACTTGATGGACCTTAAGTTTCAGTTGTGTCTTCTTGGTTTCGATATGACTTCTCCAGGTGAGTCGGCGATCCAGATGGATTCCAAGGAATGTAACATGGTCAGATTGAGAAAAAGGGATATTGTTTAGTTTCAATGTCACACAAGTGTTAAAATTCAGTGTGAAAGTTACCTGTGTGCAATTAGCCTCATTGACTTTTATTCTCCAGTCAGAGAGCCAAGATTCTACTCGTCTGAGATGTACACCTAGATTCATAGATGCAAATTCCTGCTTTTTAAGTGCGGCCATTAAAGCGGTTTCGTCGGAAAAAGTTGATGTTAGCACGTTTGGGCTGGTAGGGATATCTGCGGTAAACAGAGGGTAAAGGATGGAGGCACATCTGCTAGTATTTCGCGGTCATCGGTGTCGTGTTGCCCACATTTGAAGTCTAAAGAATTCGATGCGTATTTGCCGGTAAGTATTTGCAAATTTTGTTGGTCAAGCCAAAGTGCCAGATTTTGTCAAATGCTTGAGCAACATCCAGAAATACGGCCCAGCAATATTCTCTTCGTTCAAATAATTTTTCAATTGCTTGGGTCAGACGATTACTTGTTTGATGGTGCTGTGACCTTCCAAACTGATGGTCTGGTATTATGTTATTTGTCACGGTTTTATTGCCGATAAAGGAACTTTCTCAAATAGTTTGGATAAGCAAGAAGGCAAACTCATCAGCCTGTATTATGAAGGTATTGATTTGTCCTTTCCTGGCTTTAAAATCATTTGAATCAGAGAAATTTTCCATACTTTAAGTAAGTAACCATCGATCAAAATTGAGTTAAATAATTTTCCTAGGAACTTCACAGCAATATAGGGAAGTTCCAAGATTATTTTAGGCGTGATATGGTCATATTCCGGTGCTTTACCTGAATTTACGGTTTCTTTAATGACATGCAGAACTTCTTTTGCGTTAGTAAATAATGGAATTACGGCAGATATTTTATCATCAGGTGGAATGAGGTCGCTACTTGCAGGATTTGGGCGAAATACCTGGAACAGATGGTTTGCAAAAACATTGGCTTTTTGCTCATCTGGTATTGCCCACTCGCCATTTGCGTCGCGTATTGGAAATTGCGTTTCGGTGGACATACTAGTACTTCTTAATGATTTCCAAATTGAAAATTTGGTTGAAGCTGTCGGAGTTAAACTTGCAATGAAACTAGCATTCTGCATAATTTCTTCATATGTAAGTACGCTTTGCAACCTTTTAGTAGCGTCAGTCAGTCTTAGTCGGGCCGCTGGTGACCTCTTTCGCTGCCATTCGCGACGGAACCTCCTTTTTTCACTTACAAGGATATTGTAAGTATTTAAACTATTTGTCGCGTTTATTTGTCTGTTTGTAGCGTGCATGGCCGCCTGTTCCAGGATCACGTTCAAATTGGACACGTTGTTATCGATCTCTTCCGCGTTAGAAATTAAATGATTCGAGTCTTAATGACTGCTAATGTACTTCCAGTAGTTTAACCAGTTAGTTGTGTATGAAGAAACCTTAGGGGCTCGTCTACAACCATTGTCTTCTCGTGAAGAAGAAATATAACTGGCGAGTGGTCTGACGGTAAGTCAGGGCAGGTACTAGCAGATAAGTAAGATTTACTTACTCCTCTTATTATACCGAAGTCTACCAAGTTATACTTTTTGTTAATATCAGAAAGCCAATATGTAGGTTGACAGGGCGATATACAGTCCAATTTATTTTGACGTCGCATTAGACATTTATACAGCTGGTTTCCCCTAGGGTTTGCTAAACGGGATCCCAAGAGCGTATGTTTGGCATTGTAGTCTCCAGCAGCAATAAAGTTGGGTCCGAGACCATTTAAAAAGTTCAGAAGGATATCTTCTGATATCGCGGACCGCAGGGGGAAATATATTGCTAAAATGGTAAGAAAACTACATTGAATCTGGATACGAATTGTTGGCGCCTGAAGGTTGTTTTGTGAGACTCCTTCAGCGACTTCATGTTTCGTTCGTTTTCGTATTAAGATACCAGTGCCCCCACGAGCCTTACCGTCGTGGTGGTGAGTATCATAAAATCTAAAATTAGGTATCTGAAAATTGTATTTGTCTGTGAGATGCGTTTCCGATAGTAACATTATATCAATATTCTGACGTTCTAGGTACTCTGTCAGATCGAGTGTTTGTTGGTTTCACGTCGTTTGTGTTCCATGTACATATCTTAAGAGGGCCTATTTTTTGGTAAGTAGAACTTGAATTAACTGATTTTGGTTACGCATAAATTTTTGCATCATTGATTGCATAGTTGACATGAACATACTCTGTACCAGTTGGTGAATCATTGATTTAGCGTTAGAAAGTTGTTGCACTGAGGCATTAGGTGTACCGTTTTCGTCGCTATCGTAAACTGGGGTCTGTTGGATGTCTATTATAGGGGACGTTTCGGTTGGAATTTATTTACGCTTTTCTTCTAGTATCGGCTTAAGTTCTTTGTAAACCCTACAACCTCTGTAGTTTGCGGTATGTTGTTCCTCGCAATTGCTGCTCTTTTTCTGTTCCTGCGATTTGACTTTGCAGACGGATGATTGGTGTAGATCATTACATACAAGACAAAATGTTGGAAAAGTGCTGTTCGATTTTGTGCGTCCACACTCTTGACAATGGCATTGAACGGGGTCATTTCTTTTGTGGGGTTCTTCAACCGAAATTCTTCTATATAACAAATATTGAGTTTGTATATAGAAAGACTTCAGTTTTCTTAAGTTTCCGCAAGTCAGGTTAAAATAACTAAAAATTGCGCGAAAGCCGTTATCGGTGTATGCCTAAGTTTTTGTCTCGTGAATGTTCCCTTTCTTTATTGGCACTATGTGAAAGCCACCACTACCAACAAGTTGGGCAATGATATTTACTAGCTCATTTGAGCTACTCACGTAGGTATATTGGGTGCGGCCTTGGAGTTGCGGAATTTGCCGAGGTAGAAGATTAAGGTTCTTCTTCGATCAGCAATGCAAACCGATTGTTACCCGTGCCGTTGGTGGTTCTTCACCGTTCACAATTTTACAACATTTTTTTGTTTGTGTTACCTTTGACAGGGCTGTATTTACGCTTTATAGTAATGTTGCGATCCATGCCTGTCTTTACCGCCTTTAATGGTTTGTCTTGTGTCAGTTCGTTGCCTTCCTGTGTGCTTTCTATGTTCGCTGTGATTACACCTTCTTTGTTGTTGCACTACCGGGTGAGAGTTTTTTGTCTTAGTGACGTTACCTCTCCTATTCCATTGTTTACATCTGCATTTATCGCGAAGTATGCATTCCGCGAATTTACACTGCAGAAAGAGTATCTGCGTTGTTCTAACTCTTGAGTGAGACGAAGGCTCATCAAGTTGTGAGTTTGTTTTCTGCGTGTGTGCCTTTTTTATTTTGGTTGTTTTGTTTCACTGTATTTTACACAACTGAATTTGTTATTTAACTTAAAATTTTATTCCGTCAAAAACTGCCTGAATTCCTAACAGGTTAATACTTATGTATAATAAATTCAAATTTTAGGTAATTATTTTCCCGGCAATTATGTTTCTTTTTGCACTTTCCCTGCTTATTTTATTGAATAAATTTTTAAAGAATTAATTATAAAATTAAAAAAATTAAAACACAAAATTTAATAAAGAAAAAATGTAAAACAATAAAAATCAAAACTAAAAAAATGTAAAAACCAAAAATTAAAAAAATAAAAACACTAAATTTATTAATAATTTATTTTTTTTCTTTTTTCATTTATAAATGAAAAATGACCAAAAAAATGAATTAACTTGCACAAAATTTTTTAAGGCCCCCATTTTGGCTTGCAAATTTACTTCATTTGAACCTATTTTAAGTTATAATCATTTTATTAGAACCAAAATATCTAAAAAAATGCAATTGCTATTCACGAATTCAGATAAGAAATCTGTAAAATACACGCCAAATATTGCAAATTTGCTGACAATGCTATCATAGCATACCATGTCTACGAGACTTTGTAAAAAAGCAAAATAATAAAAAGGACACATAAATACACACGATAGCAGCAGTGCTCGCTCTTATTATGAGCGACGAAACTTCACCCTTCGTTTCTGCGAACGCTTTCGCTCTCAGCAATGCGAGCGCAGCATACACTGCAGAAAGAAATGAGAGTGCGTTCGCTGGACGGGTAGCAGAGGAAATACCCGTTATAGAAAATTCTTAGATCAAAGCCATCGAAGTTTCCAGACATTGCATTTTTAATTTAGATTCATTTAGGTGATAGACACACGGTGTCGATTGTTTTGAAAGTTAGGCCATGTGTAGATTGATCCAAATTTGCACCTTCTCAAATTCTGATGTTTTTGCGGTGTATTTCAAGCCGACTCGATATTGACGGATTTTTTCTTATTGAAATTCAGGTCCCTTACGTTTATTTTTTTTTTTAAATGCGCACTTATGTATGCATATTTTTACTTTGGTCGATGTGCTCAAATGTTAAAATCGTTATTAATAATTTTATTTCGAAAAATGGTTTAGCAGCTTATACATTGACCAAAATAGTGAAGCATAATATAACTGTGCTTAAAAGTCTTGGCATGAAAGTTAGTTTGAGACCAGATTCGCCTAGTAAAAAATGTTTCTCTAACCTAGGAAAAAACATATTTTGATATGGTGTAGTGGCGCTTGGAGATACTTTCTGTTGTATCTCGCTCTGTTGTTCGTTTGTATGTTTATATTTATGTACGAACGTTGTTTCAGTTCCTTTATTTCTTAACTGAGGGACTTAAGCTTAGTTAAGAACTATTGCATAATTTCGGGCTCCAAACTAAATCCGAGAATTGGTCTAAACTGGTAGCCCAGTGGAAGTGTTGGTGCTTAATACCCGGAGGTCCGAGATTCAACTCCTACCCCAGGCATATACGATTCTTTCTTATTTTTTTTCTTTTTATGTCTGCTAAATTTGCCGTTTGTTGGAGAAAAACAGCGTAAGTTGGTTAAATACCTACTGTGAGGGATTGCATTTGAATTCGAAACTTTCATTCCCTGCTTTCCTACTTTTCCTTTTTCCTATCGAAGAGGTGAATATTAGTGTAATAGTTGTGTTGCATAGGTGGTAGTTGCATATGGCGGTTGCGCTTTTTTTTTAGGATGTGTTGGTGTATCTCAGCAGAAAACATATTTGCCTGGAAGCATGAATGTGTATTTGGCACTAGTCTAGCAAAACGGTATGAATTTCGGTATCAACCGAGGTTTAAAAAGGGGTAAGAGGGAACCCATTTTTGCAGTTCTGTTCCAGCATTATCTCTGTACACGCGTATCTTATTATATCTTCTATTTTGCTGATAAAGCTGTAAAGGTTATAATTTTTTGTGAGGCTCAGTCAAGTTCCTGTAAGTACTTATGAACATTGCTTTTAACTTCTATGCCTTCCTTCGTCCTAAATTTTCTGAGTTCTTGTGTTCTCAAGCTAATTTGATTTGCTGAGATAACATAGGAATACAAAATTCAGGTGGACGGAAGTCATAAGGTGTGCAAGATTTATTGGGTATTTCAGTTTATTACCCTTGCAGTGCTGGTTTGTTTTTTTTTGTGTGCTTCCTATGATCTTCAGAAAGCTTATTTATAAGAGTAGATATTCACTGAGCTGGAGCAGTGCTATTGGATGCATTCATTCTCTTGGGTTGGTGCCAATGCAAAAAGGTAATAGAATGCGTTAAATTCTCTTTTGTTTGCCCAAGTTAACGGTGCACCTGTTTTTTTCTCAGCTTTGGCACTAAGTGTTCCCGATCGTTTGTCCCCGCTTCCTCACCTCTATAACCTACGAGCTAGTATACTGCCCCTAAAAGAAGATAAAAATAATCTGTCTGCCAGCGGTCGGATTTTAGCTCGGGTTTAAAGTGTTCGTACGGGAAGAAAAAGTAAAGTGGTGATAGTCTGGAAGTGATTCTGTGCTTTATTTTTTTGCTATTTCTGTGAGAAGTCCAAAGGTCTCTTACACTATTTTTTTTTGTACATTAAAAACATCATTTGCCTCATAAGACTTATGCCAAGTCGTGAAGTATAATACGATACATAGTGCTCGGAAATTTGATATTTAAAGTAATAAGAGAACCATTGGTATTTAGATTTATTTAAATTTGTCATTTTTTTTAAATTCTTTTCGTGTTGTAAAGAGTGAAACCCACGAAAATCGTGTTAGTTTCTGCCAACGTCAACGTTCCCGGGGAAAAAAACGTTCGTGACATCGGGTCCTTCTAGCAAAATTCAAAAATTATAAGGGGGGAAAAACAGAAACAAATATTAACGTGTTGAGTTAATGTTTTGTGTGCAGTGTCGAGCACCAGGGCAAAAGAAATAACGTTGGTTGTTTGGGATAACCTTTATTTAATATTTATCATCTCTCCGGATTATCTGCGTGGAAGGCCATTCATCGTGGGATCCTAAGTCAAGTAAGTGCATCAACATTTTATCTATTGTTTTTTAAATATTGGTAGAGACGTTTGTACTTTAGGAACAACTAGATCAGTCGTTGTCTCTTGGAGTACACTTGTCCCTGAAACCCCAAATGTGATTGGTTCTCTTGGAATTCGTAATTTTTCTGGGCTAAATTAGTCACAGAAATGACGGGTTTTCTGAGGGGGATCAGAAATACCTGATTTTTGAGTGAACGTGTGTCTACGATCTGTCTCGAACGATTAACTTCTTGTAAACATCAGTGAGCGAGACCTATATTCATTTTAATAAAAGACTGATACCAACTGCAATTTTTTTATATACTTAGTGGAAAATCTTGCCGCATTCAACACATATCATTTGTTTGTTTTTGCCATATAACTTGATGTTCGACCATAAGAAATACCTGATTTTTGAGTGAACGTGTGTCTACAATCTGTCTCGAACGATTAACTTCTTGTAAACATCAGTGAGCGAGACCTATATTCATTTTAATAAAAGACTGATACCAACTGTAATTTTTTTATATACTTAGTGAAAAATCGTGCCGCATTCACTCACAAATCATTTGTTTGTTTTCGCCATATAACTTGATGTTCGACCATATTAATTTTACGCTAAAGCACCCTACGTCGGCGTAAGTTAGAAACCTTTTTGTTTCTGTGCCTCGGTTGCGTGTACATGCATATTTACACAATAAGAAAAAAAAAGAAAAAACATAAGAATAAGAGCGAGTTGATCTCACATTATTACGAATACTAATATGATTAAAGCCAATTATATTTTCTTCACGTTGATTTCACTCTAGATATTGTTTTCTTTCTCTTTATAAATGATTAAATGTTTTATAGTATATTTTTTTTTATTTAAAAAAAAATTAGATTTTTTTCTAATTCTTTTCCATACAATTTATTTAATTATTACTTCTTATATATACGAGTATATCACTGTTTGGTCTAAATGAAATGAGTAGACTTTAAATGATAATTTTCTGAACAAAGCCTAATCTACGTGAATATTTTCATGTGTCTAAATAAAATGTTAGCTAATGCTGAAATGAACTAAACATCTTCTATGTTTGATATCTTGTAACCGGAAGTAGAGTTTGGGTCTACCAACAGAATCTTTATTGGTCTATGAGTAGACAGGATGGGCGGGCTAAGTTTGTGCGTTACACCTTGCACAACAACAATTCTTTTTTTGCGGATTTGCATTTCAATCTTTCTACTTTGTATTTTCTCCTCGAAGCACGCTAATATACATAAATTTAAATTTTAACTGTAGCAGCATCATAAGGTTGGAAGACGGCAAGATCCTACCCCACCGACGAGCAATAAGGCCGGACAAGCTGCGTGTTTCCGCTGCCCTTTCCATCCCTCATGACTGATTCCATAATTTAAATAGGAATTTGATTTCTTGAAAGAAATCTATCGTTACATGATACAATGGATAACGATAAAATATATTGTATGATCGACTTTCCCCATTTAACAAAAACTTTACGAAATGTGTGGCTAAAATTTGACTTATAAACTTCTGACGGCAATGTCAGTTTTTAAGTAATAAAGGAACTTTATAAAATGGAACGCAACGCAACAACAATAATGTGTCCGAAACTAACTCGACAACATAGCTCCCTAATAAAATGAATTGGCCTTGTCCACTGTGACTTTTTTTGAAAAAATTTTCAACATTTTTGATTGCCAATTAGTGGAACTCTTTATGGTAATAATTGCTACAGATATTCATTACAATTAAACAACAAAGCTCACAAATATATTTTAGCTTTTCTTAAATAAGAAACTTTTCTTTTTAGACGGGATAAAACTAACTATAAATTCTGCTTCCTTTTTTTGGTCGTCGAGCTATTGGTAGATGAAAATATTTTTTTATTATGACAAAATCCTTTAATCAGGACAAGTTAGAAAAAACTTCTGCTATATTGCGTCAAAAAGGAGAAAACAATACAAATCCTTCTGAAGCTGAATTAAATGGCATTTTGGCAAAGTGTATAGACGCTAAAATTGTTCAATCAAGTTCCTCTAGCTATTGTGAGCAGCCTAAGGCGAGGAAATACTGATTGAAGCAAATTTTGATAGCTCCCATTTAGCTTATAATGAAACAAACGCAATCCCAATCGAATTAACTAATGTCGACTTTGACAACCATATCTATGCCGAATATTTCCTTAGAGATGTTTTCGATAATTCAGCTGACATTAATTATCAGTCATTAACAAGCTTTGGAAACTTAGTTACTCCGTCTGATGCCTAAATGAATGTGTGCAAAAAGCATATACTAATTTTTCATACAAATTTCAAGGATGAGCCACATAAAGGTGGTATTAAAGCTCATATGATAGAGTCATGTAAAAGCGCAACACCAGCAACACAAAATTAAAAAACACAATTGAAAAAAAATTAAAAAATACAATAAATAAAAAAAATAAAAATTTATTAATTAAATATTCGATTTTTTAATTTTACATTTATAAATGAAAAATGATAACAAAAAAAAAATTAATTAACTTGCACAAATTTTTAAGGCCCCTATTTTGGCTTGCAAATTTACTTCATTTGAACGTATTTTAGCTTATAAACTTTTTATAAACCAAAATATATAAAAAAAATCCATTGCTATTTACGAATTCAGATAAGAAATCTTTAAAATACACGCCAAATATTGCAAATTTTCTGACAATGCTATCATAGCATATGTTGTCTACGAGACTTTGTAAAAAGGCAAAAAAATAAAAAAAGTAAGCATAAATACACACGATAGCAGCAGCGCTCGCTCTTATTATGACCGATGTCACTTCACCCTTCGTTTTTGCGAACGCTTTCGCTCTCAGCAGCGCAGCATACACAGCAGAAAGAAATAAGAGTGCGTACGCTGGACGGGTACCACAGGAAATACCCGACATAAAATATTCTTAAATCAAAGTCATCGAAGTTTCAAGACATTGCATTTTTTACTTAGATTTATTCAGGTGAAACTCACACGGTGTTGTTTTGAAAGTAAGGCCGCGTGCAGACTGATCCAAATTTGCACTTTCCCGAATTCTGATGTTTTTCAGGTGTACTTCAAGTGTCAAATGTTTGAATAGGCCCAGGGCCAGAGTGTAGAGCCGACTCGATATTGTCGGTTTTTTCTTATTGAAATCCAGGCCCCTCACGATTAATTTTTTTTAAATGCGTCTGCTTGAAATAATTTAACAGACTGTTTCTTGCGATACCAACGAATTTGGCCGTTTAGCGTTTAAATAAAAAAGCAGCTTGCAACAATTTAGTTATTTTGCTGCTGTTTTTTTTGTTTTAACTGTATATTTCCAAATTGTTCCAAATTATACTTGAAATTTTAAATATTGCTATAAATGGGTTAGAATTTGTAAAACATGTTTTCATACATTGAAAAGCGGAAAAAATCTGCAAAAACTTGCTGAGGCTGGAATGTTTTGGTGTGCGTCCACTTGCGTATTTCTCTGAGTATATATCTTAAAGGCACTTCGCAGGTAAACTCTCAATTTGGTGTACTCTGACCTAATACAAACCTTATAAATTAAATTTGGATGATTTGATTGGTTCTATTTAGAAGCAATTCTAAACAGAACCAAGTGATATGTTCGCATTAGGATGTGTAAATAAAGACGCCAAAATCGGTTTTAAATTTTGTAATGTAAACATAGCATAAGGCTATGTTTGAATAAATCTGAGTAGATTGAAGTTTTAGTCGTATTTCAAAACGTTGCGGCTCCACACTTCGCACAGGGCCAATCAACATTTTGACAGCAACCCAAATAATAACATGTTTTATTGTTGTTGCAAAAGAAGAATTTTGTATTGGCAAAGATGTTGCAGTTAAAAGATACTTCATTGCCCCATTTTTGTTGAATTCATAACACAGTGGAACATTTTTGGGGTTAATGTCCGGGGGTGAGAAATTCCAAGTCAGGGTGATGGTACTAGGTCAGTATATTAAAACCCTCAAAGGGTTTTGCGTTCGTATGTGCCAGTTTTTTTTATGACCTTTTACATTTTTTCCTTATCTTAATGTTTTTTCGCTTAGTTGTAAAAGTTGGCAAAAACGTAGTTTGACATAACTCGAGAACGACTAGTTCGATTTTGCTGAAATAAATTGAGAAAAATTAATAATTACATTTTCTTTAATCTATTAATATACTGTTTCTCTACCAAATCAACATTTTTGCAATTAGAAATAAATTTATGAAGAAAATTTTGCCAAATTTTTTTTTTTTTTTAACATATAAATCCCAAACGGAAAAACGCGTAGAGTCTTATAACTTTCACGTAAAGTCACATAACCTATAAACAAAATGCGACATAGATCATAGAAATCGATTAACGCGTTCTGCTTTTATTTACAATTAAGTAAAGGTATCCCATTTTGACAAGAATATTTATATATATGTTTTTATTCAAAAAAGTGTCATTTATCGCCTTTTTTTTATAAATTTTCCCCAATAACTCCAGACTACTAAACTACTAAAAAAATAAAGTAAAAATTTTTATAATTTTTTATTTTTATTTTATTTATTTTAATAAATATTGCCTAGACTTTTTCGATGGTGGTTGTTCGGGACTAGTGGCATCGCTGTCATCAGTTTCTGAACCACACATAATGTCAATGTGTGACTCCACTGCTGGCCCTTCTGCACCTCCTGATCAGGATCATCCTTGTCTTGGCACACAAGCTTACTCCACCAGCAAATTTCCGCAAGTATTGCACTCGGCGACTTTTTCCCTCTATATCTCATTTCAAATGGCACAGCAACTTGATGATAGCGTTCGCCTTGTTCATCAGATTCGGTAGCCAATTGTTTGCTGAAGTAGTCCAGATGATGATGTAAATAATGGATTTTCAAGGACATGTGGACACCAATTTCCGAGAACGATCTTAACATCCTTGCGACAGAAACATCGTAGTTGGTAGAACGATGCTTTCCCAACAATCCTTCTATTACTTCTTTGATTGCCTGCCATGCGTCCAATTCAGCGTCAATCAAAATATTGTTGAATGCGCCACTTTTAATCATCTGGACCATTTAGTACGCCTGTTTGGAAAAAATGAAGTTGTTAAGATGGAAAATCATGGGAAATGAATCTGATATTATAATTTACCTTCTTTAATTTTACTTTCGCTGAGTCTCGGGTAAATTAGTTTCAAACACAAGAAAACTTTTGGCGACAGTTTTGATGAAATTCTTAACAATTCCAAGTTTAATATGCAGTGGAGGCAGCAATATCTTCTCCTTCGGCACTAGAGGCTCACGAATAATATTGGCCGTTTGTAACCTGCTGTGCTCTCTGAGTTTCCATCCATGGCATGCATATTGGTCACCGGAAAATCGTGTGTCCCAATCGCACAAAAAGCACATATATTTTATATAGCCGCTTTGAAGGCCGCAAAGCATTGCTACAACTTTTAAATCGCAGCATATGCGCCACATATGCTTGGCGTAGTAAACCATTTTTAAAATATTTTCCAGTGCATCATATCGAGCCCTATCCGCGAATATAGTGTAAGCGACAAAAACAAAATTTTACAGGAGAAGGTTTTTTCTAATTATGTCTGCTTTTGGTCTAAGTATTACCGTGAAATTTGATATATAAGCATTATTTTGTCCAATATTTATGATAAAATTGGTTTTATTTACATATCCACAACATAACGGGTATTTTTGTCGTTTATATTATTTTTGCTGTCATGCTGGCAAGCTATAAATTCAGTATTTTTGTCGTTTACATTATTTTCGCTGTCATGCTGGCAAGCTACGGGCTAATGTTGTGTCGGCTACGTTAAAACAATTTAAAAAAAAAACTAGTTTTCTGTTTTAAAATTTTTTTATTTTAATTATTTGTTTGTGTACACAAATAAATATTAAAGTTTTTAACCTTAAATTCAATGGTTGTTACAAAAATAATATAAAAAAAAAGTTAGAAAAATTACTTCAGAGAAACTAAACTAAAATTTTAATTTTAGTACGAATTATTCTTATATACATAAATAAAAATTAAAGCATTAAACCTTAAATTCAATGGTTAAGATAAACTGAAACAGAAATTTCTTTATAACAACCAAAAAAATATAATACTACTTATATTTTATTTTAAATATTGTGTATAAATTATAAAACACACACTTACCTCAAGTTGATTGAACGACATTACAAAAAAAATAGTCAAATCGCGAATATATTGTAATTTATCACCAACTTTGTTGCAGAAAATTTTAATGTAAGCGCCACTTCGCAGTCACAAAAATGTAAACAAACTAAGAATGTTCACTTACCTTAAAATTGCTTTGGCTGCAAATTTGTAACGGAGCTTTTTACAGTTATGAAATTTTTAGAGATGATGCAAATAATAGTAAATAATCGATTTTCATCAAAAAACGAAAATCGATAACAGTGTCGCTTACACTATTTTCGCGGATAGGGCTCGATATGTTTCTTTCGTTTCTGTACTATAGGCGATTGGAACTGAAGGTTTTTTATTGGTCTTATGCAGTAAAACCGCCTTCAAGCTGAGTTTTGAACTGTCAATAAATAGCCTCCAGTCATCTGCTTCATATTTTATTTCCATCGCGTCCATCAATTTTCCTACATTGGGCAGAAGTTTTTTCATCATTCACAAGGAATAAAGTTTGGAGTGTTGCCTGACGACTTCGATAAGCTGTGACTTTCACACCGGGTGCCAAAAGATTGTTTGATTTCATAAAAGAAGCCAGTTCTTCTGATTTATGCTGTGTTAGTTCCAATTTGGCAACAATTGAATCAAGGCTATTTTGATTTACTAAAATAGGCTCATTGGACACAGATGGTTCGAGATTATATGAGGTATCATCACTTAAACCGTATGCTGCTGCAAAACTCGGAGCGGTCATAGAAGATACAATATCTGGGCTAGAAGCTTTTGGCACAGGAATGTGGTCCGAATGAGGCAATGGTGTTGCGGCACTTGCAGCACCAACGTAATTATACGATTTTCTTATCTTTTTTGCAGTCCAAGTCATTGGGATACCGAATGGCATAGTTTCACGACTTCTATTTTTCCAATCCATTAGACGGTTGTAGCAGCTTTTACACACCACAATTGGTACCCAATTTTTTTTCAGTATAACATTTTGGTTGAAGTACATCTCGTATATTTGAACAAAAGCAGTACTAAATTTCCCATTTTTTTATGTGTTGAGACATATTTACCACTGCAGTAGCAGAAGCTATTTATATCTGGCTTGCACTGTTCCATGTTCTATTCACTTTTGTTCACTTTTAAAAAACTGGAGGGAAAATACTTGTGCTCTTCGCGTTCGTCGGCACTTGTTTAATGGCAAAAAACGAACAATGAACACCTATTTATACTATTTCATTTTCATATTTTTCAATATTTTACCGACAGGTACTTATGAATTGGCGCATCTTGCAACGTTCTAAAACATGAACACTCATGAATGTGGGTGGAATTCGTGTAAAAAAAATCATGCAGGTAGCCAACAGAAAAACCCAAATAATTACAAAAGTGTCCTTGATTTTTTCCTTTTAATTGTTCACGCACATTTATGACCAGTTTTTAGTTTGTTACAGCAACCATAAAAATGTAATAACCTTTTGTTTATTACTCTTTTTTTTAATTCTGAGAATCATAAAAAAGTCATCAACCTTTTTCCCAAGGAATTTTGAGCATATCTCGAGCAAATTTTTGAAATTCATACCTTTACTTAATTTTGAATAAAAGCAGAACGCGTTAATCGATTTCTATGATCTATGTCGCATTTTGTTTATAGGTTATGTGACTTTACGTGAAAGTTATAAGACTCTACACGTTTTTCCGTTTGGGATTTATATGTTTAAAAAAAAAAAAAAAAATTGGCAAAATTTTCTTCATAAATTTATTTCTAATTGCAAAAATGTTGATTTGGTAGAGAAACAGTATATTAATGGATTAAAGAAAATGTAATTATTAATTTTTCTCAATTTATTTCAGAAAAATCGAACTATCGTTCTCGAGTTATGTCAAACTACGTTTTTGCCAACATTTTACAACTAAGAGAAAAAACATCAAGATAAGAAAAAAAAATGTAAAAGGTCATAAAAAACTGGCACATACGAACGCAAAACCCTTTGATGGTTTTAATATACTGACCTAGTACCATCACCCTGAATTGGAATTTCTCACCCCCCAGGTTGGCTGTTGTACTATGTAATTAGCATAGAATATCCGAACACATTGTTATATGATAATTCATGAAATGTGTTATAAAAAATGTTTGCATTATTAAAACGTAAAAAATGGTATTTTAACTACCTGTTTGAGTGTGTTAAAATGTATCACAAGCACTTTTGTTAAATTAACACTTATAAAACATAATAAACATAAGCAAACAACTTTACTATTAATAATATTTACTGTATTAGTTGAACAACTATAATATAGTCGAAATCAGCAACATATTATGTTGCTGATTTCGTTACAAATTTGGCCACTGGTCAACATCAAATAAACACAACACGAGTCACGTCTCTAAAAATTTGGGTATGCGTCTGTCAAAATTTGATCGCGGGAATCTGTTCTGCAAAAAACAATATTTTATTCACCATGCAAAATTTGTCTACTCAATTTTACCACTGACTAAAAGAGTACAATCCGCACAAGGTCTTAGAAATACGATAATATAAAGTGTGGTCTAACTAAAACGCACGATGATAAATTTAAATAAAACAAAAAGTTTTCAGAGAATTATTTTAATATTTTTTATTAAGTTAGAAGGATCTATAACAATTATGTGTGAAACAAAATATCGGCCAAATGCTGTCATACCATATATGACTGAGACATAATGGAGGTTCAATGTCGGCAATGCGCTGAACTACCTCATCCTTTAGCGCGTATACATTTTCTTGTAAATATTCCCAAAGAAAGAAGTCGAACGTTGTCAAATCACATGATCGTGCGGCCAATTAATGTCGACACAACGTGAGATAACACGGCCATTGAATTTCTCTCGTAAAATGGACATTGTTTTGTTGGTGAGCAGTCAGGACTTTCGGCGATTGCGGCAAGGGGTATAGAGAAGCAAATAGAAATGCGGTTGAGTTTTTGACATTTAAATTTTACTCTTTCGCATGGTTGGAAACAAATCTAGTTTAGTAACAATTATCAAAAAATTAATGACCATGTAGGGCATTAAAAACAAATTTGTTTAAAAAGAAAGTCGGCGGCAACCTATAATTTCCGAGTTACGGGACCCTAAATTTCGGACCTACAACTGGATATATCTGCGACATTTGGAATCGGACCTAGGCGATATAGGTATCGTTAGAAAGCTTTTGCGCAAAATATGGACAACATTTTTACAAAAAATTGAAATAGATTTTTTTCCGATATGGAATTATTAATCTTACCATTTTCTTACAATATGACAACATTTGTAGACGAAAGACGCTGTGATAGCATTTCTTTTAGTAGCGGAGATAAGTTTCATTCTAGAAAACTCGTTAACTTACCCAAAAATGCTTTAAATGAAAGGTTAATAATTTGGCAGAAAAATAAAAATGTTGCTACCGCTTCTTAATGGGTTAACATATCGAATATATGTATAAATCACAGGAATGGTGATGTAATAAGCTTTCCCACTATACCCATATTGTTTAATAATAAAGAAAAAAAATTCACAGATAGGGCTCAATATCTGAATTACACGTCTAAACTTTCGAGGCCCATATCATTTTCTGGTTAGAATCAAAAGTTCTATCTATGGTGCAAATTTTGTGTCCGTGCGAGAGATTTGAGCCCAATTTTACGTACATAAAACCAAACAAATACAATTGTTTCAGGGCAAACATAACAAAGAAAACCTTGTTGAATGAAACCTAATCACTCACTTTTGAGTAGCATTGGTTTCATGTATGTCGCTCGACTCGACTGACACTGCGTTAGTATTCACCGAAAACGAAATTTTCGCTCACATAAGAAATACATTCAGCAAAGAAAAAGAAATTTACCATAGGTAAATTCCGTTTAGCTGTTTTCGTTTGGTGGTATTCAGCTGAAACGAAAAGGTGGCGGAATTTGTAACTGTTGCACAGATGTTTATAAGAGCAGTGTAGACTTTTTTCTCCATCTGCAAATCTGATTCCAAAAACCGTTATATTTTTTGAATATACTACTTATAATATATACAACTCTGCCTTTCTTTAATAACAGCTGCTGTAAAAGAGAAAAGGCAAATGACAATTCTCAATATATGAAAACAACTCAAAATGTAAACATATAAATATGTATGTAAACAAAGAAATGATGAGGAAATCTTTATTTTTGTGCGGGACTTTTAATCTTCCTAGGTTTGTAAAGAAGTGGTGGAAAATTGGAAATGAAATGTTCATTTGCATTTAAAAAACAAATATACCTTTTCCCACTCACAAACCGTACGGGACCTAGGGAATTCAGCTTTTGGGAAACACTCCATCATTGTTCCTCCAAGGTTTGTTTAGAGGAACCATAAACAGGCGCTTCTTTAGCGAAGTGTGGGTTTTTATACATAAAATTCACAAGTGCCTGAACTTGTGAATGTATAAAATACAATGTTTAATTAAATTATATGTATACTATATTTGCTTGCCTTTTATTTCAGTAGTTTTTAAAACCAAAAAAAAATATATTTATATATATATATATATATATATATATATATATATATATATATATATATATATATATATATATATATATATATATATATATATATATATATATATATATATATATATATATATATATATATATATATATATATATATATATATATATATATATATATATATATATATATATATATATATATATATATAAAGTTACATAAACCAAAATTTGTACTGAAATACATACGTTTTCAATTGACTTAGTTTTTCTTCGACTGAGGGTTGTTAGATCAACCCAAATCAGCTGTTTGGCGTTTAACACTCGTCAAAACGCAGTCGTTCGAATCCGTGAACAGGCCATTAATATTGCATAAAAGTGTAAATGAAGCCTCTTGATATATTGAGACTTTTTGTTTGCATGTAGGAAAAGAATTAATGTATATAGTTTAATTATGAGAGAGTTTGAATTTCTGTTAAATATTGACAATAAGGAAATATTAATTGAGGTAGAAGTGAAGAACTATAGATTGTTTAGTGCAAGACAAGTTGAGTTTATTTTTTATATATTTCAGATACTTAATCACTCCATAGATTTCTTAATCGGAAACCAGGATGAACAACAGACGATGCATATGTGCCATAAGTATGGGTTCCATAACCCAGACGATTTCTTACTAGCGACACGCAGGATTGCAAAGCTCTATCGTGACATGTGTTGTACGGATCATGGGGAAATGTTGGAATCAAGAATGAAGCAGTCTGTGCTATCAGCCGAACTACAATCGACTTTAAAATCTGTTTTGCATGTTCGTTATGCTGAGGTGCTTCGTTTTCTTATACAAAAACAGAATGCTGGCGATTGTCCGCTAGTGGGATCGTTTGATTGGGACACGCGTTTAATACTTGGAGACAGTAGTTTTGATCGAAACATCGAAATCTTAACAACATTAAGTTGTCGCCTGATTCATGCCACATTCAGTAAAAATTTAACTCGCCAGTCTCTACATTTTCAAATCACCCGTAGCAAACTTGAGGAATTTATACACGCTATAGATTTATCATTGCAGAATATTTAAATAAATAAAGATGCGGATGGAAAGCAAAATAAAAACTAGGACTCTAGCCATGAATGTAATTTAGAGGCATATACATTGAACGGCCACCTCAGCCGGTTCAAGGACCGGATTAACCGAAGAGCAATTCTAAAGTTTTTCGCGTCAAAAGTGAGTCAACACCTAAAATTTAATTTAAAATTATGTTTAAATTAAGCAAAAATTTTTTAATTTGAAGTAAGTTAGTACTTTGGCCTCCCTTGACCTTAAAAACCTCATCGTGGCATTGATTCCGCAAACTTTTTGTGTACTCTACAGGTATTTGGTTCCACTCCTCCTGAATGGAGTGGAACCAGGAAAAATGTAACAAGCAAAATGATAGTGTATGCGCGGTCATCTAAGGAAGCATATGAACTGATCCCAAGGATGGAAAAGGGTCATCACCCAGCTTCAGTCATGGTTTGGTGGGTGTCTCATACGATGGGGTCACTGACCTGCATTTCTGCGGCCAAAGTTTGCAGCCGGATTCTTCGCCGGCCCATCAGGCTAAAACGTCCCAGGCTTGGCTTCGAAACAATTTGTAGCGTTCGTTTCCTCTGAAGAATGGCTCTCAGGCAGTCCAGATTTGAACCCATTGGATTACAAATTGAGGACGGTTTTAGAGGACAAGGTTTGTCACAAAAGATACCCCAACATTGGATCTCTTAAGACTGCTTTGGTTCGAGCTGTGGTCAATTTTCCAATGGGCGAGGTTCGTGCAGCTATTGACGATTGGCCAGTGCGACTTAAGGCGTGTTTAAAGGCAAAAGGCGGACATTAGTACTCTTTTTTGATGCAATATACATCAATAAATATATTTAAAAATATTTGGTCCCTAAACATTTAGTACTTTTTATTTCACAGCTTAAAACGTGTGTAACAGTATTTATTTCCCTACTAAGTAATCACTGAGTTAATTCGAAATACTCGTGTTGACTCGGTTTTGACGCATAAAATGTAATGTTTTTACATAAATCTGCTTAGGAATGTATGCTGCACATTTTTGGTTGCTTTTTTACTTTTATTTTCTTAAGTTGGAATACATCTTTAAGTTTTGATGATAAAATCGTATATTCCTTTGATTTTTTCCCAATAATCTTACGAGAACCTAAAACTTTATTGGTGTTGACTCAATTTTGACGCCCATAGTTCTTACAAAAAATCTGGACATCTACATAAATTTAAGTGAATTGGATCATGTTACTTCATCACTTGAGAACTGCTGGAGCGATTTGGCAGAACAAGTTTAGTTCTTTTTGCTGTAGACAAATTTATAATGCGTTCACGAAAGTATTATTTGTTCTCCTTTTGTTTATTATATTCCCTATAGTATTATACATAATTCTTTAGAAAATTATACTTGAAAATTAATTTTTGACATTTTCCAGCTGTATCTTACATCGAATATTCTAAATTTAAATGACGCTGTTGCAGGTACTTAAAAGCCCTAGAAATAAATAAAGCTGGGGAAATGTGTAAAAACATTTTCCAGTATAATTTTTCATAATTGAAAAAACATTTTTAGTATTATAATTTGTTGCGTGGTCCCACTGCTGAAAATAGAAAAAAAAACAAACATAAATAAATGAAAAATGGAACACACATATATACACACACGCCCAAAATTAATTTTTTTTTATTCTGTTTTGTTTCAATTCCCAGCAAATTTTCATGCTGGGAATGAAACACGAAACCCAATACTTACCTCCTTGTTTCCTGTTATGCTTGGTGTTTTGTTTTATATATATAAATTAGCCGCAAATATTTTATTTGTCGGCTAATTTATGTTTGTTTACCATTAATGCGGACGGACGGAAATAGTGTGCCTTTGACACATTGGCCGTGTATACTGTTCGCACCATGAAGTGAGAAAGTATGAAGCCGTGTTCAATAGGCACTAGACCGAATAACGTGATGTGGCCAGACTGACAAAACATACGAATATAAGCAGAAAACTGTCAAACTTTGTTTTTGGTGTACAAAAAGAAAAATGCCTGAAAACAAATAGTTGGAGGGAAAATTGAAAATCGTGGGAAAAACAGAGTATAAAAGACGGACATGGCGGAAAAGCGGTCATTATAAAGTGAAGTGCCGCAGTAATAAAATAGTGCCTACATTTTTTTTAATAAAATAAAAAAATAATTACAAATGTTGTGTATATGTCTAAAGATAGAAATAATGTGTATGTTGTGTTGTTTGTATTTTTCTTATTTTTTGTCGTGTTAAAGAAAAACGCCAAGCCTCCAAAAGTCTGCAGCAATACCTGGCCTCCACGAAATCTTCAACACTACGGAGGCCAGCATAAGTTTATTGTGGCACATACTTTAACATCCCGGCTTTTCCGGATATCCAATTGGCTCGTCCATCAACATCCAATCCAATAAGACGGTAGCAACAAAGAAGCGGCGAATGAAATAAAAAGAAAAAATTCAAATAAGTGAAGGAAAAACAAGTTAACAAATATTATTAGAAAGTACTTGCCTTGCTGAGAGAGAACTTCTACGTTGTACCGAACGAAAAAAGGACATACTGTTCCAACGCCTGGTGGCATCAATTTGGTCCTGAGAAAAAATAAGAAAAAATGTGAAAATTCTATAGATATGTGTTTGTGATGTTTTGTGCTGTTTAAGTGTTAATTTTAAGTGTAGTTTTGTTTCTGAAAGTCTTTAACGCCAGGTAGTTTCAGTGAGTGTAGGATTTACTGAGGAAGTGAGCGTTTAGGCGATAAATTTTAAATTGTTGCATACATAGGGATCTGTACAGATTTGGATCCTTAAATCCAGCTAAGAGAGCTCCTTTAGTTAGGATAGCATTAGATTTTTGCGGGCCATAAAAGGGCCAATTATATTTCTCGTCAAGGCGTTTCTAACAAAGGTAAATCTGAGCTAATGGCTCACATTTAAGTGATTTCTGGTGTTAGTAATTTGTAGAGTTTATATTTTGGTTATTTAAATTAAGTGTAAGAAAGACGTTAGTTTTGTTAGTCAATTTATCCAGTTTCTTTTTTTGTCAATAAATGTATTTTTCTTTGTAAACGTCGTAAAGAAATTATGATGTGTTAGTGTTTTTGTTCAGAGGGGGCAAACTGAATGTGAGGGTTTTGTAAGGTGAGTGTGTGTGGGACTTGGGGTCCTTTAAAAAATATAGAAGTGGAGATCAAGGACCATGGTTGGACGGTCAAAGTGTGGGAGCAAAGATCAAGCTCCCTTGTCAAAAGGTGTATCTGTGTGTGATCGTTTTTTTTTGTGAAATAGTTTTTTTTGTTGAATATTGTTTTTTTGTTCGTCCCTCTGGGCTAAGGTTGGAACCTTCTGAGATGCCGAGAGCTAGCTGAAGCCGCCTTAGAGCCATTGTGAGGGCACGCAACAGAAATGGCGCCCAAACAAATGTCGGCCTTACCGCCAGGAAAATAGCGCAGTAATGCGCCAAGCCACGCATGTTTTCGCGCCTACAAAGACGCGACAAACATTTAATGGTGGCCAAATGGCGGAGGTTTTTAGAAACAAAATCTGTGCAATAACACCGAAGCACAGTGCAATAGACGATAGGGAAAAATATATTATAAGAGAAAATCGCATTTTCAAGTAACTAGCTAATTTTGCAGCCACGATTAATATTTGATTCGTGTTTATTAAGTGCAATATTAGTTTTAGGTAAAATTGAAAATTAGGATTTTTTCTCCAAGTACCTTAGGGTCAGTGCAATAGCTTGTTCGTGTAAAGTGTAACAATGATCGTATTGTCGATGACCTGTCAGTTTATGTATTAGTGTTATTTTTTTTTGATAATTTTAACGTTAATAGTTGTGAGGATTGTGATTGTATGTGGGGAAAGTGCAATAGCACTTCATTCTGTGTTGAACGTTGTATGTATTGCCTTTAAGTACTCACGTCTACGAGATATTTTTTCCTGTGAAATTGTTCCGTGTGAAAAATGCCGTAGTGCAAAAATATAATCCATTTTGTTTTTCAATCGTGTTAAATGTCTGTTTTGATACACCTTTTTGACAACCTGTGAGGATACTTTAAAGAATAGAAATTTTAGTACAATATAAATAAAATAAACCACACAATTTACCATGCAAGGCCTTGAAAACCACATTCAGTGAAACCTCTCGTATGTTATCTGTTTTGAAAAAGAAAAGAATTAGTGAATGTTTTTTTAGAATTATCATAGTTTTGTATTGTGTTTTCGTTATAGTCATTACATACTAATTTTTTTTTGTAGTCTTTATTATCGTTGTCTGTCTATTTTTTTTATCATTATTTTTCCTCTTTTTGGTAGTCCCATTTTATTAATCATAGTTTATTAATTAATACATTTTTTTAAATCCATTTTTTTATTTTTTTATAACCAATTTCTTTTTTTTTTAAAAAAATTCGTATTATTTTTGTGCTGCTCCACTGACTTTTGTACACCGCTCGCGATTTTTCAGACTTTCCATCTGCCCTTGGTTGAAGTTTAGTTTGGCCTTAAGCTTGTAGCGTCAGGGATAAATGAGTGAAAATGCTGAAAACTTACGTAAAAGCAAAAGAAATCGTTTTTCGGCTTTCGACGTAAGACGAGTTTCAGCACAGCTCCAGGCGAAAGCTAGAAAAACCAATCCAGGCGCAATAATGGCTAACTCCAGGCAAACTTATGATCCAGCTATAATTGACATGTCCCATTCGATCAATGCCCCAAATCCAGGCCCGAGTTCAAACGCAACGCAGATAAGGTCCGGAGCCGATCGACCTCAACCAGCTATGCCGAATGAAGCAGGGGTTATGGAGCATGTGATCAGGGACATGGTCAATGGGAGTCTAAGCGAAACCCAAGTAAATTTAAGATTTTTAGTACAGGAAAGCGTTGGACAAGAGTTGGAAAAAGTATTCGCAGCTATAGGGAAGTTGAGCGAGGCCGTTAGCAGCTTAGCCAGTGCCAGAGTAAGCCCCAGCGTAAATAATGTCCAGAATGCGGATGATTTGGGTCAAAGGCCATGTAGCAGGGCCTCAGCACCAGAGTGTGGAAGAGGCAGAGCTTTTGACACCCCTATAACCACTACAATCCCTAGTATTTATGGTACAGGTGGATATGGGGGTATCAAAATTGAAAGGTTCGGTCTGGCCTGGGAGGCGATCTTGGACGAATTCCACATGCTGGTGTCTGGCACGGCGTCGGAATGATACTGGCTACAGCAAAAAAATGGAACAGCTAAGAACTGGCCATCATTAAAACACGCTTTGCTGGAACGGTATAAGACCAGGCGATCTTGTTTCGAAGAGATGCGGGACTTGTTGGAAAGAAAGCAAATGCCTGGTGAAAGCATCAATGCGTTCTTTCATGAACTAAACATGATGCGTTCTAAACTTGATCGGCCTGTCTCTGAATATGAGATGATAGGATTGGCTAAAAGGAATCTGAGGAAATCTCTTTCTAGCATTGTTTATGCAATGCCTGTGTCGTCGTTGGAACAGTTGAGAGTGGAATGTCTTGAGGTTGAAAAAACATTCTTCAAGAGAGATACCATTCCGCATGTGCCAGTGACGATCAGGCCATTGAGAGCCAATGCTCTAGTCGAGGAGGTGGAAGATCTAGAACCTTTCGAAGAGGTAGAACAGCCCGAGGACGTCGCGGCGGTCGAGAGAGTTGTCGTGTGTTGGAACTGTCGAGTTCCAGGCCACTTATTTATGGATTGTCCGTCATCAGAACGAAAACTGTTTTGTTTCATGTGTGGGAAGCCAAATACCACAAGCCCAAAGTGTCCCAACTGTCGCTCGGGAAACCTGAAGAAGAACGCGGTTGTAGCGGGGAACCATCGTTCGACGGACAAACTCGCCAGCTCAGCACCAACAAGCTTTAAAGAGATTACGCAGACGGAAACATCAACTTCTCTGCGATTCGTCACTACGTACCATTGGATGTTAGACAAAAGAATTACGAATACGCTAGAAAGAGAATTTTCGGGACTCAGGAAATTTCAAAAAGCCAACCTAATCACGAAGCGAAAAGCAAAGGCCAGAAAAAGATATTAAAACTGAGAGAACGGCATAAGGAAAGCAAAATTATTAACAAGGAAATCGTCGAATCTGAATTAAAATTCCACAACTCTAACGATAAACGGCCCTATGAAGTTATCCAGTTAGGGGAGAGAAAAGTCAGGGGGTTGCTTGATTCTGGAGCTTCAGTAAGTTTGCTGGGGGAGGGATGCCTAGAATTAGTTGAGAAACTAGGTCTTCAAATAACGCCGTACTACTCGAATGTACGTACCGCGTCTGGGCATCCCCACCGAATTCTTGGTAAAGTGCAAACTAGAATAAGATACAATGAGGAAGAGGCCGATATATGCCTTTATTTATGCCCAGATCTAGAGCAACCACTGTACTTAGGAGTCGATTTCTGGAAAATATTCAAAATAGCGCCGGATATTGTTAGAGTAGATGCAATTGATGCCGATCTCCAGTTGAAAATACATGGCTCAACTACCCAGAGCAAATCAAAAATACATGATCTTTCTGCTGACCAACAAAAGCAGTTATTAGAAGTAATGAAAAGATTTCGAACATTTGAGGAACGCGGTCTGGGTTGTACTTCCTTAGAAAAATATGCCATAAAATTAGTTGAAGGTGCGAACCCGGTGAAGGACAAACACTATCCTCTTTCTCCAGCGGCCCAAGAAATAGTTTACAAAGAAATTGATAACATGCTCGCACTCAATGTAATCGAGGAAAGCGACGGACCCTGGAGCAATAGGACAACTATTGTCAGAAAACCGGGCAAGAACAGATTTTGCTTAGACGCAAGGAAACTGAACGCCTTGACAATCAAGGACGCTTACCCTTTGCAGAATATTGACGGGATACTTAGTAGAATTGACCAGACGCACTATATTAGCAGTGTGGACTTAAAGTATGCCTTTTGGCAAATTGAGTTGGAGGAAGAAGCTAAGCCCTACACTGCTTTTACTGTGCCTGGTCGTCCGCTCTACCAATTTAGGGTTATACCGTTTGGTTTATGCAACGCGGCTCAGCGTCTTTGCAGGCTAATGGACATAGTAATACCAGCTCGTCTCAAGTCAAATGTTTTCATTTATTTAGACGATCTTCTGATTATCGCCGACGAATTTCACACTCATTTAAAAAAACTGAGCGAAGTGGCAGAATGTCTTGAAAAAGCAAACTTAACAATCGACCTAACGAAATCTTTGTTCTGTTTTCGTGAGTTGAGGTACTTGGGATTCATAATTGGAGGTGGTTGTTTAAAGACTGACCCCGAAAAAGTGATGGCGATCCAAAATATATGTGTGCCAAAATCGCCAAGGGAAGTTTGCAGTTTTCTGGGGACAGCTGGCTGGTATAGGAGATTCATTAAAGATTTCGCCTCTATATCAGCCGCTCCTACCGATACGTTAAAAAAGGGTCAGCAATTTTCAGTAACTCCCGCGGCGATTACTTCTTTTAAAACACTTAAACGTGCTCTTACGTCCGCACCGGTACCTCGTCACCCTGACTTTAAAAAAGAGTTCTACATACAATGCGACGCCTCTGAGTATGGAATAGGAGCGGTCCTATTTCAGAAAAATGATGACGGGGAAGAAAACCCAATTGCCTTCTATTCTCAAAAGCTGAATTCTTGCCAGAGAAACTATTCAGTTACGGAGAAGGAGTGTCTGGCTGCTGTGTTAGCTATAAAACGATTCCGCCCTTATGTAGAGTTGATGAAATTTACTGTAATAACTGATCACGCCAGCTTAAAGTGGTTGATGTCGCTAAAAGATTTAAGCGGAAGGCTTGCGCGATGGTCACTTCAACTACAGAGTTAGATTTCTCAATAGAGCATCGCAAAGAATCGGAAAACGTAGTCGCTGATACACTGTCTAGAATGCCCGTGGAAGGTGAATTGGAAGTGGAGGCGATCGCGGAGCAGGACTTTTTAGATTTTGAAACAACTGCGTTCGAAAGTCCTGAGTATGTGGAACTCAAAGAAACTATTGTAAAGAATCAAGAAAGACTACCAGATTTGAAAGTCGAGGGTGACAAAGTATTTATACGCGCTAATTCTAAGGACGAAAATCTAACAGAGTTTGTGTGGAAATTGTGGATTCCACAAGAAATAACTCACGTTTTAATAGAAAAAGCGCACAATGAATTAACTTCTGCACACGGTGGTATTGCCAAAACTTTAGGGAGATTAAAAATGGCGTCAAACCAAACTCTACACCCGACAAACGGCAATGAGGTAGTGACAGACAGACCATTTCAAAAATTGTATATAGATTTCCTCGGCAAGTATCCCAGGTCAAAAAAGGGTAAAGCATACATTCTGATTGTCATGAATCACTTCACAAAGTTTACCTTTTTGCATGCTATGAAAGAGGCTACAACTCAGAACGTGATCAGATTCTTAGTGCAGGAAATCTTTCAAACTTTCGGAGTGCCCGAAATAATTTATAGCGATAATGGCAAACAATTTGTGGCCAAAACTTTTGCTGAAATGTTGGATATAAGATCACACATTTAAAAACTGCGTATTATTCACCTCAATCCAACGCGTCGGAGAGGGTGAATCAGTCTGTACTAGCTGCCATTAGGACTTACTTGGAAAAAGATCATAGGGACTGGGATTTATACCTCACTGAGATCGAATGTGCCTTGAGAACAGCCGTTCACACTGCAACTGTCGTGAAACCCTTTTTCGCATTATTCGGCTTCAACATGTACACAAGCGGGGCCGATTACAAGCTGGCCCGGAAGTTGCAATCTTTGACAGACCACGAAATAGCCAAACTAAATAAAAGAGACAGGCTAGAACTAATGCGCGAAAAAATTAAAAGCAAAATGCACGAAGCATGCCTCAAGAGTGCCAAAAGGTACAATGAAAGGGCTCGAAAAGTAAGGTTTCTGCCAGCCAAGAAGTTTACCGAAAAAATCGTGTTCTTTCTGATTTCAAGAACAATGTCAACGCAAAGTTCTGCAAAAAAATTTTTAAATGCAGAATTGTTAAACCGATAGGAAACAACATGTATGAGTTGGAAACTATGCAAGGTAGGCCTCTGGGAAATGATCATGCCAAAGACATTAAGCAATAAGACGGTGATACAAACGAACTGGTGCTATATAGGTTAAGATTACTGTTTGTGAAAGTGTCCTATATGTGCTAAATTTTGTCGTTCGTGTTATCTGTATCATTCTCTTTAACAAAACTGTAGTCAAAATTTTAACTGCTAGGCACGTCGAGGTTAAGCCTCATACAGATTTATTCGATTAAAGCCAAATTGTTTGGTGGGTTGCTCGTGGAACCTCGAAACATTAACTCCATATGTGGCGTACCCATTTAAGCAACGAATTGTGCTGTGATACGCTAGGGTCCATTAGTCCACTGGAGCAATGATCATAAGTCAACCGCTTAGCGAACCAAATCAATATGCATGTCTTTTCTACGATAATGCCTGCAGTGAAACCGCTAAAGCTAATGAGGATAAAGGCCCGGCTTTTGAGACTTCAGGGTGTGAGAGTTCCCCACGTAAAAAGAAAGAAAAATAAGATACTAAACTGAAAAAAAAACCGATGCGAAGACAGATCATAATAAAAGCAATCCCCCTTGCAACACAAGAAACATTTTTTTCGAAATAATAAGGAAACAAGAATTTAATGCGAAGAGAATCGTCGCATTTTAATAGCTATCGACTTAAACATATGCACAAATAAATTAAATTACGCAGAAATGCAAAATTTATTTTTTTTATGCAATTTGTGAAGTTTCGGTCGGAATTAGCTTATATCGCTATTTTTCCGAGCGTATAAACTGCAATAGGGGAAAATTGAATCAGATTGCATTTCAATTCCTAAAAATGCGTCTGTTAAAAATCTTTGGTTATTTTTTTCTTTTCAATGTCCCACCAAGGAAAAAAATTAAACGTCGAATATATATTCCGAGACTCTAGACTCCAAGATATTTTTTTTTATTGTTTAAGCATGTTCCCACTAAAAAAGACAACATTTGTTAGTATACCACCATATAAATTCAGATTAAAATGCAATTTTTTCGATAATAATCCCATTTTTATTTTTCTACATTCATCCCCACATTATTTTTTTTTGTATGAATGATCCGAGCTGACGTTTTTTTTTTAATCAACGTGGCAACCCGACGATTGTCCACTGGATGGCCGCTAGAATTGTTTTCAATCAACAATAACCCCCCCCCCCCCCCCCCCCCCCTTAGGAGTTGTAAGTGAAGTGACGTAGAGCAGCGGACACACCATGCAGATGGTAGTAAAACTTAATGGGTAAAAATATGAGGTTATGTTAAAAGAATACTTACCTGTTTTTTTTCCTTGACAATTTCCAGCGCAGAACACGCACACCATCCTTTTTCATGTCTGTCTCAAAAAGTCCGGAGTTTTGTTGCGTGGTCGCACTGCTGAAAATAGAAAAATACAAACATAAATAAAGGAAAAATGGAACACACATATATACACACGCCCAAACTTACTTTTTTATTATTCTGTTTTGTTTCAATTCCCAGCAAATTTTCATGCTGGGAATGAAACACGAAACCCAATACTTACATCCTTGTTTCCTGTTATGCTTGGTGTTTTGTTTTATATATATCAATTAGCCACAAATATTTTATTTGTCGGCAGTGATGCCAGAAGATTTTTGGAAATATCCCTAGGCACACAAAAAAAATCCCTTTTTTTCCCTAGATTGACAACAAAATTTTCCCTATATTTTTCCCTAGAAATTTGTCCGTTAAAAATGAAGATAAAATACATATTTTTAAATAAATGTAAGCAATTTATTCGATTTAATTAATTTGAATAATAATTTAAAATAACAATTCAAAGACAAACATAAAAACTAAACAAAAAAAGTTATAAAATCAGTCATATATACATGTATTAGAGAGATCTATGCAATTAGAATAAAATAACAATTCAAAGACAAACATAAAAACTAAACAAAAAAAGTTATTAAATCAGTCATATAAACATGTATTAGAGAGATCTATGCAATTAGAATAAAATATTTCTAATCATAAAAAGTTTTCGACTTAAACATTTCGAAATGACTTTGACTGCAATTAAAGTTCATGCATGTAATTGCGTCGTTTTGTAACGCAGAACGTATTATGCAAATTGAACTTAAAATACTATGACTCAATTTATTTCGTTTCTTTGTCTTTACATCGGTAATTATAGAAAAAAATTCTTTCAGCGTCTGCATTCGCGTGAGGCAATGTCAGAACAAGTTTTACTAGTTTAGACAAATTGGGAAACAATAAATTATTGGTGAAATCTGTACTTTTAATTATTTTGCACCAAAATTGTACCATATCCATTTCTTCAAATGCCTTGATTTCATTTTTAGAAAAATTGAACTCCAGTGTTCTCCACTCTTGAGTAAGCTCACATAAATTAATTTCATATTTTTGGCACAATAAATTGAATTTAAAATTGTGTTTGTTATCTCCAAGTGCTGCTATAGGGTTCAAAAATCCGATTTCTTCAAAAATTGTACCCGTTTCTAATATCAGCCGTTTTTGTATCGCCTCTGTCGCAGTGATATAAAATTTTAGGCAATCTGATTTTATTTGCAGCATGGTATTTTCTGGCATGTTTTCGAGAAACGCCTCACATTCATTACCGACAAAAATGTCTTTAATAGGTAGTGATATATGTGGAGATCGGACTTTACAGTTTGGATTTAATTCCGTTTTCTTTATAAAGTTCTGGCCAAGTTTCAAAAAGATTTTTATTGATTCAGAATGAAGAACATGAACTAATACAACTTTTCCCTGAAACATTGCTTTTAATGAGTTGAAGTAATTTAAAACATATTTTAAAAATAGGAGATATGCTTTGTTACACTCATTATTGAATTCATTGCAAATCCATTCAGCAGCTTTTAAATTATCATTATTGTACGAATATTTAAAATATTCCTTTAGGGCCTCCCAATATTCCAGCATGCGTTCTATGCACTTTTGACGAGACAACCATCGTGTGCTGGATGTTCTTAAAATTGCTCTTTTTTTCATCATTGAACAACATTTGAAATTGTTCCAACTCCGCACACCTTTTTGAGCTGGCTGATAAGTAATTGCCAATTTGACGAATCAATTCTTCAGGAGCTCGGGGAAGTTCCATACAAGCACTTCTAGCAATAAGTGCAGCTGAGTGACAAATACATCTAATTACAGTCGTCTGTGGGTTGTCCACAAGTAGGTGAGATGCAAACGAGTTATGTTTACCTACCATTGTATTTGCCCCATCGCAGCAAAGTCCAATAATGTTCTCAAAAGAAAAATAATAATTAAGGATTTTGGTTTTAAACATATGATACAGGGTGGCAGCAGTTCCGTCGACACCAACTTGTAACAGATCGAGCAATTTTACAGATACTTGTTCGCTTTCTTCGTCAAAAAATCTAACCAGAACACACATATTTTTCTTTTGTTATATATCTGTGCTCTCATCCACTAAAACCGAAAATTTATTTGTTTTCAATTTAGTTATAAGCTTTGCTTTTTCTTTCTCAGCCAAAATATTTTGTATTATTTTTGAACATTTTGTTCAATTTCTTTTTTTATGTTTGAATCGGGCACAACTTCTTTCAGGAGTGGCAGCAAATGGTCAATGATTTGAAGTGCAACGTTATGCTCTGCAAAGAACATGCTGAGTCGCATTTCAAAATTTGCTACGGCGTCGGGAGTTCTCGATTGTTTTACGAAGTACTTATCCACAACTTTAGTGTTTTTAGCAGACAGGATTTTTTTTGTATGTTGTTTGCTCTCGCTATGTTTTAAAAGGTCCGATTTTCCGCAATATAAAATTTTATTGCAGGCGATGCACTTGCACTTATATTTGTCTTCCTTTACTTCCTCCAACCACCCCTTGAATGCATCTTCTTCGAGCCACTTTTTGCAAAACATTTGTTTGTAATACTTCTTTTTGCTGGGTCCACAGTCTTCAGATAAAGAATCACTTGAAGACATCTCCTGTAAAATGGAAAACTTGTACATTTATGTACATCTTTTGTAAATTTTAAAGTACATACCTTTATATTTTTTTGGGAACCACAAAAATTGAAAAATTAAAGATATTGCAATTTTTATTAACTCTAAGCTTTTTTCTCATCAGTATGTCGGCAGTTGAAACAAATTAATACTACATTGCCATATTGCTCTCATACATTTGTCAACAAAAAACCGAAATGTGTAGTTACCAGATTGAAAACGAACTTCGTTTCATTTGGGTTCAACCTAATAAACTGCGTGGCGATAAAACTTGCTTTCCATCTGAAATACACGTTTCAAAGTTTATTTTCTACGCTACAAAGTTGGTTAGGGTGAACTTTTATGAACATTTCACAGAAGTCCCTAGATATGAACAAATGTGAAATTCCTTCCCCTTTTTCCCTAGGCAGCTATTTTAACGATGAAATTCCCTAGAAAAGGGAAAATTTCCTAGTTTTGGCATCACTGTTTGTCGGCTAATTTATGTTTGTTTACCATTAATGCGGACGGACGGAAATAGTGTGCCTTTGACACTTTGGCCGTGTATACTGTTCGCACCATGAAGTGAGAAAGTATGAAGCGAATAACGTGATGTGGCCAGATTGACAAAACATACGAATATTGGGATAAGCAGAAAACTGTCAAACTTTGTTCTTGGTGTACAAAAAGAAAAATGCCTGAAAGCAAATAGTTGGAGGGATAATTGAAAATCGTGGGAAAAACAGAGTATAAAAGACGAACATGGCGGAAAAGGGGTCATTATAAAGTGAAGTGCCGCAGTAATAAAATAGTGCCTACATTTTTTTAATAAAATAAAAAAATAAATTAAAACTTAAAAAATTTAAACGTTAAATGTTTTTAATATATTTGTGCGTAAAAACTAAGTGAGTAATTACAAATGTTGTGTATATGTCTAAAGATAGAAATAATGTGTATGTTGTGTTGTTTGTATTTTTCTTATTTTTTGTCGTGTTAAAGAAAAACGCCAAGCCTCCAAAAGTCTGCAGCAATACCTGGCCTCCACGAAATCTTCAACACTACGGAGGCCAGCATAAGTTTATTGTGGCACATACTTTAACATCCCAGCTTTTCCGGATGTCCAATTGGCTCGTCCATCAACATCCAATCCAATAAGACGGTAGCAACAAAGAAGCTGCGCATGAAATAAAATGAAAAAAATTCAAATAAGTCAAGGAAAAACAAGGTAACAAATATTATTAGAAAGTACTTGCCTTGCTGAGAGAGAACTCCTACGTTGTGATATATTCGTCTACCGAACGAAAAAAGGACATACTGTTCCAACGCCTGGTGGCATCAATTTGGTCCTGAGAAAGAATAAGAAAAAATGTGAAAATTCTATAAATATGTGTTTGTGATGTTTTGTGCTGTTTAAGTGTTAATTTGAAGTGTAGTTTTGTTTGTGAAAGTCTTTAACGCCAGGTAGTTTCAGTGAGTGTAGGATTTACTGAGGAAGTGAGAGTTTAGGCGATAAATTTTAAATTGTTGCATACATACATAGGGATCTGTACAGATTTGGATCCTTAAATCCAGCTAAGAGAGCTCCTTTAGTTAGGATAGCATTAGATTTTTGCGGGCCATAAAAGGGCCAATTATATTTCTCGTCAAGGCGCTTCTAACAAAGGTAAATCTGAGCCAATGGCTCACATTTAAGTGTTTTCTGGTGTTAGTGATTTGTAGAGTTTATATTTTTGTTATTTAAATTAAGTGTAAGAAAGACGTTAGTTTTGTTAGTCAATTTATCCAGTTTCTTTTTTTGTCAATAAATGTAATTTTTTTTGTAAACATCGTAAAGAAATTATGATGTGTTAGTGTTTTTGTTCAGAGGGGGCAAACTGAATGTGAGGGTTTTGTAAGGTGAGTGTGTGTGGGACTTGGGGTCCTTTAAAAAATATAGAAGTGGAGATCAAGGACCATGGTTGGGCGGGCAAAGTGTAGGAGCAAATATCAAGCTCCCTTGTCAAAAGGTGTATCTGTGTGTGATCGTTTTTTTTGTGAAATAGTTTTTTTGTTGAATATTGTTTTTTTGTTCGTCCCTCTGGGCTAAGGTTAGAAGGGTTGGAACCTTCTGAGATGCCGAGAGCTAGCTGAAGCCGCCTTAGTGCCATTGTGAGGGCACGCAACAAATGTTCTAATGAATTTTGTTCTATAGTTTAATTCTCTGCTATGGGCCAAAAATGGTAAAAACAGATACACGCTTTCTTTCCTTGTCTATGAAAACAAAGTTCCTATTGTTTTAAGCGATGTTGCGTAAGAAAAATTGCATGATCTTCGAAAAAATAAATCTTTACCCAAAATATATAGAGGACATTAACCCGAATAGCAGCTAAACCAGCAAAAAAAAAACTTCAAAAGCCGCACAAGAGTTTGCATTTTATGTATTGCACTGGTTTCAAACTTTTTTGAAGAACAGTAGAACTTTTTCTAAAGCCATGATCAAAATTGAAACTTTTTCATTTTATTTATTGACAATTTTATCACAATTAACATAGTGCATTTAGCTGGACCACTCTTTACGATGGTCTCGGTTCTAATTCCTTAAATCGCTGCATCGTCATAAATTAACTGAAAAATTGATTTGGACTACTACCATTTTAACATCTTCTAAATGCTTTTACCATTGTACTACTCTTTAACTAAAGTGCTTTTTTACCAGAGCTATGTAGTTACTCTTTGCATACTTAACACGTTCTTCTAGTAAATTGATCTTATCATCCTCATCTTGCAGTGTACTGCCGTCGTAAGAATGTCACAAGCGAAAAAAATTCCGAATTTGAGATAAGGGCAGCTTCGGAACCGTGAATGAGTTTCTGATTTTTGTGTCAAACTTAAAATACTTATTTTCAAATGTAAATGACAGAAAAACGTTAAGCAAAATGGTCACTTTTACCATTTCCAGGGTGTTTCATACTCAACAGTCTTATCTGCTACTTACTATGATACAAAGTTACATTAACCAAAATTGTAGGCTTTTAAGACTTTTTTACTTAGTATCTATGATTAGTTTACGTACATGTCCCTAAATCGCCTTTAGCAAAACAGATTTTTTGCAAATAACAGTTAACATAACTAATAACAGATAAACACCTGCTTGTAATTCTTGCTATAGCATCAACAAACGGCTTGCCCTAGGAACAGAAAATTATACACAACACCTCCAAAAACGAGAAAGGCTGCAAAATTAAAGCGGCAAACACTAAAATAAATGTTAAAGAAGGCCGCAATAAACTTTGTCGCACAAGAGAATGCAGTCAACTCAGTGATGATCGGCGTATTATTATTAATAAAAAATATTGCGAATTAAAAGCTTGTGAAAGAAATGGTTCATTTATAGCCACATCACATCTATCCAGCCTCAGCGAAGATCAAATTCAACTGTGATATCACTCACAGTGAAATATACGCCGCCTAACGTAAAATCCAACAAGTTGGTGGTGTGCAAAAAAATATTTTTAACTACTTTGGGTTTCGGTGATAAAAATGATAGGGTAGTGCGTAATGTAGTTGCGTCAAAAAATAATTCTAATGCTTCTGTCCCAAAACAAGACAAACGAAGCACGTATCACATAACGCTTCCCATCAAACATCGATTTAAAAACAAATTTTGAAATCTACAATCTAACTATTTCGCATTACAAAGAGCACTTAAAAAAATGCAAGATATTAGCAAAGCGATATAACAATCAAAGACTTGTATAAAAATTATAATGAAAATGAAAAATGTCTCATATAAATCATCATTCACAGTGATCACAACACAAACTACAGCTAAGACAAAATACTTGCCATATCGCTATATTAACCAAACACAGGTATGTTAATTCCATCATCCTGAATGAAGGCTGAACTAGTTCCTTTCTTTTCAAAGCGTGTCGTGCATAAGTATTAACGTGTCCACATAAGTATTAACGTGTCTAAAAATAATATAGTGATGAAAACTTTAATTAAAAATTAATTTTTGGCATGAGAGACAACTGTGGTTTAAAAATAATATAAAAATTTTGAAAAAAAACTGGGCATGCCATTTAACTGTCCCGATTCGGTTAAATCACCAAAAACAAGTTTGACAACCACCAACTTACGTGGTGAGTTGCAAACTAGGAGAAAAAATTGCGCTGTTCAACACAAGGACAGACAAATCTTCATTGGGTAATGCCGTACAGTTGGCAGATTAACACATGAAACAACTAACTGCGAGGCACCCAAAATACTTACGCTTTACGAAGACTATCACTAAAGAATACGTTAAGCTGGCTGGTGACATGCCAACGTTTTGCCCTCCCACTTGGAATCCTAGGGATTCAAGATGTCCCAAACCTACCTCTACAAACCATTACCACCTTACTATTACCTCTATTTGAGTTTTAAAGTCATTAAAAAGACTCGTAACATTTAAATACTATATGATTACAATCCTTCATGGTTTATATACGATTATCACATATAATAATTATAACCTTAAATTTCAAAAAAGGTATTAAATCTGCTTCTTTTTAGGGAAAATTATACAATATTAGATTTATCTGTCTGTTTGTCTATGTCGTAAGGTCTAAAGTGTGGGTCCGAGAATAAAAGTATTCCATTTACTTTTTTGAGTCATAAGCCACCTTTTCATAGGCCGGGTCAGATATAATAATTATAACCTTAAATTTCAAAAAAGGTATTAAATCTGCTTCTTTTTAGGGAAAATTATACAATATTGGATTCATCTGTCTGTTCGTCTATGTCGTAAGGTCTAAAGTGTGGGTCCGAGAATAAAAGTATTACATTTACTCATCATTTCAGTATAAAGACAATATTTGTTCTAGCTATCATGGGACAAACATCCCCCGCACCTAACGATTCCTAACGTCCCTAGTGTGACCTCAACCTAGTACGCTGGATTTTCTTTTATTTCAAAGTCAGGAATGTATCAAAAGGGACCCTTCTCTAAAATGTCTACATAACCAAGCAAATGCTAATATTTTCTTTCTTTTATTTTCGGGTCCGGTCCGTCCGTCGTCCTAGTATACAACACCACCGGCTTGGTGGGTATCCCACGGTGTGGCGGAGGAGCTGAGCTAGCTAGCGTTTCTTGGCGACGTTTCGGTTTTATTTAAGTATTTTTTCCTTTTTGATTTCTATGTTGTAAAATATTTATTTCACCTTTTTTCTTCAGATTAATGTTTCTTTTTCTTTAAATTCCGATTCTTATTTTAAGTTATGCTTTTTTCTAAACAGTTTATTTATCTATGAATATTTTCTTTTCAATTTCAAAAAACATATATTGTTCATTAATAGTTTTTTTAAAGTTCAATCTTCTTCTTTTATTGCAGTTTTTTTTAATTCAATGTTATTTTGTATCATTTAAATTTTATTTCCACAATAAAAGCTTTATAATCCTTTTTTGATGGTTTAAATTTTTCTACCTTCGCTCCAGATTCCATCTGTCCGCCAATCGCTCCAAAATCAGAAAGAAAGATTTTCCTCCATTAAACCCAAGCTTATTTTCCCCTCCAGGCCATCTTAGATCAATTTTCCCTTTCGCCTCATAGTATTTAAAAAGTCGTGACTATCTTGCATAGTAAAGTTTCTTTTGCATTATCTTATACTTTCACAATTAGAGGGCGCTACATTCGGCATTCCTCTTGCACACTACAAACCCAGACATCTTGCTGTTAAGGGATGGAAGGGTAAAAGTGCGATTCATTATCAAAAATTTCTCTAAATGCACTAAAACCCATAAAAACTGTGTTTGTTGATCTTGGAACTATCTTCCGGGGAACATATTTTAATAATCGGTATGGCAGCCTCAACCATATGGTCGGGCTATGGGTTTTAATCAGGGTATGAAAATTAAAGGTAGCGCATTGCGCAGGTCCGTTATTCGATGGCAAATCGAAAGAGAAAATAATGACGTCACATTTCTAACCTTTGATGGTGTTTCAAAATTGCACCATGTCGACATCTAAATTGTACCAAAACGAGTTCGACTGTACCAAATTAAAAAATATAATAAATTCAAATTTTACATAACTATGTGTGTAGGTGTACAGCTGGAATCAGAAAAGGGTTTCTGTTGGAAGAACACCTTTGTTCGATATCACTTGAAATACTAGTCTATAATAATAGAAAATAAGCTTTCGTTATTTTGTAACATTGAAAAGAATAAATAATAATTTTCCAATTCATTGTACAATAAATAACTTCAAAAGGAACACATCTTACAATATTATATCGAATGTTTTTAGGTGTAACAAACACCATCATAAAATTATGATATGTATCCTGTACCACCATATTGTGTAGGCATCTAACGTTCGAATTAATTCTAAAATTCTAATGTTAAAGAAGAATTTTCATTAAATGAATGATATTTTAGGAAGAATTTGCAATTATACCAGAAAATAGTAAAAATAAATTGTGTGTACCAGATATCAGCAAGTATTCAGTTGTACCAATTTTACCCTTCGCTCCAGATTCCATCTGTCCGCCAATCGCTCCAAAATCAGAAAGAAAGATTTTCCTCCATTAAACCCAAGCTTATTTTCCCCTCCAGGCCATCTTAGATCAATTTTCCCTTTCGCCTCATAGTATTTAAAAAGTCGTGACTATCTTGCATAGTAAAGTTTCTTTTGCATTATCTTATACTTTCACAATTAGAGGGCGCTACATTCGGCATTCCTCTTGCACACTACAAACCCAGACATCTTGCTGTTAAGGGATGGAAGGGTAAAAGTGCGATTCATTATCAAAAATTTCTCTAAATGCACTAAAACCCATAAAAACTGTGTTTGTTGATCTTGGAACTATCTTCCGGGGAACATATTTTAATAATCGGTATGGCAGCCTCAACCATATGGTCGGGCTATGGGTTTTAATCAGGGTATAAAAATTAAAGGTAGCGCATTGCGCAGGTCCGTTATTCGATGGCAAATCGAAAGAGAAAATAATGACGTCACATTTCTAACCTTTGATGGTGTTTCAAAATTGCACCATGTCGACATCTAAATTGTACCAAAACGAGTTCGACTGTACCAAATTAAAAAATATAATAAATTCAAATTTTACATAACTATGTGTGTAGGTGTACAGCTGGAATCAGAAAAGGGTTTCTGTTGGAAGAACACCTTTGTTCGATATCACTTGAAATACTAGTCTATAATAATAGAAAATAAGCTTTCGTTATTTTGTAACATTGAAAAGAATAAATAATAATTTTCCAATTCATTGTACAATAAATAACTTCAAAAGGAACACATCTTACAATATTATATCGAATGTTTTTAGGTGTAACAAACACCATCATAAAATTATGATATGTATCCTGTACCACCATATTGTGTAGGCATCTAACGTTCGAATTAATTCTAAAATTCTAATGTTAAAGAAGAATTTTCATTAAATGAATGATATTTTAGGAAGAATTTGCAATTATACCAGAAAATAGTAAAAATAAATTGTGTGTACCAGATATCAGCAAGTATTCAGTTGTACCAATTTTGGTACAGCTATACCACATTTTCCATCAGTGGTTTCAACATTTCTTGTTCTTTCTTGTTCTCGTACACAAAACTGAAATTGTGACTTTATGCGCAGAGAGGAAAAAAGTTGCACACTTCTTTGCGTTACCTTTAATTTTTATACCATGGTTTGAATGGGTTAATGTTATTTTCATACGCAAAGAAGAAAACTTGTAATACTATTCAGGCGGACGGATAACGGAAAGAAGGCGAATAAATTAATTTATTGGTAAGTATTAAAATGGTAAGTATTGGTGTATAGAATAAGAAAGTGAATTGTTACCTATTCTAAAATAATGAATTTTACAATTCATATTGCAAAGTTAGTTTTATAAAAGGGTGAATAGTGTAATAAAACTACCAACAAGTGTTTGTGTTTAAACACAAATATACTTGAAAATTAGTGAGAAACAAACAAAAGAATTAAATTAAAGAGTTTTATTTAAAAAAATGCAAAACAAAACGAATTAAATAACAATAAAATGTGGTAATATATACATAACGGAGAAGCAAGGGTATTCCAATGACAAATGTTACGCTTTAGTCACTTCCAGTCGGTAATTGGAAGATAGTTTGAATTTTACAAGAACAATTTACATTAGGTCGTCTTTAAATCATCCAGACGGCAATTGGAAGACTGTTTGCTGTTTACAACACCAGTCGAAAATCACATGTGCCGTTATAGAAGTGCATAACGGCACATGTGATTTTCGCAAAAGTCGCATTGACCGCGAAATAAAATTAGAATCAAAAGTAACTTTGAAGAAGACACTAAAACGTGACTCGTTGTAGATACGCAAACGTGACTTCTGGACGTTAACTCCGGGGGTACAACTTCTTTATACGGAAGACACTTCTGCGATGAAAAAATGGCATCGCAGACGATGACTTTTAAATTCCTAGCGTCACTTCTTAGTCACCTTCGCGATAGAAAATGTTGGCAGGGAAGTACCAATCCACCAACCACCAATCCAAATGAATGGGACAGTGAAAATAAACTGCTAGGAAAAGAACTCAAACAACGAAAAAACTTATAGGAGCATTTCTGTTCTCATTACAAAAGAAAATCAAAGAAAAAAGAAGTAAGTGCGACACAGTGAGCAGAAAACGAAAACATGATGGAGAGGATAAAATCCCAAATCAAATAAAAATAAAACGAAATAAAGAAAAATTAAGCAAAAACGTAAATAGTGTAAAACAGTTAAACCAACAAACTTGGTGTTGAAAATAAACAAAGGGAATGGGGAAAAAATAATCGTGCAGACTCATATTCGCCTTCTAAGTTTTATTCCCAGCCATTGTTGTTTGCCTATCTCCACATAAATTGTAGCCGATTTATAACAAAATCCTGTGTATGTGTATTTCATAATAAACAAAATTGGTGTGTATGTAAAAAGGCCGCGAACCTAACAATTAGTGAGTGGAGGAGGAATTGCACATTGTTTAAAAACCGACAAAACCCAATAGTGGCAATCATTGAAACATGTACATATATTTCTCGTATTCATTTTAAAATTTTATAAACTGAATTCCTTAAACATACATATGAATTTACTTGTGGGTACATATACTAAGTATCTTTTAAATTTCAAAATTCAACTAGTTTTCGAATCGTGTATGTTTTGTTCTGATTCAAATTAACCATGGTTCAATAAACGAGGTATAGTCACTAGCCCAACAACCAATAAGCAGTTTGCTATTCTGCTAACGTCACTTGAAAGAAAATGCCAAAAAAAAATTCTTGACGAGTATTTAAATTTTTGATATGGAAATTTAACTTTACAACCTTTAAAATTTTTACATTGTCAGATTTCAAAATTGAAAGCTTAAACTTCCTCAAGAAAACAATGTAAATCAGCTGGTAGCAAATTCTACCGTCATTGCACCATGAAATCAATTTTCTTTTTATGGAAATTTCTCCCTTCAATCAGTAACGCGAAGCATTTCGTCTTGCTTTTTTTTAAAGAAAGATAAGGAATACGTTATTTCTTTTGCTGTGACCTGTTCGGAAAATTCAATGAATAAAAAATAAAATGGAAAGTAGTGATATACTAAACAAGTGCGAATATAAGCGAAAGAAGAAAAAAAAGCAAAACTCTTATCAACAAAATTTATAGATAACATGAAAGTGTAAAAATAGCTTGCTGAAACAGAAAATTTCGTATATGAAGTTACCTTTGGTTTCATAAACCAAAAATTGGCGGAGAACTCAGTCTTATATTCCAGACTTTATCTATGATTTAAGCACTTTAAATCTCCTCACTAGCTACAGCTAACGATAGGAATTTCTCAACACAATCGAAATTGAAATTTGTTGTTAAGTTACAAATTTGTAATAAAACAAAAATGAGCCTTTCTTGCTTTGTAAGACTAATTACATTTGAATTTATTTTGTTTCTAGTTTCTAATGCCGGAATACACAACAATCCAAATCAAAAGCCACAGCCAAAGAGAAAACGAACCTTTATAAAGTTCAGGACAACAGTATTTAAGCTTTTCCTAAACAATCTTTATTCTTGCTGGATTTTAATATGTTCCGAACAATTGGTCACTTACATGACATCCTTATCCCGGAAAAATTTGGCTCCATGTAAGTTCAAATGAACTAGTTCAAACCAACTGGATACCGAAAAGCGCCGAATTTGATCCGATTAATTCGGAAACTGGACTTCAACAAATTCCTTTAAACAGTATCAGCTAAAGTAAATTGATTTCAATATCAATATCCATGGAACTCTGTGGCAAAAAACTAATAGTAATTCACCCATCTACAATTTCCAAAAAAATATAATAAATTTAATTTATCTTAAATAAAAAAAAACCTAAGCCGCAAAAAAATAATAAAATTTCTTCTTGCGATGCCTTAACTTACTAAAACTTAATAAGAAGAAAAGAAAACCTGTTCATATGTGCCTATAACTGAACTAATCACTAAAAAATGATGTATCTATGTTACCCTAAAATTTACTTGCATTATTACACCGAACTTAATTTTCTTTTCCAGATTCAAACACAAAATTCCGAAAATATAAGTACAATATAAGTACATACTCTTGTTTTTATTATAAAATTTACTCGAAAAAAATTGATCATACCCTATGAAAACATCTGTCCAAAAACCTTACTCTTGATCGAGCTTTTGTTGTGTACCCAATGGGGGGAACTTTGTCGCGTCCTGTTACCCATATACCTTTCTATTATCAGATCCGAATGTCCTAACATCCTTATCAGAAGGAATCGCCTATGACCACCTTGGGGACGTTGGTGTCTTTTTAATCAGAAACAAGAACTTCTTCTTATTGTACTTTAGCCTCGACCACTCCGATTTTAGCCGCAGAAGAGAAACGTACGGCTTTCCCATGATCTGCGAAATACCATTAATCTGAGTTTATTTGTTCTATGCATCAAATATTTTTCGAGAAAGATTCCTAAACTTTTGCCCTGAAGGTTCTCTACTTCTTAATGGCTATTTCCAACAGGGTGCACTAAGTGACTTTTTTAAAATTTCATATTGTGGTTCGCGTTGAAATTATTCTTAAAGCCGCTATGATGAAACCATCCGCGAAATTCTTCCTGGCCTGGAATAAATTTAATTTACGACTCCGGATGTTGTAAACTTTTTCGATCCTCGAGTAGGCTTTATGCAAGGATTCCCGATTTTTTTTCTCTCATTACTTCCTGTTTACTGATTTTGGAACTATGTTTACTTCTGGGTCATTCGGCATTTGCAGCTTCTTTGCAATTCTATAACCACTTCCGTGATTTATCATCTTTATACCGAATAGTGCGAAATAAGGAGTAAATCCAACAGAGCTATGTATATAACCCCTTAGAAAACACTCAATCTCTAACAAATATTAGTCACATTCGCGATGATCTTCTTGCATATAGGAACGTATTGCCGACAATATGGACTGGTTCACCCTTAGCCTGAGGCGAGTGAGTAGCCGTTCGTAAGTTGTTGATTCCATAGTTCGCAACCACTTCTAAGAATTCCTTGCTTACGAATTGTTTACCATTTTCTGAAATCAGTGTTTCAGGTGTGCCGAATTTGTGGAAAACTTCCAAAATCAAAAATGTAATTTCATTTTTGGTATTCGCCTTCGGCATGGCTATCAATGGCACAAATTTTGTTAAATGGACTAAAACAATAAAAATGAAAGAATTCCCTGTTTTAGACCTTGGGTATGGACCTAGAAAATATATACTATACCACGGTCCCACTTCTCATCGGCCGACGAAGAGTGGTATTTACGGGCTTGACTTCATTACATATCCGGCAATTTTGCATAAAATTACGTACTTTATTATTAAGATTTGGGCAGTAAAAATATTCCTTTATTCTTCGCAAAGTTTTGGGAAATCCACCTGAGTAAAAGCCACTTATGGTGGACAATGAACCTTTTCAATAAGTACATTATTAATCCCGCAGGAATCCATAACTTCCATGCAAAATCTTGGAATTCCATCATAATGCAAAGTAATCGACGACTTTGACTTTTAATTGAGCCCATTCTTAGCTATCGTTTCCATGAGCTCTTTATATTCCTCTGATTTTAACTCGGGAGAATTAAGGTTGATCTGACAATTTAATATCGCAAAAATCTTTTCCATATCATACCTAGATAATGTGTCTGGAACTCCGTTTTGTCTACCCTGTGCTCAATACCAAATGAAAACGACTGGAGATGCAAACTTCACCTGGCTTCACTACCACTCAGATGTTTATGAGGCATTAGCCATTTTAGGTTACTAAGACCGGTGATTACTGAGAACGGCATTTACTCGATTAATGGCCAAAACTATTTAATTACCATAACCACGGCTTAACACCCTCTTTCCATCACTGAATAATTTTTCTGAGCGGAGGGTAGATTTTGAAAGAAATATGCGATCGGGTGTTCCCCTCCAGTGTCATATTTTCGAAATAATACCACGCCTACTTCAATATAATATAAGTCAGCGGCGTATTTGGACAATACTATCAACACTTGCTGCATATCCAATATGCAGAAATTTGCGATCGGGTGATCCTCTCCAATGTCATCTTTTCGAAATAACACCGCGTATTGCACGTAACAGTTCTTTAAGAAGTCCAGATGTGTGAGCACAGGACTAGTGGCTAATGCGTTTTTTTATGTGAGGCAAAATACGGATTCAACTGTGTATTCGCTGAGAGAATTGTAGTTTGTCCCCCTGAGTGAGCGAATATATCTGCTGGCGGCCCAATGGTTGGTGGTGGTGGTACAACTATAAGTGGTCGGGGTCTATTTGATATTGGGCGGCAGCAACTGTCTAGCCATATCTTCTGCCTGTGGAGGTATTGGTTGTTGTGTTGATATCCTGTCACCCCCGCTTCCTCGACCGTTCTGCTGCAATGTCTGCGCTTAGCCGACGCATGTGCTCTTCTAGGCTTCTTATAGCTATACTTGCTCCTTTTATTGTGCCACTGAAGAACTAATCATTTCCCGCACACCACTTACCCTTCCACTGCTCTGATTACACAGTACAACAGCCAATCTGGGGGGTGAGAAATTCCAAGTCAGGATGATGGTACTAGGTCAGTATATTAAAACCCTCAAAGGGTTTTGCGTTCGTATGTGCCAGTTTTTTTTTTATGGCCTTTTACATATTTTACTTATCTTGATGTTTTTTCGCTTAGTTGTAAAATGTTGGCAAAAACGTAGTTTGACATAACTCGAGAACGACTAGTTCGATTTTGCTGAAATAAATTGAGAAAAATTAATAATTACATTTTCTTTAATCCAAAAAAAAAAATTTTTTTGGCAAAATTTTCTTCATAAATTTATTTCTAATTGCAAAAATGTTGATTTGGTAGAGAAACAGTATACTAATGGATTAAAGAAAATGTAATTATTAATTTTTCTCAATTTATTTCAGCAAAATCGAACTAGTCGTTCTCGAGTTATGTCAAACTACGTTTTTGCAACATTTTACAACTAAGCGAAAAAACATCAAGATAAGGAATAAATGTAAAAGGTCATAAAAAAAACTGGCACATACGAACGCAAAACCCTTTGAGGGTTTTAATATTCTGACCTAGTACCATCACCCTGACTTTGAATTTCTCACCCCCAGACAATAACCCCAAAAATGTTCCACAGTGTTATTTATACCGGCCTCGTTCACACTCTGCCGCAACTCTTGGCGTATACTTTGCGTTGTGCCACTATTGTAATCTGGTGAAATGGCGGTGTTGTTGCAATCCAGTCCATCTGTACTTAGCTAGACGTCACTTTAAGGCGGTGGTGCCCTGAGGATGATGTTGTAGTTGCCATGACCGCCGAAGTTGCTAACTTAACTTTGTCGTCTCCACTTGTTGCAGCCGTTGATGTGCTTATGGAAGTAGACACAATAACGATGTTCGGACCGTTGTCCAAAAACTTGCTTCCCTATTGAGTCAAAACCAAACTACGCTAGCAGAATAAGCTTTAATCTGACCTTGGCCTCTCCCGCTACACAGTTTGCTACCAGAGAAAAATGTATTTGCCCTCACCGTCAACGGCGTATTTGGACAAGACTATCAACACTTGCTGTATATCCAATATTTCATCATAACGCAAAGTCCTTTTGTCAGACTATTTAATATCGCAGAAAACTCTTCCATGTCATACCTTGGTAATGTGTCTGGAACTACGTTTTGTCTACCCTGTCTGTGCTTAATGCCAAAGGAAAACGACTGAAGATGCAAACTCAACTGGCTAAACTAACACTTAGATCTTTATGAGACATTAGCCATTTTAGGCTATTATGAGCGGTGATTACTGAGAACGACATTAACTCGACAATGGCCTTAACTATTTAATTGCCATTAGCGCGGCTAAACACCCTCTTTCCATCACTGAATAATTTTTATGAGCGGAGGATAGCTTTTTGGAGAAATATGCGATCGGGTGCTCCCCTCAAATGTCATCTACTCGAAATAACACCAAGTATTGCACGCAAAAGTGTTTAAAGAAGTCCAGATGTCTGAGCACAGGACTAGTGGCTTATGCGTTTTTCAAGCCACTCTGAAAAGCGAATATTTTCCTTTCTTTATAGTCTCAAAGGTTGGAGCCGCATTTGTTGCATAGTCTGCAATAAACCTCCTGAATCACCCTGTTGCACCCATAATGCTTCTCACTTGTTGTGTGTCTTCGGAAATGAGAATCTTATTATGGTTTCCACTTTCGCCGGGTCTTTTTTAGCTTACCTCCTCCAACGATATATCCCAAATAACGCAGCTCTTTGAAGCTAAACTTGATTTTACCACGTTCATGGTTAAACTCGCATCTGCTAAACAATCAGCCACTTGATTCAACAACTCCAGGTGTGTATCGAAATCTGGAGATACGATTAGAAGGTCGTCTAAGTAGACAAAAACTCGATCACGTAGTGCGACGGGAATCGCCTTGTCCACCAAACGGCATAACCTGTGTACAAGATTACATAACCTTATAATGTAAGATGGTAGAGGGGCCTTCCTGGCACTGTAAATGCAGTCATCCCTCTACTAGCCGGGTCTAAAGAAATCTGCCATAACGCATCATTCAGATCGACACTTGAAATTAAATTCGTATCCCCCAACAAACGTAGCAGACCTTCAATATGAGCTAGAATAGAAATCTTGCTACCATCACGTCCAAGCGTTTCCGCTAATTCTGTCAAGTTGTGGGTTTTTACATCATCGGTCACATTTTCCGCTTCATTACAGAGTCTTATATCGGTGGTGGAAAAGGCGAATAATTGAAAGCACTTCATGAAGTGAACCCCAAGAAACAGCGCACGATTTAGAGAAATATCCCGATAAATCGTTTGATCACCTGCTAACTTGCTAAAAGAAACTGCAGCTTGAACTCTACCTATGATCTTATGAGGACTTCCGTCTGCGGTCTTATTAAAATAATAAAAGTTTTCAACGTTTAAATTTGCCTTTCCTATGAACTCCATACACCCCTTACCTAAGCATATCACTGTGGCTCCGCTGTCTAACAAACAATCTACTTCGTGGTCGTTTATGCTGATTTTGGTGTAAAATCGCAGGTCATTTCCTTCGTACAAGGAAGCCGCCGAAATTTCTTGCCTTATTCGATTCCGCCTCTTGTACCATTCTCTCGCCTTACGAACTCGGTTTGACACTTCTCCGTACTCTTTCGCCTCTCTGAACTCCTGCTGTTGTAATGGCTTTGATTCTCCAAATTTTAGTTTTTCCTCCATACTGTTTTCGACCCCAGTCACATTTATTAAAAGCTTTACAGGTTTCAAGTCCGATGATTTTGATAAAGAATACATGTTTGGCAGGCAAACTTGCTGGTGGTTTATTAAGACTGGGTATGGGTTTGAGTCGAACGAGTCTCCCCAGTCTTAGGCTTGTTCCGCAACCGGTTTCCCTGACACTTAGGACTCTGAGTTGTGACCTCTTACAGTCCGCATTTAAATCAGAAATTATTTCTGATGGTGGACGGGCAAATCCACGATGCTATGGCCAACATTCAGACAGTTCCAACAAGTTTACCGATTCGTATAATTTATAGCTTCCATAGCAAAACCTTCTTCTGTGCCTTTATTAACCTCGTAAATTTGTTATGTACCAGTGGAGGTGGGAACGACCACTGTTGAAACCCCTGCCTTAGATCAGCCATCAAATTTGCGGTCCTCTTGACCTCCTGGCAAAAATGATTTAAGTAGTAAATTCTTATTGGAAAGAGTAGCGACGGTAGGCAAGATTTTAGGTTGCCTTTCATTATATCCACCAAGTCCTGTTCCGAAAAGGCCGTCTTCTGTTGATTTCTCAGAGTCACCACCACCCGGTAGAAGTCCAGGAATTCCTCTCGCACATCTGTCCAGGATCGAAAGGGTGTTGAGCGCCTTTGGGTCAATTACCACTCACGGGCATCTCCCTCTAATAGCTGACAGAAATTTCTTGTTAGGTCGGATCATGATATTCCGTAATGCCCCCTTTAGCTGCTCCACACGAAATATGAAATTCTCCAACCTTTTTGACTTGCTCGAACCATCAAATGTGACCCCTCAAAGAGTCAAATTTACTATCGGGGAAGCGCTCGGTGCCATCGTATATCCGTATGTGAGCAAAATACAGATTCAACTGTGTATTCCTTGAGGGAATTGAAATTTGCCCCCCCTGAGTGAGCAAAGATATCTGCTGGCAACCCAAAGGTTGGTGGTGGTGGTACAACTGTAAGTGGTCAGGGTCTATTTGATATTGGGCGGCAGCAACTGTTCTTGCCATATCTTCTGCCTGTGGATGTAGTGATTTTTGTGTCGATATCCTGTCGCTCTCGCTTCCTTGGCCGTTCTGATGTAATGTATGTAATAAGCCGACGCATATGCTCTTCTAGGCTTCTTATAACTCGTGCTTGCTCCTGTTATTGTGCCACTAAAGAACTAATAATTTCCCGCACACCACTTACCCTTCCACTGCTCTGATTATTGATACAGGCCTCGTAGAATTGAAATTTGTCCCCCCGAGTGAGTAAAGATATCAGCTGGCGGCCAAAAGTTTGGTGGTGGTGGTACAACTGTAAGTGGCCAGGGTCTATTTGATATTGGGCGGCAGCAACTGTTCTTCTTGCCATATCTTCTGCCTGTGGATGTAGTGGTTGTTGTGTCGATATCCTGTCGCTCCCGCTTCCTTGGATGTTCTGGTGCAATGTATGCGCTAAGCAGACGCATATGCTCTTCTAGGCTTCTTATAGTTAGTGCTTGCTCCTGTTATTGTGCCACTGAAGAACTTATAATTTCCCGCACACCACTTACCCTTCCACTGCGCTGATTATTTATACCGGCCTCGTTCAACTCTTGGCGTATACTTTGCGCGGTGGCACTATTGTAATCTGGTGCAGTCCATCTGTACTTAGCGAGACGAATAATTAAGGTCATTCAGACTATTTAATATCTCTTCCATATCATACCTTGGTAATGCTCTGGAACTACGTTTTATCTACCCGGCCTTTGCTCAGTACCAAACGAAAACGACTGGAGATGCAAACTTCACCTGGCTAAACTACCACTCAGATCTTTAAAAAGTCCAGATGTGTGAGCACAGGACTAGTGGCTAATGCGTTTTTCAAGTTAAACTCCAATTTGGCCTCCTCTGAAAATCGAATGTTTTCCTTTCTTTAAAGTCTCAAATGTGGGAGCCGCAATGGTTGCATAGTCTGCAATAAACCTCCTGTACCACTCTGTTGTACCCATAAAGCTTCTCGCTTGTTTTGGTGTCTTCGGAAATGAAAATCTTATTATGATTTCAACTTTCGCCGTGTCTGGTCTTAGCTTACCTCCGCCAACGATATATCCCAAATAACGCAGCTCTTTCAAGCTACCCACCGATTTTACCACGTTAATGGTTAAACTCGCATCTGCTAAACAATCAGCCACTTGATTCAACAATTCAAGGTGTGTATCGAAATCTGAAGCTACGATTAGAAGGTCGTCTAAGTAGACAAAAACTCGATCACGAAGTGCGACGGGAATCACCTTGTCCACCAAACGGCATTACCTTTGTACAGTATTACACAACCTAATAGGTAAAATGGTAAAAGGGCCTTCCTGGCATTGTAAATGCAGTTATCTTCTACTAGCAGGGCCTAAAGGTATCTGATCGGCACTTGCAATTAAATTCGGATCCCCCACCTTCAATATGAGGCATCCTTTACTGTCAGTGCATTGAGCTACCATAAAAAATTGTTCTACCATCACGCCCAAGCGTTTCCGCTGATTCTGTCAGGTTGTGGGTTTTTACATCATCGGTCAAATTTTCGGCATCGCAGAGACTTATATCGGTGTTAGAAAAGGCTGCAACGTTGGCGAATAATTGAATTCATGAAGTCAACCCCAAGAAACAGCTCACGATTCAGAGAAGGTCCCCGATAAAACGTTTGATCACTCGTTAACTTGCTGAAAGAAATTGCAGCTTTCACTCTACCTATGATCTTATGAGGACATTCGTCTGCGGTTATATTAAAATATTAAAAGTTTTCAAGGTTTAAATTTGCCTTTTCTTCGAACTCCATACACCCTTTACCTAAGCATGTCACGGTGGCTCCGCTGTCTAACAAACCCTCTACTTCGTAGTCGTTTATGCTGATTTTGGTGTAAAATCGCTGGTCATTTCCTTCGTATAAGGACGGCTTGACACTTCTCCGAACTCTTCCGGCTCTCTGTACTCCTGCTGATGTAATAACTTTGATTCTCCCAATTTTGGTTTATCCTCCGTACTGTTTTCAACCCCAGTCACATTTATTAAAAGCTTTACAGGTTTCAAGTCCGAGGACTTTGATGAAGAAGACAAGTTTGATAGGCAAACTTGCTAGTGGTTTATTGACACTGGGTATGGGTTTGTGTCGAAATAGTCTCTTTAGTCTGAGGCTTGTTCGGCAACCGGTTTCCCTGACACTTAGGACTCGGAGTTATGACCTCTTACAGTCCGCATTTAAAGCAGGAGATATTTCTGATGGTGGACGGGCATTCCACGAAGACTAGTGACGCTAGAGAAGATTTAAGGTTGCTCTTCCTTATCTCTTCCAAGTCCTGTTCCAAAAAGGCCGCCTTCTGTTGATTTCTCAGAGTCACCGCCATCCGATAGAAGTCCTCGTATGACTCATTCGGTTCATTACTTTATTTTGGTTCTGGAGCTCGCTCTCAAATATCCGGTATTTCTCTCGCACATTTGTCCAGGATCGAAAGGGTGTTACGCGCTTTTGGGTCCAGTAACACTCACGGGCATGTCCCTCTAACAGCTGCTGGAAATTCCGTGTTAGGTCGGACCATGATATTTCGTGCTCCACACGAAATATGAAATCCTCCACCTATATTGACTTGAGCGAACCATCAAATGTAACCCCTTAAAGAGTCAAATTTACTTTCGAAGAAACGCTCGGTGCCATCGTATATCCGTATGTGTGGCAAAATACGGATTCAACTGCGTATTCGTTGAGGGAATTGTAGTTTGTCCCCCTGAGTGAGCAAAGATATCTGCTGGCGGCCCAAAGGTTGGTGTTGGTAGTACAACTATAACTGGACGTAGGTCTATGTGATATTGGGCGGCATCAACTGGTCATCTTGCCATATCTTCTGCCAGTGGATGTAGTGGTTGTTGTGTCGATATCCTGTCGCTTCCGCTTCCTTGGCCGTTTTGCTGCAATGTCTGCGCTAAGACGACGCATATGCTCTTCTAGGCTCCTTATAACTAGTGCATGCTCATGTTAGTGTCCAACTGAAGAACCAATCATTTCCCGCACATCACTTATCCTTCGACTGCTCTTATTATTGGTAGTGGCCTAGTTTACACTCAGCCGTATTTATTGGAGTATACTTTCCGCCGTGGCACTATTGTAATGTGGTGAAATGACGGTGTTCTTGAAACCCAGTCCATCTGGACTTAGGGAGACGTCACTTTAAGGCAGTGGTGCTCCTGAGGATGATGTTGTAGTTGCCATGACCGCCAAAGTTGGCAACGCCAATGCTAACTCAACTTTGTCGCCTCCACTTAATGCAGCCGTTCCCGTGTTCTGCGTTGATGTGCTTACCAAAGTGGACATAATAAAGATATTCGGACCGTTGTCCAAAAACTTTCCTGACGAGTGACCATAATACGCTTTCAGAATAAGCTTAAATCTGACCTTGGTCTCTACCGCAACACAGTTTATTACCAGAGAAAAATGTATTTGCACGCACTGTCAACGACGTATTTGGACAAGACTATCGACCCTTGCTATATATCCAAAAAAGAAGAAAAACAGTTACGGATTTTCTACAAAATACTTTAAAATGGTGGTTCTAACCAAATCACAAAAACACCATTAAAAAGAGAAGAAAATCAGGTATATATACACAAATTCTTCATTTTTAATACTCGTAGTATTCTTTCGGACATTTACAACAATTTTTTCTACACAGGTTTACGTGAATATTTTGGTACATATTTGGATAAAACGGTCATTAGCCTCCTTTTAATCACGAATGAACAATCAGATCTACCTCTATAAACCTGGAATTGTAATCTGAAGCCCTAGGCAAATCCTGATACCCATTACGTACGAAGATTGCCTTTAGCTATTAGTAAGTTTAAAAGGAGGACTAACTTCCGCGCGAGAAGAGAACGCTCGTAAAAAGAACTCCTCTCGAAAATTAATTCTAAAAAAATAAGCAGGAAAGTACAAAAAGAAACTTAATTGCCGAGATAATAATTATATAAAATTGTTTGAATTCATTATAAGTATAGCGTGATCTATTTAGAGTTTCCCTACTTATTTAAAGAAAAAAACACAAAAAACTCAAACTGAATGGGGAATGTTTATTATCATTTGAAAGAATATTCTTGGGCATTTATTTTTTGAAGATTATGTCTATCTATGTCCATCCGTTGAGTCCAATTTTCGATGACTCGTTCGAGCATTTCGACTGGTAACTGGCGAATGATACGCGTGATGTTTTGCTCCAAGGCCTGAATCGAAGCGGGTTTGTACGCATAAACTTTAGACTTTGCATATCATCACAGGAAAAAGTCTAACGGTGTGATATCAAACGATCTTTGTGGCCAATCTACTGGCCCAAAACGTGAAATTATCTGCTCACCGAAGTTTTCTCTCAATAAATCCATTGGTTGATGCGATGTGTGGGAAGTGGCGCCGTCTTGTTGAAACCAAATGTCGCCGAGATCACGAGCTTAAATTTTAGGCATCAAATAGTCGGTTATCATGGCAGAAATATGGACCGATGATTCCACTGGCCCACAAAACATACCAAACCGTTGTTTTTTCTGGTGGCAGCTCTTGAACCTCTTCTGGTTGCTCTATGTCCCAAATGCGGCATTTTTGATTGTTAACATACCCATTGAGCCAGAAATGGGTCTCATCGCTGAACAAAATTTGGCTCGAAGACGCACGAAACACATTCCTCACAGAACGTGAATTTTCGTAATAATGTTGAACGATTTGTAAACGTTGTTCAGGCGTAAGTCCTTGATGAAATGCCAAACAATAATTAACAAAAATAATATGACAGCACAGCACGACACGACTCACACGTGATCTGTCAAAAAGAGGCTATTGAAAAATTATTATTATTAACTGAATTCAATTTGAGTGAAGATAAATTCGAATTTAACTTTCAAAAACGCAAAAAATCCGCGGTCCCCAGTGGGTTAAAAAAGTTAAATTCGAATTTATCTTCACTATTTGACGAGACATCAGTGTGCGCATAGTGAAGTTAAATTCGAATTGAGCTTCACATAGCAAGACAGAATTGCATGATTTGCTTTAGTGCGTCCATGGAGGACAACTGGAAATACTTTCGTCAATCAGACAACTGTCAAATTATTGCTACTAGTATTCTCTAAAAACGCTAAAGGGCCGTTTGTCTGAAATAATTTTCAGATCTTGAATTCTTCTCCTGTAATATTGAATTCTTCACCTGGAATATGAAATTTGGTGAAAATTGCTCTAGAGTGGATCTAAGACAACTGGAAATACTTTCGTCAATCAGACTACTGCTAGATTCTAGCTACTAGTATTGGCTAGTATCGCTATAAGACCGTTTGTCTGAAATGATATTCAGAATATTGAATTCCTTACCTGCAATGCCAAATTTGGCGGAAATTGCTCTATAGAGGATCTAAGTGCGACCATGGAGGACAACTGGAAATACATTCGTCAATCAGACTATTGCCAGATTATTGCTACCAGTACCGGCTACAATCGTTAGAAGGCCGTTTGTCTGAAATAATTTTCAGACATTCTTCACCTGGAATATGCAATTTGGGGGAAATTGCCCAGAGCGGATCTATGTGCGTCCACGGAGGAAAACTGGAAATACTTTCTTCAATCAGACTACTGCCAGATTATTGCTACTAATACTGGTTACTATCGCTAGAAGGCCGTTTGTCTGAAATAATTTTCAGAATATTGAATTCTCTCCTGGAATATGAAATTTGGGGGAAATTGCTCTACAACGGATCTAAGTGCGTCCATGCAGGACAACCGGAAATACCTTCGTCAATCAGACTACTGCCAGATTATTGCTACTAGTACTGGCTACTATCGCTAGAAGGCCGTTTGTCTTAAATAATTTTCAGAATATTGAATTCTTCACCTGGAATATGAAATTTGGGGAAACTTACTCTAGAGCGGATCTAAGTGTCAAGTGTCGTCAATCAAACTACTGCCAGATTATTGCTACTAGTATACGCTCATATTGACGAAATTATTTCCAGTTGTCCTCCATGGACGCACTTAGATCCGCTCTAGAGCAATTTTTTCTCAAATTTCATATTGCAGGTGAAGAATTCCATATTCTGAAAATTATTTCAGACAAATCTGGCAGTAGTCTGATTGACGAAAGTATTTCCAGTTGTCCTCCATGGACGCACTTAGATCCGCTCTAGAACCATTTTTCCCAAATTTCAAATTCCAGGTGAAGAATTCAATATTCTGAAAATTATTTCAGACAATCGGCATTCTAGCGATAGTAGCCAGAACTAGTAGCAATAATCTGGCAGTAGTCTGATTGACGAAAGTATTTTCAGTTGTCCTCCATGGACGCACTTAGATCCGCTCTAGAGCAATTTCCCCAAATTTCATATTCCAATGAAGAATTCAATATTCTGAAAATTATTTCAGACAAACGGCCTTCTAGCGAAAGTAGCCAGTACCAGTAGCAATAATCTGGCAGTAGTCTGATTAAAGAAAGTATTTCCAGTTGTCCTCCATGGACGCACATAGATCCGCTGTGGGCAATTTCCCCAAATTTCATATTCCAGGTGAAGAATTCAATATTCTGAAAAATATTTCAGACAAACGGCCTCTAGCGATAGTAGCCAGTACTAGTAGCAATAATCATGCAGTATTCGGATTGACGCAAGTATTTCCAGTTGTCCTCCATGGATGTACTTAGATCCGCTCTAGAGCAATTTTCCCCAAATTTCATATTCCAGGTGAAGAATTCGATATTCTGAAAATTATTTCAGACAAACGGCGCTCTATCGATATTATGCAGTACCTGTAGAAATAATCTGGATGTATTCTTATTGACGAAAGTATTTTCAGTTGTCCTCCATGGACGCACTTAGATCCGCTATAAAGCAAATCATGCAATTCTGTCTTGCTATGTGAAGTTAAATTCGTATTTAACTTCACTATGCGCACACTGCTGTCTCGTCAAATAGTGAAGATCAATTCAAATTTTAATTTTTTAAATTAAAATTTGAATTGAATTTTTTGAGTTTTTGAAAGTTAAATTCGAATTTATCTTCACTCACATCTGAGTTCAAGCAGTTTTTGACAAAGTAAAAAATTTAAGTGAATAACAAAGCCAGTTGTGTAAGAAACAGTGAGTCAAAACAACCAAAATAAAAAAGGCACACACAGCTACACAAACTCACAACTTGATGAGCTATCGTCGCACTCAAGAGGTAGAACAACGCAGACACTCTTTCTGCGGTGTAAGTTCGCGGAATACATACTTCGCGATAAATGCAGATGTAAACAATGGAATGACTTTGAATGAGAAAGTAATGATTTTTAAAATTTGTCATTGCATAATTTAAAATATTACAGCTATGATATAATACAATGTAGCAACAATAGATAATTATCTAAAATGTACCAATATTATATGTATTTGAGTTCCCGATTAAGGGCTATGTATTGTTATAATATATAAATAAAAGCTTATCGTTTATTTATGGTAACTATGTAAACTTGAATTAAATAAAATAAACAACTAAAAAAAAACAATGGAATGAGAGTGGTAACGTCACGAAGACAAAAACTCTCACCCGGCAGTGCTAGCAATAATATTAATAACAAAGAAGGTGTAAGCATAGCGAACATAGAAAGCACGCAGGAAAACAACAACAAAAGTTGCAAAATTGTGAACGGTGAAGAACCACTAAAGTCCGTCACGAGTAACAACCGGTTCGCATTTCTCAGCGAAGAATCTTCTATCTTGGCAAATGCCGCATCTCCAAGTCCGCCCCAATATTCTTACGTGGGAGTAGCTCAAATGAGCAATTTAATAAAATTGCCCAACTTGTTGGTAGTGGTGGCTTTCACATAGTGCCAATAAAGAAAGGGAACATTAACGAGACAAACATTCAGGCATACACCGAAAACGGCTTTCGCGCTATTTCTAGTTATTTTAACGATAGAAATAAAAAATTTTACACGTATTGTCTAAAGAGTAGTAAGGTTATCGCGGTAATCTTAAAAGGCATTGAATCATTTGTAGGAACAGATGAACTAAAACGAGCACTGGAAAAAGAGAATTTTAACGTTCACTCCGTGGTAAACGTTCTTAACAATAAAATGGTTCCCCAACCAATGTTCAAGGTTGAACTTCAACCTGACTCGCGGAAACTAAAGAAAAATGAAGTTCATCCTAAATACAAACTTCAATATTTGTTATATAGAAGAATTACGGTCGAAGAACCCCACAAAAGAAATGGTCCTGTTCAATGCCAAAATTTTCAAGAGTATGGACACACAAAATCATACTGCACTTTGCCAACCGTTTGTGTTGTATGTGGTGATCTACACCAATCATCCGTCTGCAATGTAAAATCGCAGGAACAGAAAAAGTGCAGCAATTGCGGGGAACAACATGCCGCAAACTACAGAACTTAAGCATAAACTAGAATAGAAGCGTAAACTCATTTCTAACCGAAACGCGCCGAACCCTATAATCGACATCCAACAGACTCCTGTTTACTCTAGCGACAGAAACGGTATAACATACGCGAATGTTCTAAGGTCGCATACACCTAATGCCCCAGTGCAACATCTTGGTAACACTGAATCTAATGATTCAACAACTGGTACAGAGTATAAACATGTTCATGTCAACTATCCAATCAATGGTGCAAGAATTCGTGCGTAACCAAAATAATTTAATTTAAGTTCTACTTACAAAAAATAGGCCCTCTTAAAATATGGACATGGAAAGCTAACGGTGTGAACCATCATAGACACGAACTGACAGAGTAAGTAGATCGTCAGAATATTGATATAATCCTGCTATCGCAAACGCATCTTACGGACAAATACAATTTTCAGATACCTAGTTTTAGATTTTATGGTACTCACCACCCCTACAGTAAGGCTCATGGGGGCACTGTATCCTAATACGAAAACGAATGAAACATGAAGTCGCTGAAGAAGTCTCAAAAACTACGACAACAATTCCTATCCAGATTCAAGGTAGTTTTCTTACCATTTCGGCAATATATTTCCCCCAGCGATTCGCGTTATCCGTAGATATACTTCTAAACTTTTTCATTCGTCTCGGACGCAACTTTATTGACGCTGGTGACTACAAGGCCAAACATACATATTGGGGATCCCGTTTAGCAAACCGTAGTGAAACCAGCTGTATAAATGTCTAATGCGACGTCAAAATTAATTAGACTTTATATCGCCCAGTCAACCTATGTACATATTGTCCTTCTAATATAGGTCGTTTTCACATTAGCTGACACGACACCGACACGACAACGACATCAGTGGGAGCAAAAATGCATGTAATCATATGGAATGCTTTCACACTAGCTGACGACACGACAGTTTTATGTCGTTGCCGGCGACGACCTGTCGGAGGGAAGCAAATACTCCACTCATGTTTGCGACGACATTTTTTTTATAAACAGTAGTGAAGTGGTTTGTTTTTATTATTAGTACGAACTTTTTGGAGTGAAATTAAATAAAAATGGCCAAATCTAAATATGATTTTGTGACATTAATTGAATTAGTGGTATCAAAACACTGCATTCGGGATAAAACCAATCAATAAAACAAAATTCTGGTTTTGAATTTTGAAACCAGGGGAAGTAAACAAGTCTTCAGAACGCTATCCATCCCTTTTGCGTATTAAATTTTGTAATACAACGCAAGCTTTTTCAAAATTTTTTGAAAAGTGTTTGGATATATTCTCCATTTGTGGCTTAAAATTCCAAAAACGCATTCCACATATCTACGAGCTCTGTGTAATCTATAGTTAAATTCACGTTGTTTGATACTCAAATTATGATTTGAAAAATCTTTAAGAATGTGCTCTTTTATTGCAAAAGCATTATTAGCCACGACAACATAAGGAACTTTCAGCCCCGTTGATGTTAATGGTCTTGCTTCAGGTATGTTCAATTCTTTGTTCATTAGTCTTCTCCAAAACATATGAAATATAGTCTGCATCATCAATTGCCAAAGGACTATGGAATAATATTTCTTGTATTTAAAGTTTGTTGATCCAGTATGAGGATCAATGTCGGTGTCGTGTCGTTTATAAAAAATCATGTTGGTGTCATGTCGGTGTCGATGCGAAAACGCCCATTAACAAAAAGTCTGACTTGATAGACTTCGGTATAATAAGAGGAGTTCATAAATCTAACCTATCTGCTAGTAGTCGTCAGACCAATCGCCAGTTATATTTCTTCTTCACGAAAAGACAGTACTTGTAGACGAGCCCCTAAGGCTTACTTCATCCACAACTAGCTGGTTAAAATACAGTAAGTACATTAGCAGTCATTTAGATTCCAATCATCTAATTTCTAATGCGGAAGAGATCGATAACAACGTATCCAACTTGAACGTGATTCTGGAAAAGGCGGCCATTCACCTACACATAGACAAAAGAACTCGATAAATAGGTTTTATACTTACACTTACCGGAAAAAGGGCACCTTGTAAGTGAAAAAGGAGGATCCGTCGTGAATGACAGCGAATCAGGTCATCAGCGGCCCTACTAAGACCGAATGACGGTACTAAAACGTTGCAAAGCGCACTTAGAAATGAAGACAGTAGACAGCATGCAAATTTAACTCCGACAGTTTCAACCAAATTTTCATTATGGAAAACATTAAGAAATACTAGTACGACGAAAATGGCGTGGACAATATCAAACGAGGAAAAAGCTAATGTTTTCGCAAACCATCTGTCCTAGGTATTTAGCCCAAATCCTGCAAGTGCCGACCTCTTTCCAGCAGATGATAAAGTGTCAGCTGTAATTCGTTGTTTATTAACGCAACTGAAGTTTTCCATGTCATTAAAGAAACCGTAAACGGTAAAGCACTTAGATATGCTCTTATAACGCATAAAATGATATTGGAAATTCCCTATATTGCTGCGAAGTTCCAGGCAAAATTATTTAACTCAATTTTGAGACATGGTAACTTTCCTAAATCATGGAAAATTTCTCTAATTCAAATGATATTAAAGCCAGGAGAGGACAAAATACCTTCCTCATGCAGGCCGATTAGGTTGCTTCCCTGATTATCCAAACTATTTGAAAAAGTTATTTCTATCGAAAATAAAGAAGTTCTTCGTTTCAAATAACATAGTACCAGACCATCAGTTTGGATTCCGGGAAGGTCACAGCACCATCGAACAAGTAAACCGTCTGGCCCAAGCAAATGAAAAATTACATGAACGTGGACAATATTGCTGCGCCGTTTTCTGGATGTTGCTCAAGCATTTGACAAAGTCTGTCACTTTGGCTTGACCAACAAAATTTTCAAATACTTACCAGCAAATACGCATCAAATTCTTGAGTCTTACTTAGAAAACCGCAAATTCTGGTTCAAATGTGGGCAACACGTCACCGCTGACCGCGAAATACTAGCTGAAAGTGTCCTGGGCCTATCCTTAACCATCTGTTTACCGCAGATATAGCTACCAGCCCAAACGTGCTAACATCCACTTATGCCGACGATATCGCTATTATGGCCTCACTTAAAAAGCAGAATATTGCATCTAATTATCAAGGTGTACATCTCAGACGAGTAGAATCTTGACTATCTGACTGGAGAATAAAAGTCAATGAGGCTAAATGCACACAGGCGCACTAAATTTAAGCATTTGTCCGACACTAAAACTAAACAATATCCCTTTTTCTCAATATGATAATGTTAGATACCTTGGAATCCACCTGGATCGCTGACTCACCTGGAGAAGTCATATCGAAACCAAGAAGACTCAACTGAAACTTAAGGTCCATCAACTTCATCAATATAAAGCACAATAAGAATCTATAAAACCCGCGACTGCCGAGCCCGGATTGACCCGAAACAAACTCTCTTCGGCCAGGGGCAGTCACCTCAACAATTTGTGTTTTTTGTTCCTCCATTTTTTCGTCGTGGGAGCAGATCTTCCCGGAATGCCTGCTCCGAATACTACTGGTCCGAGCCGGGATCGAACAAAACCCCGGACCTTAGATCTGCTCGGTTTGTCAGAACCGTCGTGCTACGTCTGTAAGGTGTAATCGTTGCATGGAGTGGGTGCACTTCAGGAGCTGTTCATGTCTAAACCACATCGGGGAGTATAGCGAAGCGGACTTTGTTGCCTCATGCTGCATCAACAAAGTACATTTTCGTCGTCGTCATCATCATCCAACTACGAGACTCCCCCGCAGTCGCCCTCGCAACAGCATTAACATATACAGCATCTTACACCACAGATCGCTGTTGCCACTCCTGACAGTGCATCGGTTTTGCAATTTAATTGCAATGGCCTTCGCAACAAAATCAGTGAGGTAATAGAATTTATGAGTCGGAAAAACATCATGGTCGCTGCGATTTAAGAAACAAATCTGACTGCAACCTGCGGATACAACGTGCTACGTAAGGATCGCACCAGAAGTGGCGGTGGGGGACATGCTTTCCTGTTACACCATTCTGTGCAGTACAGACCTATTTCGCCTGAACTTGGCTCTAGGGACCCATGTATAGGGTTATCAGTCAAGTCTAGAACCTCCGAGATAGAGCTGTACAACGTATACATCCCGCCGGTTGGTAGCTGTACCCCACAATTATTGCCTGACATTAACAATCTGCAACAAGGCAATAACCGCTTGGTCCTAGGATACTTTAATGCTTACCACGAACTGTGGCATTCTCTCCTAGCCAACGACCAGAAGGGCATAACTTTGGCAGTGCAAATTGATAGCTCTACGTTCTGCACAGTGACGCCCCACGCGTCAACGACGTCACCAGGCAACACGTCATCTCACTAGGATCGGTCCTTTTTCCCATAATTCTGTCCATAAATCCGACTTCATATCCTCTGAACGCCGTATGTTACTCAATCAAAAAAGGGTGATTGGGGGCCTTCAGAGAAGCCACCAACCGCAGCATTATTAATCTAGCTATTCCGTCGGATGTTCGGGTAGCCGAGAAAACATTTCCGGTCCATCATCAACGCTGCCGCTCGCTATATCCCTGCTGGTCGAATACCCGAAGTATGACCAAACTTCCTAGCAGAGGCAGCGGGACTCGCAGACAAGCGTGATGAAATTCGTCGCTCCAACCCTACTGACCTTAGAGTTAGGGATCTCAACTCTGAGATCAGTAGGTTGGTCAACGAATATAAGCGGAACAAAAAGCTAGAGCACTTAAAGCAGTGCAACTTGAGTTTCGGAATTGGTAAGTTGTGGACAACGGTCAAATCGCTCTCTAACCCTGGAAGGAAAGATGATCGGACAGCTGTCATGTTCGGTGATAGAACAGTGACAGATCCGAAGCGGTGTCCGTGTTATTTTAACCGGCTTTTCGTTGAGCACCCAGAGAGTGATAAGGCGAAAAGGAGAGTATTGCGTCATATGCGCGCTCTCCGAGTCGAAGAGGCAACACCACAATTTACCGTTGGCGAAGTTGTCCATGTCATCCGGAGCGCAAAGTCATCAAAGGCGCTAGGTCCGCAAGTAAAGGAGATTTGTACAGACCGATCTTGCTTTCTCCAGTAGTAAAGACACTTGACTCATTGCTCCTCCCCAGCCTGATTGAACACTTTCCTTGTACTGATCATCAGCATGGATTCCGCAAGTAGCACAGCACAACAACTGCCTTACACCCCATCACCACACGTATAACCTTAACCAAAACAAGCCTAACGACAGGATGGTCCTCTTGGCTCTTGAATAAACAAAAGCCTTCGACACGGTCAATCATGTCACTCTGTTCGAGGACATTGAAGAAACATCCCTTCCGAATATGTAGGTGGAGTGATATCCTCGCACATTGGAAAGACTTTTTCGATCCTCTGCACATGCTACTGCTATCTGCTATAAACTCAAAAGTAGGTACACGGTCGTCAAGTCACTTGCCGGCAGTTCTTGGGGAGCCGACAAAGAAACCTTGTTGATCTCTTACAAAGCGATATGTCGTCTGTAGCAAATTACGCAGCACCAGTATTGTCGGCGAAGTACGACGCAGTGGAAGAAAATTCCGACTTGCTAGAATGCCGCCCTCAGTTTTGTGCTGTCTAAACAATACCTGCTAGGTTGTTGTCGCAGCAGTCATGTTTACCACCATCTCTTGGACAGGATTCCTCCGCCCAGGCAGATCAGATACGATCTTCATGATCTAGAGAGAGGTCTAGCGGTATAAGAGAGAACCTTTAAATCATCGAAACTATCAGGCAGGTCTGAACAACATTCACGCAGATGAAGTCGCAGGAGCAGTATTCAGCTACCGTGTGAATGTAGTGCTAGAGGAGAATCCCCCGGAGATTTCACCTGAGGAGAAGGTACTACCTCGGCAGACGAGCGTGGTTCTGGCGCAGCTGAGATCTGGATGGTGCAACCGCCACAATTCTTACTGGGCACGAATTGATACTAACGTTCCGGACATCTGTCCCACCTGCCATAAGGGGTCACTGGAGGTGCGGCACCTCTTCAATTGTCCGGCCAAGCCCACTCGGGTGACCCCCAGGCCCCAAGACTTCAAATTAAATATATTGTTCTTACAACAACAACAACAGCAGTAAGAAGCTCGAACGTCATGATAACATACTTGCTAGACAATTATTGTGCAGTCCAAGCTATTTAAGACTTCGGAGAATCGATAGCCGTGTTTTCTAATCTACACTTGTGCTTCAGCCGTAACAATGGTCGCGAGAACACGCGTAGAATTCTTTATTCTACTTCAAGAGGCTTAAATGCTCACATATGTGATCCGTAAAAGAGTCAATACAAATCACGAATAAATACTCCAAAAAGACTGTGTAGAATCCTTTATTCTACGTCACGTGGCATAAATGCTCTGATAATTGATCCTTAAAACAGTCAAAAAAAACTGCAATACCTAAATTACATCGTCCACTCTGCTATTCTAGAGTTTTCAGTTATACATACAACTAGAGTTTATCACTCTACATAATATCGCAAACACTCTATAAATGACTGCAAGGGTGCTCTGGCCCTTTATCACGAGTTTAAAGCCAAGCCAGGTTTAAAATTCTCAGACATGTAATCCATACCAGTTATATACTTCTTTATTTTGACAAAATTAATGGAAACTCCTGCCAATAAGCAGACATTCTCATAACAAAAAATCCATACTGGGATTCAGAATTGAAATATACTTAAGATTCGTATACTTATTGTTACGCTTCTATGGAGCAGATTCAATAATTCAAATAAAGAATATACTAATATAAAAAAATCCTAAAGATATCAAGAAACGAAAATGGAAATAAATTATATTCTAGAACCCTTTCAATCTATGCAGTAATTAAGAATATTACTTAGTTGATTAACTCCCAAGATTCACGGAATACAAAAACTTCTAGACATGCTATTGTCTTCTACTGCAAACTACCTGTCATCACTCGAAATATAGGAACTCGATGATGGCTGTAATGTCTAGAAGTATGGTAGGAATTGTTTCAGCGAGTCGCTTGAGTCTCTCTCTTCGACAATAATACTTCGCATGTGCAAAAAATGTGCATTCTTTGTATATATAAATCGGGTAGAGGGCATGTCGGCAGCACACATAAATGGTATTAAAAAGTCAACCACACCAACGATGAAACGCCGCGTTTACCAAACGGTGATGTGTTTGCTTTATTTCGCTGACTTACTTTTTCTTCCCTCTATGACAAACTAGAACAAACCTGATCGTATTAGCTTGTGGAGTAATTCCTCGTTTAAAAGCAACACTCATTTCGTTTAAAAGAATCAGCTTGTAAAAAAATTCAAATAATTTTTGATTAAAAAATAAAGTTAACTACAACACAATCTAATTCTCGACACTAAAGCAAACAACTCGGCACTTTTAAATTGAATCCTGTTGCGACTCTACACTTTCTGAATATTGACGTAGGAGCTGAGCTAGCGTTTCTAGCCGAAGTTTCGGTTTTATTTATGTTTTTTTTTAAACTTTTTGATTAATATTTTTGTTAATATTTGGTTCACATATGTATATTGTTCATTAATAGTTTTTTGTTAAAGTGCGATTTTCTTCTTTTATTGCAGTCTTTTTTAATTCAATGTTATTTTGTATCTTTTATTTCTGCACGTTTAAATTTTATTTCCACAATAAATGCTTATTATTCCTTTTTTGGATGGTTTTTTCTCGCTTCGCTCCAGCCTCCGTCTGTCCGCAAATCGCTCCAAAATCAGAAAGAAAGATTTTCCTCCATTAAACCCAAGCTTCTATTTCCCTCCAGGTCATCTTAGATCAATTTTCCATTTCGCCTAATAGTATTTAAAAAGCCATGACTATCTATCTCTTACCTTGCTACCCCGAGTTGCATAGTAAAGTTTTTATTGCGAAATCGTATACTTTCACAACTAGGTAGCGCTACATCCTCTTGCCCAATACAAACCATGCCACGGTCGTCAAGTCACTTGCCGGCAGTTCTTGGGGAGCCGACAAAGAAACCTTGTTGATCTCTTACAAAGCGATATGTCGTCTGTAGCAAATTACGCAGCACCAGTATTGTCGGCGAAGTACGACGCAGTGGAAGAAAATTCCGACTTTTTAGAATGCCGCCCTCAGAGCATCATCAGGGTGTCTTATCGTGCGCAGACACAATTTTGTGCTGTCTAAACAATACCTGCTAGGTTGTTGTCGCAGCAGTCATGTTTACCACCATCTCTTGGACAGGATTCCTCCGCCCAGGCAGATCAGATACGATCTTCATGATCTAGAGAGAGGTCTAGCGGTATAAGAGAGAACCTTTAAATCATCGAAACTATCAGGCAGGTCTGAACAACATTCACGCAGATGAAGTCGCAGGAGCAGTATTCAGCTACCGTATGAATGTAGTGCTAGAGGAGAATCCCCCGGAGATTTCACCTGAGGAGAAGGTACTACCTCGGCAGACGAGCGTGGTTCTGGCGCAGCTGAGATCTGGATGGTGCAACCGCCCCAATTCTTACTGGGCACGAATTGATACTAACGTTCCGGACATCTGTCCCACCTGCCATAAGGGGTCACAGGAGGTGCGGCACCTCTTCAATTGTCCGGCCAAGCCCACTCGGGTGACCCCCAGGTCCCAAGACTTCAAATTAAATATATTGTTCTTACAACAACAACAACAGCAGTAAGAAGCTCGAACGTCATGATAACATACTTGCTAGACAATTATTGTGCAGTCCAAGCTATTTAAGACTTCGGAGAATCGATAGCCGTGTTTTCTAATCTACACTTGTGCTTCAGCCGTAACAATGGTCGCGAGAACACGCGTAGAATTCTTTATTCTACTTCAAGAGGCTTAAATGCTCACATATGTGATCCGTAAAAGAGTCAATACAAATCACGAATAAATACTCCAAAAAGACTGTGTAGAATCCTTTATTCTACGTCACGTGGCATAAATGCTCCGATAATTGATCCTTAAAACAGTCAAAAAAAACTGCAATACCTAAATTACATCGTCCACTCTGCTATTCTAGAGTTTTCAGTTATACATACAACTAGAGTTTATCACTCTACATAATATCGCAAACACTCTATAAATGACTGCAAGGGTGCTCTGGCCCTTTATCACGAGTTTAAAGCCAAGCCAGGTTTAAAATTCTCAGACATGTAATCCATACCAGTTATATACTTCTTTATTTTGACAAAATTAATGGAAACTCCTGCCAATAAGCAGACATTCTCATAACAAAAAATCCATACTGGGATTCAGAATTGAAATATACTTAAGATTCGTATACTTATTGTTACGCTTCTATGGAGCAGATTCAATAATTCAAATAAAGAATATACTAATATAAAAAAATCCTAAAGATATCAAGAAACGAAAATGGAAATAAATTATATTCTAGAACCCTTTCAATCTATGCAGTAATTAAGAATATTACTTAGTTGATTAACTCCCAAGATTCACGGAATACAAAAACTTCTAGACATGCTATTGTCTTCTACTGCAAACTACCTGTCATCACTCGAAATATAGGAACTCGATGATGGCTGTAATGTCTAGAAGTATGGTAGGAATTGTTTCAGCGAGTCGCTTGAGTCTCTCTCTTCGACAATAATACTTCGCATGTGCAAAATATGTGCATTCTTTGTATATATAAATCGGGTAGAGGGCATGTCGGCAGCACACATAAATGGTATTAAAAAGTCAACCACACCAACGATGAAACGCCGCGTTTACCAAACGGTGATGTGTTTGCTTTATTTCGCTGACTTACTTTTTCTTCCCTCTATGACAAACTAGAACAAACCTGATCGCATTAGCTTGTGGAGTAATTCCTCGTTTAAAAGCAAGACTCATTTCGTTTAAAAGAATCAGCTTGTAAAAAAATTCAAATAATTTTTGATTAAAAAATAAAGTTAACTACAACACAATCTAATTCTCGACACTAAAGCAAACAACTCGGCACTTTTAAATTGAATCCTGTTGCGACTCTACACTTTTTGAATATTGACGTAGGAGCTGAGCTAGCGTTTCTAGCCGAAGTTTCGGTTTTATTTATGTTTTTTTTTAAACTTTTTGATTAATATTTTTGTTAATATTTGGTTCACATATGTATATTGTTCATTAATAGTTTTTTGTTAAAGTGCGATTTTCTTCTTTTATTGCAGTCTTTTTTAATTCAATGTTATTTTGTATCTTTTATTTCTGCACGTTTAAATTTTATTTCCACAATAAATGCTTATTATTCCTTTTTTGGATGGTTTTTTCTCGCTTCGCTCCAGCCTCCGTCTGTCCGCAAATCGCTCCAAAATCAGAAAGAAAGATTTTCCTCCATTAAACCCAAGCTTCTATTTCCCTCCAGGTCATCTTAGATCAATTTTCCATTTCGCCTAATAGTATTTAAAAAGCCATGACTATCTATCTCTTACCTTGCTACCCCGAGTTGCATAGTAAAGTTTTTATTGCGAAATCGTATACTTTCACAACTAGGTAGCGCTACATCCTCTTGCCCAATACAAACCAAGCCATCCTGTCAACCAACACAACTTTTAAGGGATGGAAAGGAAAAAGTGCGATTTATTATCCAAAATTTCGCTTAATGCATTAGAACTCCTAAAACCTGAAAAAAAATTAGTGAGAAAAAACAATAGAATTAAATTAAAGAGTTAAATAAACAAAAATGCAAAAAATGGTATTCCAATGACAAGCGGAAAAATTCCCATAGTTGTAAGTTGGACGCATTCTAAGCTATTGTTTCCATGAGCTCTTTATATTTCTCTGATTTAAACTCGGGAGAATTAAGGTCGATCAGACTATTTAATATCGCAGAAATCTCTTTCACGTCATACCTTGGTAATTGTCTGGAACTACGTTTTGTCTACCCGGCCTTTGTTCAATACCAAACGAAAACGTCTGGAGATGCAAATTTCACCTGGATAAACTACCACTCAAATCTTTTTGAGAAATAAGCCTTTTTAGGCTACTATGATCGGCATTTACTGACAACGGCATTAACTTGAAAATGGCATAAACTTCTTACTTATTTTGGTTTCTTCGGAAATGGAAATCTTGTTATGGTTTTAACTTAACTTCGCCAACGATATATCCCAAATAACGCAGCTGTTGGAAGCTAAACATCGATTTTACCACGTTAATGGTTAAACTCGCATCTGCTTAACAATCAGCCACTTGATTCAACAACTTCAGGTGTGTATCGAAATCTGGAGATACGATTAGAAGGTCGTCTAAGTAGACAAAAACTCGATCACGAAGTGCGACGGGAATCAAACGGCATAACCTTTATGAAGGATTACACAACCTGAGAGTTAAAAAGGTAAAGGGGCCTTCCTGGCACTGTAAATGCAGTTTTCTCTCTACTAGCCAGGTCAAAAGGTTTCTGCCAGAATGCATCCTACAGATTGACACTTGAAATTAAATTCGTATGAGGACGATGTTGTAGTTGTCATGACCTCCGAAGTTGGCAACGCCGTTGCTAACTCAACTTTGTCGCCTCCACTTGCTGCAGCAGTTCCCGTGTTCTGCTTTGATGTGCTTTCCGAAGTGAAAATAATAAAGATATTCGGACCGTTGTCCTAAAACTTGCTTCCCTGATGAGTCGAAACCAACAACGCTCGTAGAATAAGCTAAAATTTGACATTACCCTCTACCGCGACACAGTTTGCTACCAGACAAATTTTTTGCACGCACTGTCAACGACGTATTTGGACAAGTCTATCGACACTTGCTATATATCAAAAAAGAAGAATAATAATTACGGACTTTTTACAAAGTACTGTCAAATGGTGGTTCTAACCAAATACAGTTGCGCAATTTAGAGACGTTGTTGCGGTGTAAGTCTTTTAATGATGAAATGGCAAACAATACTGAAAATAAAAAAATAAAGTTAAACACAGCACACGCGTAATTTGTGAAAAAAACCCTATTAAAAAATACTTCTAGATTGATCACCCGTTATTTATTAAGAAGTTTAATCTAAGTATTAAAGTTGCATAGTAAAGTTTCTATTGCAAAATCTTATACTTTCACAACTAGATGGCGCTACATTCGACATTCCTCTTGCCCAATACAAACCCAGCCATCCTGTCAACCAACACAACTTTTAAGGGATGGAAGGGAAAAAGTGCGATTCAATCCTCCTAAAACCTGAAAAAAAACTAGTGAGTAAAAACAATAGAATTAAATTAAAGAGTTTTATTAACAAAAATGCAATGACAAGCGGAAAAATTTCCATAGTTGTAAGTGCCAATCCATCATGAAAAAAAACATGAATGCCGGCAATTGTGTATGTAGTGAAATGAATGGGACAGTGAAAATAAACTGCAAGGAAAACAACTCAAACAACGAAACGACTTATGATCTCATTACAAAAAAATCAATGAAAATTGAAGGAAGTGCGACGCAGTGAGCAGAAAACGAAAACATGATAAAAAGGATAAAATCCCAAATCAAATAAAAATAAAACGAAATAAAGAAAAATTAAGCAAGAACGTAAATAGTGTAAAACAGTTAAATCGGCGTGATGGTGTTGAAAATAAACAAAGAAAATGGGGAAAAAAAACAAGAAAATAATCGTGCGGGGTCATAGTCCCCTACAAAGTTTTATTTCAGGCCGTTGTTGTAGTCGACTTTTAACAAAAATCTGTGAATGTGCATTTTATTATAAACGAAATTGGTGTATGTAAAAAGGCGGCGAATTTAACAATTTGTGAGTGAGTCGATGGGGAATTGCACGGTGTTTAAAAACCGACAAAACCTAATAGTGCCAACAAACTTACATACTTGTGGGTACCTATACTAAGTTTCTATTAAAATTCAACTAGTTTTGAAATTATGTATGTTTTGTTCTGATTGAAATCAACCATGGTTTAAAAAACAAGGTATGGTCACTAGTCGAACAACCAATAAGCAGCTTTCCGTACTGCCAAAGTTACTTGAAAGAAAATGCCAAAAATACATTTTTGTGAATTCTTGATGAGTATTTATATGTTTGATATTGAAACTTATCTTGTGTACCCACTGGGGTTGCCCCTTCCTAAATTCCTTATCAGAAGGAATCGCCTACCACTTCTCTCTGGAGCGCCTATCGGAGCCGTCGATGCTGGATACAATAGCCTAACAAACTTATATACTACAAATATATAAGTTCACTGAATTCCTGTCATTTTGACTCATCGCCGTAAGTCGGAACCCTAAGAAGTCATTATCCAGGTTACAAATTAGGTGCACAAATGTTCAATGACCACCCTGGAAACGTAGGTGTCTTTTTTAGAAAATACAAGAATTTCTTCTTATTGTACTCTAGCCTCGACCACTCTGATGTTCGCCACAGAAGAGAATCGTACGGATTTCCCATGTTCTGCGAAATACCTTTAATTTGAGTCTATTTGTTATACTACTAGCATTAGAAATACGCGTGTAAGATAAACTTGTTGCGGCATGCAACAAGAAAAAACTTGACGTTTACTAAATTGCCTTCTGTTTAGTGCATATGAAACACTGAACAAACTCTATCTGCGTGTTTCGTTGAACGACTGGTATTCCAAAATTGTGTGGCGTGCACCGTGCTGTTTATTATTGTACTGTCAACATGGTTGTATTTTAATTATAGCAACACAGAGTTGCTTTAATAGTGACGCCCTTACAACGCGAACGGGAATTACAGCTTCAAATCTTTTCCGTGAAATATTTCTTAACTTTTACCCTTAAGGTCCTCGTAAAGACTATTTCCCACAAGGCGTACTAAGCGACATTTATAAAACTTCATATTGAGTTTCGCATTAAATTATTATGTACATAAGTCGCTCTGCTGAAAACTTTTGCAAAATACAGTACGGATTACATTTTACTTTATGACTCCGGATGTTGTAAATTTTTACGTTTCTCAAGTAGGATTTATGCAAGGATTCCCGAATTTTTTTTTCTCATTACGTCCAGTTTTACTTATTTTGGTACTATGTTTACTTCTGGGTTATACGGCATTTGCAACTTCATTGCAATTCTATAAACACTTCCGTGATTTATCATGTTCATACCGAATAGTAATATTATATAGAAGACTTTAGCAAACATTTAATCTCTGACATATATTTGTCCCATTTGCATATAGCCATGATCTTCTTGCATATATGATCGTATAGCCGACAATATGAACTGGTTCACCCTTAGCCTGAGCCGTACCTTAGCCTGAGGCGAGTGAGTAGCCGTTCTAAAGTGGTTGATTCCATAGTTCGCAACCATTTCTAAGAATTCCTTGCTTACAAATTGTTTAACATTGTCTGATACCAGTGTTTAAGGTGTCCCGAAATTGTGGAAAACTTCCGAAATCAAAAATGTAATTACATTTTTGTATTCGCCTTCGTCATGGCTATCAATAGAACAAATTTTGTCAAATGGACTAAAACAATAAAAATGAAAGAATTCCCTGTTTAAGAGCTTGGGTATCGAAAATCACAGAAAATCCACGTATACCCGCTGGAAAGGCCTTTCTACCACGCTCTCACTTCCCATCGGAGGACGAAGAGTGGTATTTTCGGGCTTCTTTACAAAATTACGTACTATTATTACGTACTATTAAGATTTGGCCAGTAAATATATTCTTTTATTCTTCGCAAAGTTTTGTGATAGCCACCTGAGTGAAAGCCTTTTGAGCAACTTGTGGTGGACAATGAGCCACAACTTCCATGCAAACTCTTCGTTAATAGAAATTCCATCTTAATGCAAAGTCCTTTTATATACCCAGTTATCGACGACTTTTAAATCGCGCAAATTGGACGCATTGTTAGCTATCGTTTCCATGAGATTTTTATATTTCTCTGATTTAAACTCGGGAGAATTAAGGTCGATCAGACTATTTAATATCGCAGAAATCTCTTCCACATCATACCTTGGTAATGTGTCTGGAACTACGTTTTGTCTACCTGGCCTTTGCGCAATACCAAACGAAAACGACTGGAGATGCAAACTTCACCGGGCTTAACTACCACTCAGATCTTTATGCGACATTAGCCTTTTTAGGCTCCTATGATCGGTGATTATTGAGAACGGCATTAACTCGACAATGGCCTAAACTATTTAATTGCCATTACCACGGCTAAACACCCTCTTTCTATCACTGAATAATTATTCTGATCGGAGCATAGCTTTTGGGAGAAATATGCGATCGAAGCTCTCGTCCAATGTCATCTTTTCGAAATAGCACCGTGTATTGCAGGTAAAAGTGCTTTAAGAAGTTCAGATGTGAGAGAACAGGACTAGTGGCTAATGCGTTTTTCAAGTTTTCAAATTCCAGTTTGGCCTCCTCTGAAGCGAAATTGTTTTCCCTTCTTTAATGTCTCAAAGCTTGGAGCCAGAGTGGTTGCATAGTCTGCAATAAACCTCCTGTACCACCCTGTTGTACCCGTAAAACTTCTCACTTATTTTGGTGTCTTCGGAAGTGAAAATCTTGTTATGGTTTCAACTTTCACCGGGTCTGGTGTTAGCTTACCTTCGCCAACGATATATCCCAAATAACGCAGCTCTTGGAAGCTAAACATCGATTTTACCACGTTAATGGTTAAACTCGCATCTGCTAAACAATCAGCCACTTGTTTCAACAACTTCAGGTGTGTATCGAAATCTGGAGATACATTAGAAGGTCATCTAAGTAGACAAATCCTCGATCACGAAGTGCGGCGGAAATCACCTTGTCCATCAAACGGCATAACCTTTGTGCAAGATTACACAACCTAAGAGGTAAAATGGTAAAGAACCTTCCTGACACTGTAAATGCAGTTTTCTCTCTACTAGCCGGGTCTAAAGGTATCTGCCAGAATGCATCCTTTAGATCGACACTTTAGATTAAATTCGTATCCCCCAACCGACTGAGCAGACCTTCATTACGAGGCAACGGATAGGCAGCCTTTACTGTCATTGAGCTAGCATGAAAATCTGGCTACCATCACGTTCAAGCGTTTCCGCTGTGATTATATCAAGTTGGGGTTTTTAAATTATCGGCCACATTTTCGACTTCATCTCATAGACATATATCGGTGGTGGAAAAGGCTGCATCATTGGCGAATAATTGAAAGAATAACATGAAGTCAACCCCATGAAACAGCTCACGATTCAGAGAAGGTCCCGGATAAAACATTTGATCACTTGTTAACTTGTTGAAAGAAACTGCAGCTTGAAGTCTACCTATGATCTTATAAGGATTTCTATCTGCGGTCTTATTAAAATAATAAAAGTTTTCAATGTTTAAATTTGCCTTTCCTACGAACTCCATACTCCCCTTACCTAAGCATGTCACGGTGGCTCCACTGTCTAGCAAACCCTCCACTTTATGATCGTTTATGTTCAGTTTGGTTTAAAATTGCAGGTTATCTCCTTCGTACAAGGAAGCCGCCGAAATTTCTTGCCTTATTCGCTTCCGCCTCTTTTACCCCTCTCGCGCCCTACGAACTCGGTTTGACACTTCTCCGAACTAATTCGCCTCTCTGTACTCCTGCTGATGTAATGGCTTTGATTCTCCCAAATGTTTTCGACCCCAGTCACATTTATTAAAAGATTTTCAGGTTTCAAGTCCGAGGATTTTGATGAAGAAGACAAGTTTGACAGGCAAACTTGCTGGTGGTTTATTGAGACTGGGTATGTGTTTGTGTTGAACGAGTCTCCCCAGTCTGAGGCTTGGTCCGCAACCGGTTTCCCTGACACTTAGGACTCGGAGTTGTGATCTCTTATAGTCTACATTTGAAGCAGAAGATATTTCTGATGGTGGACGGGCAATCCACGAAGCTATGGCCAACCTTCAGACAGTTCCAACAACACTGTGGAACAAATTAAGGTTAGCAAAAGTTAGGTCGAATCTGAGAGTGAGGGGTAAAAATATAGGCTAAATTACAAGACCCGTATCGTGGCGTTTGTTTATGTTAGTTCGGTTTTTTTTAATTGACCTTCAAACTTTGCATACAAATGCCGATAAAGCATATTGTTTATATATTTTATTGGCTATAACTCGTCGACTAATTGATATTTTTCAATCTGTAAAAGCCAAATTATTGCTAGAGACCCGTCCAACAATTAAAATTAAAAAAATTTTGTGGTGCTTATAACGTAGAACGTTGGAAAAATCATTTTTTTTCATGCTTTTTTAAAATATTTTCCACAAAACTAAGTCTTTTTTGCTTTCTGTTTGATCTATAATATGCTTCTCAGTTTCTTCAATAAATTTCATTTAAAAAGAAAACAATCATAATACAATACTTGCGTTTTAAAGCTTAATACTAATTTACTTCTCATTTTTTATGTATCAATTTTGTTCAGTGTTGGTTTTGAAGAAACATCGAAAAAGAATAAAAGGTAGAAGTAATTAAAAAGGGAAGTTCCAAGACTTAGAAATTAGTAAAACAACTTGCAATAAGCGACATTTTTGCATCATTCTCATTGAAGAACTTTACTCTTTTTGGCGTTTTCGATATGCTGTTACTTTGGTACCATTCGCCAGCAAATTATTTCCTTTCACAAATGAAGCCAGTTGTAGTACTGATATCTGTTTGAACATTACTGGTACTGGTACGAATTATTAGTGCGGTAATGTTATTTGGACACTTATTCTTTGCTTTCCTTCTATTCAAAGTTTTATGGTAGTTGATACATCCATAGCAATTTTCTTCTTGATGCGGGCTGTTGTCATTGGTATACCGAAAGGTATATTCTTTTCACTTTTCCATTGCATAAGAGTTGACTAGCAATTAAAGTAAACTTTTTTAGGGACATAGTTTACGTCAGTGATGAACTCATGCAAGAGATATCGTTTATAGGCTTACAAAAACAAAATCACTCGCATTGCCACATTTTTCATCGCTTACGATGAAACGTCCCAAACATTGCAAAAATGGTCTATTTTACATTTTGGTTCCGAAATTTTTAATATAATATCGTATATATATATATATATATATATATATATATATATATATATATATATATATATATATATATATATATATATATATATATATATATATATATATATATATATATATATATATATATATATATATATATATATATATATATATATATATATATATATATATATATATATATATAATTTTGAATTTTCTATGATCTATGATATATAATTTTCGATTTCTATGATCTATGTCGCATTTTGTTTATAGGTTATGTGACTTTATGTGAAAGTTATAAGACTCTACATGTTTTTCCGTTTGGGATTTATATGTTTTAAAAAAAAAAATTTTTTTTTGGCAAAATTTTCTTCATAAATTTATTTCTAATTGCAAAAATGTTGATTTTGTAGAGAAACAGTATATTAATGGATTAAAAAAAATGTAATTATTTATTTTTCTCAATTTATTTCAGCAAAATCGAACTAGTCGTTCTCGAGTTATGTCAAACTACGTTTTTGCCAACATTTTACAACTAAGCGAAAAACATCAAGATAAGGAAAAAATGTAAAAGGTCATAAAAACTGGCACATACGAACGCAAAACCTTTTGAGGGTTTTAATATACTGACCTAGTACCATCACCCCCCAGATTGGCTGTTGTACTATGTATTTAGCATAGAATATCCGAACACATTGTTATATGATAATTCATGAAATGTGTTATAAAAAATGTTTGCATTATTAAAACGTAAAAAATGGTATTTTAACTACCTGTTTGAGTGTGTTAAAATGTATCACAAGCACTTTTGTTAAATTAACACTTATAAAACATAATAAACATAAGCAAACAACTTTACTATTAATAATATGTACTGTATTAGTTGTACAACTATAATATAGACGAAATCAGCAACATATTATGTTGCTGATTTCGTTACAAATTTGGCCACTGCTCAACATCAAATAAACACAACACGAGTCACGTCTCTCAAAATTTGGGTATGCGTCTGTCAAAATTTGATCGCGGGAATCTGTTCTGCAAAAAACAATATTTTATTCACCATGCAAAAATTGTCTACACAATTTTACCACTGACTAAAAGAGTACAATCCGCACAAGGTCTTAGAAATACAATAATATAAAGTGTGGTCTAACTAAAACGCACGATGATAAATTTAAATAAAACAAAAAGTTTTCAGAGAATTATTTTAATATTTTTTATTAAGTTAGAAGGGTCTATAACAATTATGTGTGAAACAAAATATCGGCCAAATGCTGTCATACCATATATCCGATGGTCCATATTTTAAATGACTGAGACATAATGGAGGTTCAATGTCGGCAATGCGCTGAACTACCTCATCCTTTAGCGCGTATACATTTTCTTGTAAATATTCCCAAAGAAAGAAGTCGAACGTTGTCAAATCACATGATCGTGCGGCCAATTAATGTCGACACAACGTGAGATAACACGGCCATTGAATTTCTCTCGTAAAATGGACATTGTTTTGTTGGTGAGCAGTCAGGACTTTCGGCGATTGCGGCAAGGGGTATAGAGAAGCAAATAGAAATGCGGTTGAGTTTTTGACATTTAAATTTTACTCTTTCGCATGGTTGGGAACAAATCTAGTTTAGTAACAATTATACAAAAAATTTATGGCCATGTAGGGCATTAAAAACAAATATGTTTAAAAAGAAAGTCGGCGGCAACCTATAATTTCCGAGTTACGGGACCCTAAATTTCGGACCTACAACTGGATATATCTGCGACATTTGGAATCGGACCTAGGCGATATAGGTATCGTTAGAAAGCTTTTGCGCAAAATATGGACAACATTTTTACAAAAAATTGACATAGATCTTTTTCCGATATGGAATTATCAATCTTACCATTTTCTTACAATATGACAACATTTGTAGACGATTAGTATTTTAGTAGCGGAGATAAGTTTCATTCTAGATTTGGCAGAAAAATAAAAATGTTTCTACCGCTTCTTAATGGGTTAACATATCGAATATATGTATAAATCACAGGAATGGTGATGTAATAAGCTTTCCCACTATACCCATATTGTTTAATAATAAAGAAAAAAAATTCACAGATATGGCTCAATATCTGAATTACACGTCTAAACTTTCGAGGCCCATATCATTTTCTGGTTAGAATCAAAAGTTCTATCTATGGTGCAAATTTTGTGTCCGTGCGAGAGATTTGAGCCCAATTTTACGTACATAAAACCTAACAAATACAATTGTTTCAGGGCAAACATAACAAAGAAAACCTTGTTGAATGAAAACTAATCACTCACTTTTGAGTAGCATTGGTTTCATGTATGTCGCTCGACTCGACTGACACTGCGTTAGTATTCACCGAAAACAAAATTTTCGCTCACATAAGAAATACATTCAGCAAAGAAAAAGAAATTTACCATAGGTAAATTCCGTTTAGCTGTTTTCGTTTGTTGGTATTCAGCTGAAACGAAAAGGTGGCGGAATTTGTAACTGTTGCACAGACGTTTATAAGAGCATGTAGACTTTTTTCTCCATCTGCAAATCTGATTCCAAAAACCGTTATATTTTTGAATATACTACTTATAATATATACAACTCTGCCTTTCTTTAATAACAGCTGCTGTAAAAGAGAACAGGCAAATGACAATTCTTAATATATGAAAACAACCCAAAATGTAAACATATAAATATTTATGTAAACAAAGAAATGATGAGGAAATCTTTATTTTTGTGCGGGACTTTTAATCTTCCTAGGTTTGTAAAGAAGTGGTGGAAAATTGGAAATGAAATGTTCATTTGCATTTAAAAAACAAATATACCTTTTTCCACTCACAAACCGTACGGGACCTAGGGAATTCAGCTTTTGGGAAACACTCCATCATTGTTCCTCCAAGGTTTGTTTAGAGGAACCATAAACAGGCGCTTCTTTAGCGAAGTGTGGGTTTTTATACATAAAATTCACAAGTGCCTGAATTTGTGAATGTATAAAATACAATGTTTAATTAAATTATATGTATACTATATTTGCTTGCCTTTTATTTCAGTAGTTTTTAAAACCAAAAAAAAATATATTTATATATATATATATATATATATATATATATATATATATATATATATATATATATATATATATATATATATATATATATATATATATATATATATATATATATATATATATATATATATATATATATATATAGTTACATAAACCAAAATTTGTACTGAAATACATACGTTTTCAATTGACTTAGTTTTTCTTCGACTGAGGGTTGTTAGATCTACCCAAATCAGCTGTTTGGCGTTTAACACTCGTCAAAACGCAGTCGTTCGAATCCGTGAACAGGCCATTAATATTGCATAAAAGTGTAAATGAAGTCTCTTGATATATTGAGACTTTTTGTTTGCATGTAGGAAAAGAATTAATGTATATAGTTTAATTATGAGAGAGTTTGAATTTATGTTAAATATTGACAATAAGGAAATATTAATTGAGGTAGAAGTGAAGAACTATAGATTGTTTAGTGCAAGACAAGTTGAGTTTATTTTTTATATATTTCAGATACTTAATCACTCCATAGATTTCTTAATCGGAAACCAGGATGAACAACAGACGATGCATATGTGCCATAAGTATGGGTTCCATAACCCAGACGATTTCTTACTAGCGACACGCAGGATTGCAAAGCCCTATCGTGACATGTGTTGTACGGATCATGGGGAAATGTTGGAATCAAGAATGAAGCAGTCTGTGCTATCAGCCGAACTACAATCACTTTAAAATCTGTTTTGCATGTGAGGTGCTTCGTTTTCTTATACAAAAACAGAATGCTGGCGATTGTCCGCTAGTGGGATCGTTTGATTGGGACACGCGTTTAATACTTGGAGATAGTAGTTTTGATCGAAACATCGAAATCTTAACAACATTAAGTTGTCGCCTGATTCATGCCACATTCAGTAAAAATTTAACTCGCCAGTCTCTACATTTTCAAATCACCCTTAGCAAACTTGAGGAATTTATACACGCTATAGATTTATCATTGCAGAATAGTTAAATAAATAAAGATGCGGATGGAAAGCAAAATAAACACTAGGACTCTAGCCATGAATGTAATTTAGAGGCATATACATTGAACGGCCACCTCAGCCGGTTCAATGGACCGGATTAACCGAAGAGCAATTCTAAAGTTTTTCGCGTCAAAAGTGAGTCAACACCTAAAATTTAAAATTATGTTTAAATTAAGCAAATTTTTTTTAATTTTAAGTAAGTTAGTACTTTGGCCTCCCTTGACCTTAAAAACCTCATCGTGGCATTGATTCCGCAAACTTTTTGTGTACTCTACAGGTATTTGGTTCCACTCCTCCTGAATGGAGTGGAACTAGGAAAAATGTAACAAGCAAAATGATAGTGTATGCGCGGTCATCTAAGGAAGCATCTGAACTGATCCCAAGGATGGAAAAGGGTCATCACCCAGCTTCAGTCATGGTTTGGTGGGTGTCTCATACGATGGGGTCACTGACCTGCATTTCTGCGAAAAAGGAGTCAAAACATCGGCCAAAGTTTGCAGCCGGATTCTTCGCCGGCCCATAAGGCTAAAACGTCCCAGGCTTGGCTTCGAAACAATTTGTAGCGTTCGTTTCCTCTGGAGAATGGCTCTCAGGCAGTCCAGATTTGAACCCATTGGATTACAAATTGTAAACGGTTTTAGAGGACAAGGTTTGTCACAAAAGATACCCCAACATTGGATCTCTTAAGACTGCTTTGCTTCGAGCTGAGGTCAATTTTCCAATGGACGAGGTTCGTGCAGCTATTGACGATTGGCCAGTGCGACTTAAGGCGTGTGTAAAGGCAAAAGGCGGACATTAGTAGATTCTTTTTTGTTGCAATATACATCAATAAATATATTAAAAAAAAATGGGTCCCTAAACATTTAGTACTTTTTATTTCACAGCATAAAACGTGTGTAACAGTATTTATTTCCCTACTAAGTAATCACTGAGTTAATTCGAAATACTCGTGTTGACTCACTTTTGACGCATAAAATGTAATGTTTTTACATAAATCTGCTTAGGAATGTATGCTGCACATTTTTGGTTGCTTTTTTACTTTTATTTTCTTAAGTTGGAATACATCTTTAAGTTTTGATGATAAAATCGTATATTCCTTTGATTTTTTTCCAATAATCTTAAGAGAACCTAAAACTTTATTGGTGTTGACTCACTTTTGACGCCCATAGTTCTTACAAAAAATCTGGACATCTACATAAATTGAAGTGAATTGGATCATGTTACTTCATCACATGAGAACTGCTGGAGCGATTTGGCAAAACAAGTTTAGTTCTTTTTGCTGTAGACAAATTTATAATGCGTTCACGAAAGTATTATTTGTTCTCCTTTTGTTTATACATAATTCTTTAGAAAATTATAATACTTGAAAATTAATTTTTGACATTTTCCAGCTGTATCTTACATCGAATATTCTAAATTTAAATGACGCTGTTGCAGGTACTTAAAAGCCCTAGAAATAAATAAAGCTGGGGAAATGTGTAAAAACATTTTCCAGTATTATAATTTTTCATAATTAAAAAAACATTTTTAGTATTATAATTTGTTGCGTGGTCCCACTGCTGAAAATAGAAAAAAACAAACATCAATAAATGAAAAATGGAACACACATATATACACACGCCCAAACTTACTTTTTTATTATTCTGTTTTGTTTCAATTCCCAGCAAATTTTCATGCTGGGAATGAAACACGAAACCCAATACTTACCTCCTTGTTTCCTGTTATGCTTGGTGTTTTGTTTTATATATATAAATTAGCCGCAAATATTTTATTTGTCGGCTAATTTATGTTTGTTTACCATTAATGCGGACGGACGGAAATAGTGTGCCTTTGACACATTGGCCGTGTATACTGTTCGCACCATGAAGTGAGAAAGTATGAAGCCGTGTTCAATAGGCACTAGACCGAATAACGTGATGTGGCCAGACTGACAAAACATACGAATATAAGCAGAAAACTGTCAAACTTTGTTTTTGGTGTACAAAAAGAAAAATGCCTGAAAACAAATAGTTGGAGGGAAAATTGAAAATCGTGGGAAAAACAGAGTATAAAAGACGGACATGTCGGAAAAGCGGTCATTATAAAGTTAAGTGCCGCAGTAATAAAATAGTGCCTACATTTTTTTAATAAAATAAAAAAATAAATTAAAACTTAAAAAATTTAAACGTTAAATGTTTTTAATATATTTGTGCGTAAAAACTAAGTGAGTAATTACAAATGTTGTGTATATGTCTAAAGATAGAAATAATGTGTATGTTGTGTTGTTTGTATTTTTCTTATTTTATGTCGTGTTAAAGAAAAACGCCAAGCCTCCAAAAGTCTGCAGCAATACCTGGACTCCACGAAATCTTTAACACTACGGAGGCCAGCATAAGTTTATTGTGGCACATACTTTAACATCCCGGCTTTTCCGGATATCCAATTGGCTCGTCCATCAACATCCAATTCAATAAGACGGTAGCAACAAAGAAGCGGCGAATGAAATAAAAAGAAAAAAATTCAAATAAGTGAAGGAAAAACAAGTTAACAAATATTATTAGAAAGTACTTGCCTTGCTGAGAGAGAACTTCTACGTTGTGATATATTCGTCTACCGAACGAAAAAAGGACATACTGTTCCAACGCCTGGTGTCATCAATTTGGTCCTGAGAAAAAATGTGAAAATTCTATAGATATGTGTTTGTGATGTTTTGTGCTGTTTAAGTGTTAATTTTAAGTGTAGTTTTGTTTGTGAAAGTCTTTAACGCCAGGTAGTTTCAGTGAGTGTAGGATTTACTGAGGAAGTGAGCGTTTAGGCGATAAATTTTAAATTGTTGCATACATAGAGATCTGTACAGATTTGGATCCTTAAATCCAGCTAAGAGAGCTCCTTTAGTTAGGATAGCATTAGATTTTTGCGGGCCATAAAAGGGCCAATTATATTTCTCGTCAAGGCGTTTCTAACAAAGGTAAATCTGAGCTAATGGCTCACATTTAAGTGTTTTCTGGTGTTAGTAATTTGTAGAGTTTATATTTTGGTTATTTAAATTAAGTGTAAGAAAGACGTTAGTTTTGTTAGTCAATTTATCCAGTTTCTTTTTTTTTGTCAATAAATGTAATTTTTTTTGTAAACATCGTAAAGAAATTATGATGTGTTAGTGTTTTTGTTCAGAGGGGGCAAACTGAATGTGAGGGTTTTGTAAGGTGAGTGTGTGTGGGACTTGGGGTCCTTTAAAAAAATATAGAAGTGGAGATCAAGGACCATGGTTGGGCGGGCAAAGTGTGGGAGCAAAGATCAAGCTCCCTTGTCAAAAGGTGTATCTGTGTGTGATCGTTTTTTTGTGAAATAGTTTTTTGTTGAATATTGTTTTTTTGTTCGTCCCTCTGGGCTAAGGTTGGAAGGGTTGGAACCTTCTGAGATGCCGAGAGCTAGCTAAAGCCGCCTTAGAGCCATTGTGAGGGCACGCAACAGAAATGGCGCCCAAACAAATGTCGGCCTTACCGCCAGGAAAATAGCGCAGTAATGCGCCAAGCCACGCATGTTTTCGCGCCTACACAGACGCGACAAACATTTAATGGTGGCCAAATGGCGGAGGTTTTTAGAAACAAAATCTGTGCAATAACACCGAAGCACAGTGCAATAGACGATAGGGAAAAATATATTATAAGAGAAAATCGCATTTTCAAGTAACTAGCTAATTTTGCAGCCACGATTAATATTTGATTCGTGTTTATTAAGTGCAATATTAGTTTTAGGTAAAATTGAAAATTAGGATTTTTTCTCCAAGTACCTTAGGGTCAGTGCAATAGCTTGTTCGTGTAAAGTGTAACAATGATCGTATTGTCGATGACCTGTCAGTTTATGTATTAGTGTTATTTTTTTTTTTGATAATTTTAACGTTAGTAGTTGTGAGGATAGTGATTGTATGTGGGGAAAGTGCAATAGCACTTCATTCTGTGTTGAACGTTGTATGTATTGTCTTTAAGTACTCACGTCTACGAGATATTTTTTCCTGTGAAATTGTTCCGTGTGAAAAATGCCGTAGTGCAAAAATATAATCCATTTTGTTTTTCAATCGTGCTAAATGTCTGTTTTGATACACCTTTTTGACAACCTGTGAGGATACTTTAAAGAATAGAAATTTTAGTACAATATAAAAAAATAAACCACGCAATTTACCATGCAAGGCCTTGAAAACCACATTCAGTGAAACCTCTCGTATGTTATCTGTTTTGAAAAAGAAAAGAATTAGTGAATGTTTTTTTAGAATTATCATAGTTTTGTATTGTGTTTTCGTTATAGTCATTACATACTAAATTTTTTTTTGTAGTCTTTATTAGCGTTGTCTGTCTATTTTTTTTTTATTATTTTTCCTCTTTTTGGTAATCCCATTTTATTAATCATAGTTTATTAATTAATACATTTTTTTTAAAACCATTTTTTTTATAACCAATTTCTTTTTTTTTTTAAAAAAATCGTACTATTTTTGTGCTGCTCCACTGACTTTTGTACACCGCTCGCGATTTTTCAGACTTTCCATCTGCCCTTGGTTGAAGTTTAGTTTGGCCTTAAGCTTGTAGCGGCAGGGAAAAATGAGTGAAACTGCTGAAAACTAACGTAAAAGCAAAAGAAATCGTTTTTCGGCTTTCGACGTAAGCCGAGTTTCAGCACAGCTCCAGGCGAAAGCTAGAAAAACCAATCCAGGCGCAATAATGGCTAACTCCAGGCAAACTTTTGATCCAGCTATAATTGACATGTCCCATTCGATCAATGCCCAAATCCAGGCCCGAGTTCAAACGCAACGCAGATAAGGTCCGGAACCGATCGACCTCAACCAGCTATGCCGAATGAAGCAGGGGTTATGGAGCATGTGATCAGGGACATGGTCAATGGGAGTCTAAGCGAAACCCAAGTAAATTTAAGATCTTTAGTACAGGAAAGCGTTGGACAAGAGTTGGAAAAAGTATTCGCAGCTATAGGGAAGTTGAGCGAGGCCGTTAGCAGCTTAGCCAGTGCCAGAGTAAGCCCCAGCGTAAATAATGTCCAGAATGCGGATGATTTGGGTCAAAGGCCATGTAGCAGGGCCTCAGCACCAGAGGGCCTCAGCACAAGAGGCAGAGCTTTTGACACCCCTATAACCACTACAATCCCTAGTATTTATGGTACAGGTGGATATGGGGGTATCAAAATTGAAAGGTTCGGTCTGGCCTGGGAGGCGATCTTGGACGAATTCCACATGCTGGTGTCTGGCACGGCATCGGAATGATACTGGCTACAGCAAAAAAATGGAACAGCTAAGAACTGGCCATCATTAAAACACGATTTGCTGGAACGGTATAAGACCAGGCGATCTTGTTTCGAAGAGATGCGGGACTTGTTGGAAAGAAAGCAAATGCCTGGTGAAAGCATCAATGCGTTCTTTCATGAACTAAACGGCCTGTCTCTGAATATGAGATGATAGGGTTGGCTAAAAGGAATCTGAGGAAATCTCTTTCTAGCATTGTTTATGCAATGCCTGTGTCGTCGTTGGAACAGTTGAGAGTGTAATGTCTTGAGGTTGAAAAAACATTCTTCAAAAGAGATACCATTCCGCATGTGCCAGTGACGATCAGGCCATTGAGAGCCAATGCTCTAGTCGAGGAGGTGGAAGATCTAGAACCTTTCGAAGACGTAGAACAGCCCGAGGATGTCGGGCGGTCGAGAGAGTTGTCGTGTGTTGGAACTGTCGAGTTCCAGGCCACTTATTTATGGATTGTCCGTCATCAGAACGAAAACTGTTTTGTTTCAAGTGTGGGAAGCCAAATACCACAAGCCCAAAGTGTCCCAACTGTCGCTCGGGAAACCTGAAGAAGAACGTGGTTGTAGCGGGGAACCATCGTTCGACGGACAAACTCGCCAGCTCAGCACCAACAAGCTTTAAAGAGATTCCGCAGACGGAAACATCAACTTCTCTGCGATTCGTCACTACGTACCATTGGATGTTAGACAAAAGAATTACGAATACGCTAGAAAGAGAATTTTCGGGACTCAGGAAATTTCAAAAAGCCAACCTAATCACGAAGCGAAAAGCAAAGGCCAGAAAAAGATATTAAAACTGAGAGAACGGCATAAGGAAAGCAAAATTATTAACAAGGAAATCGTCGAATCTGTATTAAAATTCCACAACTCTAACGATAAACGGCCCTATGAAGTTATCCAGTTAGGGGAGAGAAAAGTCAGGGGGTTGCTTGATTCTGGAGCTTCAGTAAGTTTGCTAGGGAAGGGATGCCGAGAATTAGTTGAGGAACTAGGTCTTCAAATAACGCCGTACTACTCGAATGTACGTACCGCGTCTGGGCATCCCCACCGAATTCTTGGTAAAGTGCAAACTAGAATAAGATACAATGAGAAAGAGGCCGATATATGCCTTTATTTATGCCCAGATCTAGAGCAACCACTGTACTTAGGAGTCGATTTCTGGAAAATATTCAAAATAGCGCCGGATATTGTTAGAGTAGATGCAATTGATGCCGATCTCCAGTTGAAAATACATGGCTCAACTACCCAGAGCAAATCAAAAATACATGATCTTTCTGCTGACCAACAAAAGCAGTTATTAGAAGTAATGAAAAGATTTCGAACATTTGAGGAACGCGGTCTGGTTTGTACTTCCTTAGAAAAACATGCCATAAAATTAGTTGAAGGTGCGAACCCGGTGAAGGACAAACACTATCCTCTTTCTCCACTATCCTCTTACTTGGGATTCATAATTTGAGGTGGTTGTTTAAAGACTGACCCCGAAAAAGTGATGGCGATCCAAAATATATGTGTGCCAAAATCGCCAAGGGAAGTTTGCAGTTTTCTGGGGACAGCTGGCTGGTATAGGAGATTCATTAAAGATTTCGCCTCTATATCAGCCGCTCTTACCGATACGTTAAAAAAGGGTCAGAAATTTTCAGTAACTCCCGCGGCGATTACTTCTTTTAAAACACTTAAACGTGCTCTTACGTCCGCACCGGTACCTCGTCACCCTGACTTTAAAAAAGAGTTCTAAATACAATGCGACGCCTCTGAGTATGGAATAGGAGCTGTCCTATTTCAGAAAAATGATGACGGGGAAGAAAACCCAATTGCCTTCTATTCTCAAAAGCTGAATTCTTGCCAGAGAAACTATTCAGTTACGGAGAAGGAGTGTCTGGCTGCTGTGTTAGCGATAAAACGATTCCGCTCTTATGTAGAGTTGATGAAATTTACTGTAATAACTGATCACGCCAGCTTAAAGTGGTTGATGTGGCTAAAAGATTTAAGCGGAAGGCTTGCGCGATGGTCACTTCAACTACAGAGTTAGATTTCTCAATAGAGCATCGCAAAGAATCGGAAAACGTAGTCGCTGATACAGTCTAGAATGCCCGTGGAAGGTGAATTGGAAGTGGAGGCGATCGCGGAGCAGGACTTTTTAGATTTTGAAACAACTGCGTTCGAAAGTCCTGAGTATGTGGAACTCAAAGAAACTATTGTAAAGAATCAAGAAAGACTACCAGATTTGAAAGTCGAGGGTGACAAAGTATTTATACGCGCTAATTCTGAGGACGAAAATCTAACAGAGTTTGTGTGGAAATTGTGGATTCCACAAGAAATAACTTACGTTTTAATAGAAAAAGCGCACAATGAATTAACTTCTGCACACGGTGGTATTGCCAAAACTATAGGGAGATTAAAAATGGCGTATTATTGGCCAAAACTGACATCCCAAGTACGTCAATTTATTCGAAACTGCCAAGTCTGCAAGGAGGCAAAGCCGTCAAACCAAACTCTACACCCGACAATCGGCAATGAGGTAGTGACAGACAGACCATTTCAAAAATTGTATATAGATTTCCTCGGCAAGTATCCCAGGTCAAAAAAGGGTAATGCATACATTCTGAATGTCATGGATCACTTCACAAAGTTCACCTTTTTGCATGCTATGAAAGAGGCTACAACTCAGAACGTGATCAGATTCTTAGTGCAGGAAATCTTTCACACTTTCGGAGTGCCCGAAATAATTTATAGCGATAATGGCAAACAATTTGTGGCCAAAACTTTTGCTGAAATGTTGGATATAAGATCACACATTTAAAAACTGCGTATTATTCACCTCAATCCAGCGCGTCCGAGAGGGTGAATCAGTCTGTACTAGCTGCCATTAGGACTTACTTGGAAAAAGATCATAGGGACTGGGATTTATACCCCACTGAGATCGAATGTGTCTTGAGAACAGCCGTTCACACTGCAACTGGCGTGAAACCCTTTTTCGCATTATTCGGCTTCAACATGTACACAAGCGGGGCCGATTACAAGCTGACACGGAAGTTGCAATCTTTGACAGACCACGAAATAGCCAAACTAAATAAAAGAGACAGGCTAGAACTAATGCGCGAAAAAATTAAAAGCAAAATGCACGAAGCATGCCTCAAGAGTGCCAAAAGGTACAATGAAAGGGCTCGAAAAGTAAGGTTTCTGCCAGGCCAAGAAGTTTACCGAAAAAATCATGTTCTTTCTGATTTCAAGAACAATGTTAACGCAAAGTTCTGCACAAAAAATCTTAAATGCAGAATTGTTAAACCGATAGGAAACAACATGTATGAGTTGGAAACTATGCAAGGTAGGCCTCTGGGAAATTATCATGCCAAAGACATTAAGCAATAAGACGGTGATACAAACGAACTGGTGCAATATAGGTTAAGATTACTGTTCGTGAAAGTGTCCTATATGTGCTAAATTTTGTCGTTCGTGTTATCTGTATCATTCTCTTTAACAAAACTGTAGTCAAAATTTTAACTGCTAGGCACGTCGAGGTTAAGCCTCATACAGATTTATTCGATTAAAGCCAAATTGTTTGGTGGGTTGCTCGTGGAACCTCGAAACATTAACTCCATATGTGGCGTACCCATTTAAGCAACGAATTGTGCTGTGATACGCTAGGGTCCATTAGTCCACTGGAGCAATGATCATAAGTCAACCGCTTAGCGAACCAAATCAATATGCATGTCTTTTCTACGATAATGCCTGCAGTGAAACCGCTAAAGCTAATGAGGATAAAGGCCCGGCTTTTGAGACTTCAGGGTGTGAGAGTTCCCCACGTAAAAAGAAAGAAAAATAAGATACTAAACTGAAAAAAAAACCGATGCGAAGACAGATCATAATAAAAGCAATCCCCCTTGCAACACAAGAAACATTTTTTTCGAAATAATAAGGAAACAAGAATTTAATGCGAAGAGAATCGTCGCATTTTAATAGCTATCGACTTAAACATATGCACAAATAAATTAAATTACGCAGAAATGCAAAATTTATTTTTTTTATGCAATTTGTGAAGTTTCGGTCGGAATTAGCTTATTATCGCTATTTTTCCGAGCGTATAAACTGCAATAGGGGAAAATTGAATCAGATTGCATTTCAATTCCTAAAAATGCGTCTGTTAAAAATCTTTGGTTATTTTTTTCTTTTCAATGTCCCACCAAGGAAAAAAATTAAACGTCGAATATATATTCCGAGACTCTAGACTCCAAGATATTTTTTTTTATTGTTTAAGCATGTTCCCACTAAAAAAGACAACATTTGTTAGTATACCACCATATAAATTCAGATTAAAATGCAATTTTTTCGATAATAATCCCATTTTTATTTTTCTACATTCATCCCCACATTATTTTTTTTTGTATGAATGATCCGAGCTGACGTTTTTTTTTAATCAACGTGGCAACCCGACGATTGTCCACTGGATGGCCGCTAGAATTGTTTTCAATCAACAATAACCCCCCCCCCCCCCCCCTTAGGAGTTGTAAGTGAAGTGACGTAGAGCAGCGGACACACCATGCAGATGGTAGTAAAACTTAATGGGTAAAAATATGAGGTTATGTTAAAAGAATACTTACCTGTTTTTTTTCCTTGACAATTTCCAGCGCAGAACACGCACACCATCCTTTTTCATGTCTGTCTCAAAAAGTCCGGAGTTTTGTTGCGTGGTCGCACTGCTGAAAATAGAAAAATACAAACATAAATAAAGGAAAAATGGAACACACATATATACACACGCCCAAACTTACTTTTTTATTATTCTGTTTTGTTTCAATTCCCAGCAAATTTTCATGCTGGGAATGAAACACGAAACCCAATACTTACATCCTTGTTTCCTGTTATGCTTGGTGTTTTGTTTTATATATATAAATTAGCCACAAATATTTTATTTGTCGGCAGTGATGCCAGAAGATTTTTGGAAATATCCCTAGGCACACAAAAAAAATCCCTTTTTTTCCCTAGATTGACAACAAAATTTTCCCTATATTTTTCCCTAGAAATTTGTCCGTTAAAAATGAAGATAAAATACATATTTTTAAATAAATGTAAGCAATTTATTCGATTTAATTCATTTGAATAATAATTTAAAATAACAATTCAAAGACAAACATAAAAACTAAACAAAAAAAGTTATAAAATCAGTCATATATACATGTATTAGAGAGATCTATGCAATTAGAATAAAATATTTCTAATCATAAAAAGTTTTCGACTTAAACATTTCGAAATGACTTTGACTGCAATTAAAGTTCATGCATGTAATTGCGTCGTTTTGTAACGCAGAACGTATTATGCAAATTGAACTAAAAATACTATGACTCAATTTATTTCGTTTCTTTGTCTTTACATCGGTAATTATAGAAAAAATTCTTTCAGCGTCTGCATTCTCGTGAGGCAATGTCAGAACAAGTTTTACTAGTTTAGACAAATTGGGAAACAATAAATTATTGGTGAAACCTGTACTTTTAATTATTTTGCACCAAAATTGTACCATATCCATTTCTTCAAATGCCTTGATTTCATTTTTAGAAAAATTGAACTCCAGTGTTCTCCACTCTTGAGTAAGCTCACATAAATTAATTTCATATTTTTGGCACAATAAATTGAATTTAAAATTGTGTTTGTTATCTCCAAGTGCTGCTATAGGGTTCAAAAATCCGATTTCTTCAAAAATTGTACCCGTTTCTAATGGCAGCCGTTTTTGTATCGCCTCTGTCGCAGTGATATAAAATTTTAGGCAATCTGATTTTATTTGCAGCATGGTATTTTCTGGCATGTTTTCGAGAAACGCCTCACATTCATTACCGACAAATATGTCTTTAATAGGTAGTGATATATGTGGAGATCGGACTTTACAGTTTGGATTTAATTCCGTTTTCTTTATAAAGTTCTGGCCAAGTTTCAAAAAGATTTTTATTGATTCAGAATGAAGAACATGAACTAATACAACTTTTCCCTGAAACATTGCGTTTAATGAGTTGAAGTAATTTAAAACATATTTTAAAAATAGGAGATATGCTTTGTTACACTCATTATTGAATTCATTGCAAATCCATTCAGCAGCTTTTAATTTATCATTATTGTACGAATATTTAAAATATTCCTTTAGGGCCTCCCAATATTCCAGCATGCGTTCTATGCACTTTTGACGAGACAACCATCGTGTGCTGAATGTTCTTAAAATTGCTCTTTTTTCATCATTGAACAACATTTGAAATTGTTCCAACTCCGCACACCTTTTTGAGCTGGCTGATAAGTAATTGCCAATTTGACGAATCAATTCTTCAGAAGCTCGGGGAAGTTCCATACAAGCACTACTAGCAATAAGTGCGGCTGAGTGACAAATACATCTAATTACAGTCGTCTGTGGGTTGTCCACAAGTAGGTGAGATGCAAACGAGTTATGTTTACCTACCATTGTATTTGCCCCATCGCAGCAAAGTCCAATAATGTTCTCAAAAGGAAAATAATAATTAAGGATTTTGGTTTTAAACATATGATACAGGGTGGCAGCAGTTCCGTCGACACCAACTTGTAACAGATCGAGCAATTTTACAGATACTTGTTCGCTTTCTTCGTCAAAAAATCTAACCAGAACACACATATTTTTCTTTTGTGATATATCTGTGCTCTCATCCACTATAACCGAAAATTTATTTGTTTTCAATTTAGTTATAAGCTTTGCTATTTCTTCCTCAGCCAAAATATTTTGTATTATTTTTGAACATTTTGTTCTTCCTAATTTGCTTTCTTTTATTATATTTGAATCGGGCACAACTTCTTTCAGGAGTGGCAGCAAATGGTCAATGATTTGAAGTGCAACGTTATGCTCTGCAAAGAACATGCTGAGTCGCATTTCAAAATTTGCTACGGCGTCGGGAGTTCTCGATTGTTTTACGAAGTACTTATCCACAACTTTAGTGTTTTTAGCAGACAGAATTTTTTTTGTATGTTGTTTGCTCTCGCTATGTTTTAAAAGGTCCGATTTCCGCAATATAAAATTTTATTGCAGGCGATGCACTTGCACTTATATTTGTCTTCCTTTACTTCCTCCAACCACCCCTTGAATGCATCTTCTTCGAGCCACTTTTTGCAAAACATTTGTTTGTAATACTTCTTTTTGCTGGGTCCACAGTCTTCAGATAAAGAATCACTTGAAGACATCTCCTGTAAAATGGAAAACTTGTACATTTATGTACATCTTTTGTAAATTTTAAAGTACATACCTTTATATTTTTTTGGGAACCACAAAAATTGAAAAATTAAAGATATTGCAATTTTTATTTACTCTAAGCATTTTTCTCATCAGTATGTCGGCAGTTGAAACAAATTAATACTACATTGCCATATTGCTCTCATACATTTGTCAACAAAAACCGAAATGTGTAGTTACCAGATTGAAAACGAACTTCGTTTCATTTGGGTTCAACCTAATAAACTGCGTGGCGATAAAACTTGCTTTCCATCTGAAATACACGTTTCAAAGTTTATTTTCTACGCTACAAAGTTGGTTAGGGTGAACTTTTATGAACATTTCACAGAAGTCCCTAGATATGAACAAATGTGAAATTCCTTCCCCTTTTTCCCTAGGCAGCTATTTTAACGATGAAATTCCCTAGAAAAGGGAAAATTCCCTAGTTTTGGCATCACTGTTTGTCGGCTAATTTATGTTTGTTTACCATTAATGCGGACGGACGGAAATAGTGTGCCTTTGACACATTGGCCGTGTATACTGTTCGCACCATGAAGTGAGAAAGTATGAAGCGAATAACGTGATGTGGCCAGATTGACAAAACATACGAATACCGGGATAAGCAGAAAACTGTCAAACTTTGTTCTTGGTGTACAAAAAGAAAAATGCCTGAAAGCAAATAGTTGGAGGGATAATTGAAAATCGTGGGAAAAACAGAGTATAAAAGACGAACATGGCGGAAAAGGGGTCATTATAAAGTGAAGTGCCGCAGTAATAAAATAGTGCCTACATTTTTTTTAATAAAATAAAAAAAATAAATTAAAACTTAAAAAATTTAAACGTTAAATGTTTTTAATATATTTGTGCGTAAAAACTAAGTGACTAATTACAAATGTTGTGTATATGTCTAAAGATAGAAATAATGTGTATGTTGTGTTGTTTGTATTTGTCTTATTTTTTGTCGTGTTAAAAAAAAACGCCAAGCCTCCAAAAGTCTGCAGCAATACCTGGCCTCCACGAAATCTTCAACACTACGGAGGCCAGCATAAGTTTATTGTGGCACATACTTTAACATCCCAGCTTTTCCGGATGTCCAATTGGCTCGTCCATCAACATCCAATCCAATAAGACGGTAGCAACAAAGAAGCGGCGCATGAAATAAAAAGAAAAAAATCCAATAAGTCAAGGAAAAACAAGGTAACAAATATTATTAGAAAGTACTTGCCTTGCTGAGAGAGAACTCCTACGTTGTGATATATTCGTCTACCGAACGAAGAAAGGACATACTGTTCCAACGCCTGGTGGCATCAATTTGGTCCTGAGAAAGAATAAGAAAAAATGTGAAAATTCTATAAATATGTGTTTGTGATGTTTTGTGCTGTTTAAGTGTTAATTTTAAGTGTAGTTTTGTTTGTGAAAGTCTTTAACGCCAGGTAGTTTCAGTGAGTGTAGGATTTACTGAGGAAGTGAGCGTTTAGGCGATAAATTTTAAATTGTTGCATACATACATAGGGATCTGTACAGATTTGGATCCTTAAATCCAGCTAAGAGAGCTCCTTTAGTTAGGATAGCATTAGATTTTTGCGGGCCATATAAGGGCCAATTATATTTCTCGTCAAGGCGCTTCTAACAAGGGTAAATCTGAGCCAATGGCTCACATTTAAGTGTTTTCTGGTGTTAGTGATTTGTAGAGTTTATATTTTTGTTATTTAAATTAAGTGTAAGAAAGACGTTAGTTTTGTTAGTCAATTTATCCAGTTTCTTTTTTTGTCAATAAATGTAATTTTTTTTGTAAACATCGTAAAGAAATTATGATGTGTTAGTGTTTTTGTTCAGAGGGGGCAAACTGAATGTGAGGGTTTTGTAAGGTGAGTGTGTGTGGGACTTGGGGTCCTTTAAAAAAATATAGAAGTGGAGATCAAGGACCATGGTTGGGCGGGCAAAGTGTAGGAGCAAAGATCAAGCTCCCTTGTCAAAAGGTGTATCTGTGTGTGATCGTTTTTTTTGTGAAATAGTTTTTTTGTTGAATATTGTTCGTCCTTCTGGGCTAAGGTTGGAAGGGTTGGAACCTTCTGAGATGCCGAGAGCTAGCTGAAGCCGCCTTAGTGCCATTGTGAGGGCACGCAACAAATGTTCTAATGAATTTTGTTCTATAGTTTAATTCTCTGCTATGGGCCAAAAATGGTAAAAACAGATACACGCTTTCTTTCCTTGTCTATGAAAACAAAGTTCCTATTGTTTTAAGCGATGTTGCGTAAGAAAAATTGCATGATCTTCGAAAAAATAAATCTTTACCCAAAATATATAGAGGACATTAACCCGAATAGCGGCTAAACCAGCAAAAAAAAAACTTCAAAAGCCGCACAAGAGTTTGCATTTTATGTATTGCACTGGTTTCAAACTTTTTTGAAGAACAGTAGAACTTTTTCTAAAGCCATGATCAAAATTGAAACTTTTTCATTTTATTTATTGACAATTTTATCACAATTAACATAGTGCATTTAGCTGGACCACTCTTTACGATGGTCTCGGTTCCAATTCCTTAAATCGCTGCATCGTCATAAATTAACTGAAAAATTGATTTGGACTACTACCATTTTAACATCTTCTAAATGCTTTTACCATTGTACTACTCTTTAATTAAAGTGCTTTTTTAGCAGAGCTATGTAGTTACTCTTTGCATACTTAACACGTTCTTCTAGTAAATTGATCTTATCATCCTCATCTTGCAGTGTACTGCCGTCGTAAGAATGTCACAAGCGAAAAAAATTCTGAATTTGAGATAAGGGCAGATTCGGAACCGTGAATGAGTTTCTGATTTTTGTGTCAAACTTAAAATACATATTTTCAAATGTAAATGACAGAAAAACGTGAAGCAAAATGGTCACTTTTACCATTTCCAGGGTGTTTCATACTCAACAGTCTTATCTGCCACTTACTATGATACAAAGTTATAGGCTGTTTCCACTACGGTCGCGTCCACGTCCGCGTCCATGATTTATCGATAAATTTGTAATGGTGTTTCCATTGTGTTTTGCGTCCACGTTTGCGTTCAAACAGCTGTTTATGTTTATTTGTTTTTTTAGGGGTGCGAAAAATTTTAATATTTTTGTGGCCCAACTAGCGCCTGCTCCTTTCTGCAATAAACACAATCGATTTAACTCCAAAAAAATATTGGTATATAATTTATATTTAAATAATTACCTGTATTTTTTCGTTAAATTGTCCAGTTTATTTTTTACTTCGGCGCCAGTCACTCCCAACTTCTCGCCCATCTCTTTGTGTATGTGGGTGTTTTTCCGAGCACCCCTCAGGCCATCAATGTTTTCCTCCCAGAGGTCCAACAGATGTAGTGTTGTTACTGCTGTCCATTCCGTCTTTTTAAATTCTAAAATAATTGGAAAAATTAATATTATTTAAACAAAAGCAAAAATATTAACTTACCTCCTGTTTTTTGCATTTGGGATTTTCTTTATTTATACTGATTGACAGCTGTTTTCATAGGGATGTGCAATTTGCGATTTTGCCATTGATAGGTATGGGTGGGTTTCGATTGCAAAAATAATCGATTTTATAGTAAACGCGACTTATCGATAAACGCGTCCAATATGAACGCGACTTTTTCCCATACCTAACTGCCTATGTTTTTTGTATGGGCCTTAACGCGCGTTCATTGATTTTTGGATGCGGACGTGGACGCGACCGTAGTGGAAACAGCCTATTACATTAACCAAAATTGTAGGCTTTTAAGACTTTTTTACTTAGTATCTATGATTAGTTTACGTACATGTCCCTAAGTCGCCTTTAGCAAAACAGATTTTTTGCAAATAACAGTTAACATAACTAATAACAGATAAACACCTGCTTGTAATTCTTGCTATAGCATCAACAAACGGCTTGCCCTAGGAACAGAAAATTATACACAACACCTCCAAAAACGAGAAAGGCTGCAAAATTAAAGCGGCAAACACTAAAATAAATGTTAAAGAAGGCCGCAATAAACTTTGTCGCACAAGAGAATGCAGTCAACTCAGTGATGATCGGCGTATTATTATTAATAAAAAATATTGCGAATTAAAAGCTTGTGAAAGAAATGGTTCATTTATAGCCACATCTATCCAGCCTCAGCGAAGATCAAATTCAACTGTGATATCACTCACAGTGAAATATACGCTGCCTAACGCAAAATCCAACAAGTTGGTGGTGTGCAAAAAAATATTTTTAACTACTTTGGGTTTCGGTGATAAAAATGATAGGGTAGTGCGTAATGTAGTTGCGTCAAAAAATAATTCTAATGCTTCTGTCCCAAAACAAGACAAACGAAGCACGTATCACATAACGCTTCCCATCAAACATCGATTTAAAAACAAATTTTGAAATCTACAATCTAACTATTTCGCATTACAAACAGCACTTAAAAAATGTAAGATATTAGCAACGCGATGTAACAATCAAAGACTTGTATAAAAATTATAATGAAAATGAAAAATGTCTCATATGAATCATCATTCACAGTGATCACAACACAAACTACAGTTAAGACTAAATACTTGCCATATCGCTATATTAATCAAACACAGGTATGTTAATTCCATCATCCTGAATGAAGGCTGAACTAGTTCCTTTCTTTTCAAAGCGTGTCGTGCATAAGTATTAACGTGTCCACATAAGTATTAACGTGTCTAAAAATAATATAGTGATGAAAACTTTAATTAAAAATTAATTTTTGGCATGAGAGACAACTGTGGTTTAAAAATAATATTAAAATTTTTAAAAAAACTGGGCATGCCATTTAACTGTCCCGATTCGGTTAAATCACCAAAAACAAGTTTGACAACCACCAACTTACGTGGTGAGTTGCAAACTATGAGAAAAAATTGCGCTGTTCAACACAAGGACAGACAAATCTTCTTTGGGTAATGCCGTACAGTTGGCAGATTAACACATAAAACAACTAACTGCGAGGCACCCAAAATACTTACGCTTTACGAAGACTATCACTAAAGAATACGTTAAGCTGGCTGGTGACATGCCAACGTTTTGCCCTCCCACTTGGAATCCTAGAGATTCCACCATGACAATCAGTTACTTTTCAAGATGTCCCAAACCTACCTCTACAAACCATTACCAACTTACTATTACCTCTATTTGACTTTTAAAGTCATTAAAAAGACTCGTAACATTTAAATACTATATGATTACAATCCTTCATGGTTTATATACGATTCAAATAAAAAAACATTCAACTATATGTGACCCGGCCTATGAAAAGGTTGCTTATGACTCAAAAAAGAAATTGCGAGATACAGCTGTTAAAGTTAAACAATGCATTTCTTCAGCTCCTTAGCAGTTTTTTTTTGCATTATGAACAGTCATTCTTAAAAGGCAACCAAAAAAGGCAAAAGAGCATAAATGAGATAAGTTCGAGTGTGTATATAAAGAGCGATTTTTTTCAATACAAAGCACAAACCAGTTTCTGACCGAAAAAAAATCGTGTGAGTGCTCAGATTTAAAAGCAATGCTGAACGAGTAGGACGTGTGTCGCTTGTGAATAACGTCTGTCGCAGAAGAATTAAGCGAGGTTTTTCACCACGTGAAAGAGCGTCTCAAAAACTATCGAAACCAAAAAAAAAGTGGAAACATTTTTTTTGAGTCATAAGCCACCTTTTCATAGGTCACATATAATAATTATAACCTTAAATTTCAAAAAAGGTATTAAATCTGCTTCTTTTTAGGGAAAATTATACAATATTAGATTTTTCTGTCTGTTCGTCTATGTCGTAAGGTCTAAAGTGTGGGTCCGAGAATAAAAGTATTACATTTACTCATCATTTCAGTATAAAGACAATATTTGTTCTAGCGTTCATGGGACAAACATCCCCCGCACCTAACGATTCCTAACGTCCCTAGTGTGACCTCAACCTAGTACGCTGGATTTTCTTTTATTTCAAAGTCAGGAATGTATCAAAAGGAACCCTTCTCTAAAATGTCTAACATAACCAAGCAAATGCTAATATTTTCTTTCTTTTATTTTCGGGTCCGGTCCGTCCGTCGTCCTAGTATACAACACCACCGGCTTGGTGGGTATCCCACGGTGTGGCGGAGGAGCTGAGCTAGCGTTTCTTGGCGACGTTTCGGTTTTATTTAAGTATTTTTTCCTTTTTGATTTCTATGTTGTAAAATATTTATTTCACCTTTTTTCTTCAGATTAATGTTTCTTTTTCTTATTTTAAGTTATGTTTTTTTCTAAACAGTTTATTTCTCTATGAATATTTTCTTTTCAATTTCAAAAAACATATATTTTTCATTTATAGTTTTTTTAAAGTTCGATTTTCTTCTTTTATTGCAGTTTTTTTAATTCAATGTTATTTTGTATCATTTAAATTTTATTTCCACAATAAAAGCTTTATATTCCTTTTTTGATGGTTTAAATTTTTCTACCTTCGCTCCAGATTCCATCTGTCCGCCAATCGCTCCAAAATCAGAAAGAAAGATTTTCCTCCATTAAACCCAAGCTTATTTTCCCCTCCAGGCCATCTTAGATCAATTTTCCCTTTCGCCTCATAGTATTTAAAAAGTCGTGACTATCTTGCATAGTAAAGTTTCTTTTGCATTATCTTATACTTTCACAATTAGAGGGCGCTACATTCGGCATTCCTCTTGCACACTACAAACACAGACATCCTGTTGTTAAGGGTTGGAAGGGTAAAAGTGCGATTCATTATCAGAAATTTCTCTAAATGCATTAAAACTCATAAAAACTGTGTTTGTTGATCTTGGAACTATCTTCCGGGGAACATATTTTAATAATCGGTATGGCAACCTCAACCATATGGTCGGGCTATGGGTTTTAATCAGGGTATAAAAATAAAAGGTAGCGCATTGCGCAGGTCCGTTATTTGATGGCAAATCGAAAGAGAAAATAATGACGTCACATTTCTAACCTGTGATGGTGTTTCAAAATTGCACCATGTCGACATCTAAATTGTACCAAAACGAGTTCGACTGTACCAAATTAAAAAATATAATAAATTCAAATTTTACATAACTAAGTGTGTAGGTGTACAGCTGGACGGACATGGATAAATGGAATCAGAAAAGGGTTTCTGTTGGAAGAACACCTTTGTTCGATATCACTTGAAATACTAGTCTATAATAATAGAAAATAAGCTTTCGTTATTTTGTAACATTGAAAAGAATAAATAATAATTTTCCAATTCATTGTACAATAAATAACTTCAAAAGGAACACATCTTACAATATTATCTCGAATGTTTTTAGGTGTAACAAACACCATCATAAAATTATGATATTATCCTGTACCACCATATTGTGTAGGCATCTAACGTTCGAATTAATTCTAAAATTCTAATGTTAAAGAAGAATTTTCATTAAATGAATGATATTTTAGGAAGAATTTGCAATTATACCAGAAAATAGTAAAAATAAATTGTGTGTACCAGATATCAGCAAGTATTCAGTTGTACCAATTTTGGTACAGCTATACCACATTTTCCATCAGTGGTTTCAACATTTCTTGTTCTTTCTTGTTCTCGTACACAAAACTGAAATTGTGACTTCATGCGCAGAGAGGAAAAAAGTTGCACACTTCTTTGCGTTACCTTTAATTTTTATACCATGGTTTGAATTGGTTAATGTTATTTTTATACGCAAAGAAGAAAACTTGTAATACTACTCAGGCGGACGGATAACGGAAAGAAGGCGAATAAATTAATTTCGATTTAAATTTATTATTCCATATCTTAAACTAATACATCTTTCGACTAATGCTAATTCTTAACTTCTAGCGTATATGCAAATACTTATCTAAAATTATCTAAATAATACAAATTTTGAAGTTGCAGTGGACTGAATAAATTAATTTATTGGTAAGTATTAAAATGGTAAGTATTGGTGTATAGAATAAGAATAATGAATTTTACAATTCATATTGCAAAGTTAGTTTTATAAAAGGGTGAATAGTGTAATAAAACTACCAACAAGTGTTTGTGGTTAAACACAAATATACTTGAAAATTAGTGAGAAACAAACAAAAGAATTAAATTAAAGAGTTTTATTTACAAAAATGCAAAACAAAACGAATTAAATAACAATAAAATGTGGTATAATATATTCATAACGGAGAAGCAAGGGTATTCCAATGACAAATGTTACGCTTTAGTCACTTCCAGTCGGTAATTGGAAGATAGTTTGAATTTTACAAGAACAATTTACATTAGGTCGTCTTTAAATCATCCAGACGGCAATTGGAAGACTGTTTGCTGTTTACAACACCAAAAATGGCATCGCAGACGATGACTTTTAAATTCCTAGCGTCACTTCTTAGTCACCTTCGCGATAGAAAATGTTGGCAGGGAAGTACCAATCCACCATAAAAAAATGAATACCGGCAACTGCGTGTGTAGTGAAATGAATGGGACAGTGAAAATAAACTGCTAGGAAAAGAACTCAAACAACGAAAAAACTTATAGGAGCATTTCTGTTCTCATTACAAAAGAAAATCAAAGAAAAATGAAGTAAGTGCGACACAGTGAGCAGAAAACGAAAACATGATGGAGAGGATAAAGTCCCAAATCAAATAAAAATAAAACGAAATAAAGAAAAATTAAGCAAAAACGTAAATAGTGTAAAACAGTTAAACCAACTTGACGGTGTTGAAAATAAACAAAGGGAATGGGGAAAAAATAATCGTGCAGACTCATATTCGCCTTCTAAGTTTTATTCCCAGCCATTGTTGTTTGCCTATCTCCACATAAATTGTAGCCGATTTATAACAAAATCCTTTTTTTTTATATAAGCTTTATTTGAATTATTGAATCTGCTCCAAAGGAGCCTAACAATAAGTATACGAATCTTAAGTATAATTCAATAATGAATCCTAGTATGGATTTCTTGTAATGTGGGTCTCTGCTAATTGGCAGGAATTTTAATTAATTTGGTCAAAATAGTATATAACTGGTATGGATCACACGTGAGGATTTTAAACCTGGTTTGGCTTAAACCTCGTGATAAAGGTCCAGAGGACCCTTACAGTCATTTACAGAGTGTTCGCGATATTATGTAGAGTGAAGAACTCTAGTTATGTATGTATAACGGATAACTCTAGAATAGCAGAGTGGACGGCGTAATTTGGGTTTTGTAGGTTTTTCGCGTTGACTGTTTTAAGGATCACGTATGAGAGCATTTAAGCCACGTGACGTAGAATGAAGGATTCTACACAGTCTTTTTTGAGTGTTCGTCCGCGATTGATATTGACTGTTTTAAAGATCACGTATAAGAGCGTTTAAGCCACGTGACGTAGAAAAGGATTCTACACAGTCTTTCGGGCGCGTGTGTTCGCGATTACTGTTACGGATGAAGATTAGAAAACACGGCGTTCGTTTTTCCGAAGTCTTAAAGATCTGGGACTGCACAATAATTGTCTAGCAAGTATGTTATCATGACGTTCGAGCTTCTCTTTGTGCTTTATATTGATTTTTTGAATTGCCTCTTTAACGAGAGGTATTTTCAAGTCTCGGTGGATATTTTCATTCCTCATATACCAAGGGGCACCGGTAATAAGCCGCAATGTCTTCGATTGGACTCTTTGGATTTTGTCGAGATTGCTCGAGCTTGCTTTGCCCCATAGCTGGGCACCGTATAACCAGATAGGTTTGATTGCACTGTTGTATAGCAGGACCTTATATTCAAGGCTTAGTTTTGAGTTCGCGTTTAGGAGCCAGTGAAGTTGATGGACCTTAAGTTTCAGTTGAGTTTTCTTGGCTTCGATATGACTTCTCCAGGTGAGTCGGCGATCCAGGTGGATTCCAAGGTATGAAACATGATCAGATTGAGAAAAAGGGATATTGTTTAATTTCAATGTCGGACAAGTGCTAAAATTCAGTGTGAAAGTTACCTGTGTGCATTTAGCCTCATTGACTTTTATTCTCCAGTCAGAGAGCCAAGATTATAATCGTCTGAGATGTACACCTAGATTCATAGATGCAATATCCTGCTTTTTATGTGTGGCCATTATAGCGGTATCATCGGCAAAAGTGGATGTTAGCACGTTTGGGCTGGTAGGAATATCTGCGGTAAACAGAATGTAAAGGATAGGCCCCATGACGCTTCCCTGGGGAACACCTGCTAGTATTTCGCGGTCATCGGTGACGTGTTGTCCACATTTGACTCTGAATCTGCGGTTTTCTAAGTAAGACTCAAGAATTCGATGCGTATTTGCCGGTAAGTATTTGCAAATTTTGTAGGTCAAGCCAAAGTGCCAGACTTTGTCAAATGCTTGAGCAACATCCAGGAATACTGCGCAGCAATATTCTCGCCGTTCAAATGATTTTTCAATTGCTTGGGTCAGACGGTTTACTTGTTCGATAGTGCTGTGACCTTCGCGAAAACCAAACTGATGGTCTGGTATTATGTTATTTGACACGAGAAACGGTTTTATTTTCGATAAAAGAACTTTTTCAAATAGTTTGGATAAGCAGGGAAGCAAACTGATCGGCCTGTACGAGGAAGGTATTGATTTGTCCTTTCCTGGCTTTAAAATCATTTGAATCAGAGAAATTTTCCACACTTTAGGAAAGTACCCATGTCTCAAAATAGAGTTAAATAATTTTGCCAGGAACTTCACAGCAATATAGGGAAGTTCCAAGATCATTTTAGGCGTGATAAGATCATATCCAGGTGCTTTACCTGGATTCACGGTTTCTTTAATGACATTCAGAACTTCATTTGCGTTAGTAAACAATGGAATTACGGCAGACATTTTATGAACAGGTGGAAGGATGTCGCTACTTGCAGGATTTAGGCGAAATACCTGTGATAGATGGTTTGCAAAAACATTACCCTTTTCCTCTTCTGATATTGCCCACTTGCCATTTGCGTCGCGTATTGGAAATTGCGTTTCGGTGGGCATACTAGTATTTCTTAATGTTTTCCATAATGAGAATTTGGTTGAAGCAGTCGGAGTTAAACTTGCAATGAAACTAGCCTGCTGTCTACTGTCTTCTTTTCTAAGTGCGCTTTGCAACCTTTTAGTAGCTTCAGTCAGTCTTAGTCGTGCCGCTGGTGACCTATTTCGCTGCCTTTCGCGACGGAACCTCCTTTTTTCACTTACAAGGTGCTCTATTTCCCGGTTAGTGTAAGTATTCAAACTATTTGTCACTTTTATTTGTCTGTGTGTAGCGTGAATGGCCGCCTGTTCCAGGATTACGTTCAAGTTGGATACGTTGTTATCGATCTCATCCGCGTTAGAAATTAGATGATTCGAATCTAAATGACTACTAATGTACTTCCTGTATTTTAACCAGTTAGTTTTGTATGAAGTAAGCCTTAGTGGGTCATCTACAAGTACTGTCTTCCCGTGAAGAAGAAATATAACTGGCGAGTGGTCTGACGATAAGTCAGTACAGGTACTAGCAGATAAGTTAGATTTACTAACTCCTCTTATTATACCGAAGTCTATCAAGTCAGGCTTTTTGTTAATATCAGAAGGCCAATATGTAGGTTGACTGGGAGATATAAAGTCCAGTTTATTTTGACGTCGCATTAGACATTTATACAGCTGGTTTCCCCTAGGGTTTGCTAAACGGGATCCCCAGTGCGTATGTTTGGCATTGTAGTCACCAGCAGCAATAAAGTTGTGTCCGAGACCATTGAAGAAGTTCAGAAGTATATCTTCTGATATCGCGAACCGCGGGGGGAAATATATTGCTGAAATGGTAAGAAAACTACCTTGAATCTGGATACGAATTGTTGTCGCTTGGAGGTAGTTTTGTGAGACTCCTTCAGCGACTTCATGTTTCATTCGTTTACGTATTAGGATACCAGTGCCCCCATGAGCCTTACCGTCGGGGTGATGAGTACCATAAAATCTAAAATTAGGTATCTGAAAATTGTATTTGTCTGTGAGATGAGTTTCTGATAGTAGCATTATATCAATATTCTGCCGATCTAGGTACTCGGTCAGTTCGTGTCTATGTTGGTTCACACCGTTTGCGTTCCATGTACATATCTTAAGAGGGCCTATTTTTTGGTAAGTAGAGTTTGAATTAACTGATTCTGGTTTCGCATGAATTCTTGCATCATTGATTGCATAGTTGACATGAACATGTTTATACTCTGTACCAGTTGTTGAATCATTGATTCAGAGTTACCATGTTGTTGCACTGGGGCATTAGGTGTATGCGCCCTTAGAACATTCGCGTATGTTATACCGTTTGTAATGCCGTTTCCGTTGCTAGAGTAAACTGGAGTCTGTTGGATGTCGATTATAGGATTCGGGGCGTTTCGGTTAGAAATGAGTTTACGCTTCTCTTCTAGTTTACGCTTAAGTTCTTTGTAAACCCTACAACCTCTGTAATTTGCGGTATGTTGTTCCCCGCAATTACTGCACTTTTTCTGTTCCTGCAATTTAACTTTGCAGGCGGACGAACAAAATCCTGTGTATGTGTATTTCATAATAAACAAAATTGGTGTGTATGTAAAAAGGCCGCGAACCTAACAATTGCACATTGTTTAAAAACCGACAAAACCCAATAGTGGCAATCATTGAAACATGTACATATATTTCTCGTATTCATTTTAAAATTTTATAAACTGAATTCCTTAAACATACATATGAATTTACTTGTGGGTACATATACTAAGTTTCTTTTAAATTTCAAAATTCAACTAGTTTTCGAATCGTGTATGTTTTGTTCTGATTCAAATTAACCATGGTTCAATAAACGAGGTATAGTCACTAGCCCAACAACCAATAAGCAGTTTGCTATTCTGCTAACGTCACTTGAAAGAAAATGCCAAAAAAAAAATTCTTGACGAGTATTTAAATTTTTGATATGGAAACTTAACTTTACAACATTTAAAATTTTTACATTGTCAGATTTCAAAATTGAAAGCTTAAACTTCCTCAAGAAAACAATGTAAATCAGCTGGTAGCAAATTCTACCGTCATTGCACCATGAAATCAATTTTCTTTTTATGGAAATTTCTCCCTTCAATCAGTAACGCGAAGCATTTCGTCTTGCTTTTTTTTTAAAGAAAGATAAGGAATACGTTATTTCTTTTGCTGTGACCTGTTCGGAAAATTCAATGAATAAAAAATAAAATGGAAAGTAGTGATATACTAAACAAGTGCGAATATAAGCGAAAGAAGAAAAAAAAGCAAAACTCTTATCAACAAAATTTAAAGATAACATGAAAGTGTAAAAATAGCTTGCTGAAACAGAAAATTTCGTATATGAAGTTACCTTTGGTTTCATAAACCAAAAAATGGCGGAGAACTCAGTCTTATATGCCAGACTTTATCTATGATTTAAGCACTTTAAATCTCCTCACTAGCTACAGCTAACGATAGGAATTTCTCTACACAATCCAAATTGAAATTTGTTGTTAAGTTACAAATTTGAAATAACAAAAAAATGAGCCTTTCTTGCTTTGTAAGACTAATTACATTTGAATTTATTTTGTTTCTAGTTTCTAATGCCGGAATACACAACAATCCAAATCAAAAGCCACAGCCAAAGAGAAAACGAACCTTTATAAAGTTCAAGACAACAGTATTTAAGCTTTTCCTAAACAATCTTTATTCTTGCTGGATTTTAATATGTTCCGAACAATTGGTCACTTACATGACATCCTTATCACGGAAAAATTTGGCTCCATGTAAGTTCAAATGAACTAGTTCAAACCAACTGGATACCGAAAAGCGCCGAATTTGATCCGATTAATTCGGAAACTGGACTTCAACAAATTCCTTTAAACAGTATCAGCTAAAGTAAATTGATTTCAATATCAATATCCATGGAACTCTGTGGCAAAAAACTAATAGTAATTCACCCATCTACAATTTCCAAAAAAATATAATAAATTTAATTTATCTTAAATAAAAAAAAAAAACTAAGCCGCAAAAAAATAATAAAATTTCTTCTTGCGATGCCTTGACTTACTAAAACTTAATAAGAAGAAAAGAAAACCTGTTCATATGTGCCTATAACTGAACTAATCACTAAAAAATGATGTATCTATGTTACCCTAAAATTTACTTGCATTATTACACCGAACTTAATTTTCTTTTCCAGATTCAAACACAAAATTCCGAAAATATAAGTACATACTTTTGTTTTTATTATAAAAATTACTCGAAAAAAATTGATCATACCCTATGAAAACATCTGTCCAAAAACCTTACTCTTGATCGAGCTTTTGTTGTGTACCCAATGGGGGGAACTTTGTCGCGTCCTGTTACCCATATACCTTTCTATTATCAGATCCGAATGTCCTAACATCCTTATCAGAAGGAATCGCCTATGACCACCTTGGGGACGTTGGTGTCTTTTTAATCAGAAACAAGAACTTCTTCTTATTGTACTTTAGCCTCGACCACTCCGATTTTAGCCGCAGAAGAGAAACGTACGGCTTTCCCATGATCTGCGAAATACCATTAATTTGAGTTTATTTGTTCTACTACTAGCATTAGAAATGCGCGAACGGAAATCACTGCATCAAATATTTTTCGAGAAAGATTCCTAAACTTTTGCCCTGAAGGTTCTCTACTTCTTAATGGCTATTTCCAACAGGGTGCACTAAGTGACTTTTTTAAAATTTCATATTGTGGTTCGCGTTGAAATTATTCTTAAAGCCGCTATGATGAAACCATCCGCGAAATTCTTCCTGGCCTGGAATAAATTTAATTTACGACTCCGGATGTTGTAAACTTTTTCGATCCTCGAGTAGGCTTTATGCAAGGATTCCCGATTTTTTTTCTCTCATTACTTCCTGTTTACTGATTTTGGAACTATGTTTACTTCTGGGTCATTCGGCATTTGCAGCTTCTTTGCAATTCTATAACCACTTCCGTGATTTATCATCTTTATACCGAATAGTGCGAAATAAGGAGTAAATCCAACAGAGCTATGTATATAACCCCTTAGAAAACACTCAATCTCTGACAAATATTAGTCACATTCGCGATGATCTTCTTGCATATAGGAACGTATTGCCGACAATATGGACTGGTTCACCCTTAGCCTGAGGCGAGTGAGTAGCCGTTCGTAAGTTGTTGATTCCATAGTTCGCAACCACTTCTAAGAATTCCTTGCTTACGAATTGTTTACCATTTTCTGATATCAGTGTTTCAGGTGTGCCGAATTTGTGGAAAACTTCCAAAATCAAAAATGTAATTTCATTTTTGGTATTCGCCTTCGGCATGGCTATCAATGGCACAAATTTTGTTAAATGGACTAAAACAATAAAAATGAAAGAATTCCCTGTTTTAGACCTTGGGTATGGACCTAGAAAATATATACTATACCACGGTCCCACTTCTCATCGGCCGACGAAGAGTGGTATTTACGGGCTTGACTTCATTACATATCCGGCAATTTTGCATAAAATTACGTACTTTATTATTAAGATTTGGGCAGTAAAAATATTCCTTTATTCTTATTCGACTGGAGATGCAAACTTCACCTGGCTTCACTACCACTCAGATGTTTATGAGGCATTAGCCATTTTAGGTTACTAAGACCGGTGATTACTGAGAACGGCATTTACTCGATTAATGGCCAAAACTATTTAATTACTATAACCACGGCTTAACACCCTCTTTCCATCACTGAATAATTTTTCTGAGCGGAGGGTAGATTTTGAAAGAAATATGCGATCGGGTGTTCCCCTCCAGTGTCATATTTTCGAAATAATACCACGCCTACTTCAATATAATATAAGTCAGCGGCGTATTTGGACAATACTATCAACACTTGCTGCATATCCAATATGCAGAAATTTGCGATCGGGTGATCCTCTCCAATGTCATCTTTTCGAAATAACACCGCGTATTGCACGTAACAGTTCTTTAAGAAGTCCAGATGTGTGAGCACAGGACTAGTGGCTAATGCGTTTTTTTATGTGAGGCAAAATACGGATTCAACTGTGTATTCGCTGAGAGAATTGTAGTTTGTCCCCCTGAGTGAGCGAATATATCTGCTGGCGGCCCAATGGTTGGTGGTGGTGGTACAACTATAAGTGGTCGGGGTCTATTTGATATTGGGCGGCAGCAACTGTCTAGCCATATCTTCTGCCTGTGGAGGTATTGGTTGTTGTGTTGATATCCTGTCACCCCCGCTTCCTCGACCGTTCTGCTGCAATGTCTGCGCTTAGCTGACGCATGTGCTCTTCTAGGCTTCTTATAGCTATACTTGCTCCTTTTATTGTGCCACTGAAGAACTAATCATTTCCCGCACACCACTTACCCTTCCACTGCTCTGATTACACAGTACAACAGCCAATCTGGGGGGTGAGAAATTCCAAGTCAGGATGATGGTACTAGGTCAGTATATTAAAACCCTCAAAGGGTTTTGCGTTCGTATGTGCCAGTTTTTTTATGGCCTTTTACATATTTTACTTATCTTGATGTTTTTTCGCTTAGTTGTAAAATGTTGGCAAAAACGTAGTTTGACATAACTCGAGAACGACTAGTTCGATTTTGCTGAAATAAATTGAGAAAAATTAATAATTACATTTTCTTTAATACAAAAAAAAAAATTTTTTGGCAAAATTTTCTTCATAAATTTATTTCTAATTGCAAAAATGTTGATTTGGTAGAGAAACAGTATATTAATGGATTAAAGAAAATGTAATTATTAATTTTTCTCAATTTATTTCAGCAAAATCGAACTAGTCGTTCTCGAGTTATGTCAAACTACGTTTTTGCAACATTTTACAACTAAGCGAAAAAACATCAAGATAAGGAATAAATGTAAAAGGTCATAAAAAAAACTGGTACATACGAACGCAAAACCCTTTGAGGGTTTTAATATTCTGACCTAGTACCATCACCCTGACTTTGAATTTCTCACCCCCAGACAATAACCCCAAAAATGTTCCACAGTGTTATTTATACCGGCCTCGTTCACACTCTGCCGCAACTCTTGGCGTATACTTTGCGTTGTGCCACTATTGTAATCTGGTGAAATGGCGGTGTTGTTGCAATCCAGTCCATCTGTACTTAGCTAGACGTCACTTTAAGGCGGTGGTGCCCTGAGGATGATGTTGTAGTTGCCATGACCGCCGAAGTTGCTAACTTAACTTTGTCGTCTCCACTTGTTGCAGCCGTTGATGTGCTTATGGAAGTAGACACAATAACGATGTTCGGACCGTTGTCCAAAAACTTGCTTCCCTATTGAGTCAAAACCAAACTACGCTAGCAGAATAAGCTTTAATCTGACCTTGGCCTCTCCCGCTACACAGTTTGCTACCAGAGAAAAATGTATTTGCCCTCACCGTCAACGGCGTATTTGGACAAGACTATCAACACTTGCTGTATATCCAATATTTCATCATAACGCAAAGTCCTTTTGTCAGACTATTTAATATCGCAGAAAACTCTTCCATGTCATACCTTGGTAATGTGTCTGGAACTACGTTTTGTCTACCCTGTCTGTGCTTAATGCCAAAGGAAAACGACTGAAGATGCAAACTCAACTGGCTAAACTAACACTTAGATCTTTATGAGACATTAGCCATTTTAGGCTATTATGAGCGGTGATTACTGAGAACGGCATTAACTCGACAATGGCCTTAACTATTTAATTGCCATTACCGCGGCTAAACACCCTCTTTCCATCACTGAATAATTTTTATGAGCGGAGGATAGCTTTTTGGAGAAATATGCGATCGGGTGCTCCCCTCAAATGTCATCTACTCGAAATAACACCAAGTATTGCACGCAAAAGTGTTTAAAGAAGTCCAGATGTCTGAGCACAGGACTAGTGGCTTATGCGTTTTTCAAGCCACTCTGAAAAGCGAATATTTTCCTTTCTTTATAGTCTCAAAGGTTGGAGCCGCATTTGTTGCATAGTCTGCAATAAACCTCCTGAATCACCCTGTTGCACCCATAATGCTTCTCACTTGTTGTGTGTCTTCGGAAATGAGAATCTTATTATGGTTTCCACTTTCGCCGGGTCTTTTTTAGCTTACCTCCTCCAACGATATATCCCAAATAACGCAGCTCTTTGAAGCTAAACTTGATTTTACCACGTTCATGGTTAAACTCGCATCTGCTAAACAATCAGCCACTTGATTCAACAACTCCAGGTGTGTATCGAAATCTGGAGATACGATTAGAAGGTCGTCTAAGTAGACAAAAACTCGATCACGTAGTGCGACGGGAATCGCCTTGTCCACCAAACGGCATAACCTGTGTACAAGATTACATAACCTTATAATGTAAGATGGTAGAGGGGCCTTCCTGGCACTGTAAATGCAGTCATCCCTCTACTAGCCGGGTCTAAAGAAATCTGCCATAACGCATCATTCAGATCGACACTTGAAATTAAATTCGTATCCCCCAACAAACGTAGCAGACCTTCAATATGAGCTAGAATAGAAATCTTGCTACCATCACGTCCAAGCGTTTCCGCTAATTCTGTCAAGTTGTGGGTTTTTACATCATCGGTCACATTTTCCGCTTCATTACAGAGTCTTATATCGGTGGTGGAAAAGGCGAATAATTGAAAGCACTTCATGAAGTGAACCCCAAGAAACAGCGCACGATTTAGAGAAATATCCCGATAAATCGTTTGATCACCTGCTAACTTGCTAAAAGAAACTGCAGCTTGAACTCTACCTATGATCTTATGAGGACTTCCGTCTGCGGTCTTATTAAAATAATAAAAGTTTTCAACGTTTAAATTTGCCTTTCCTATGATCTCCATACACCCCTTACCTAAGCATATCACTGTGGCTCCGCTGTATAACAAACCCTCTACTTCGTGGTCGTTTATGCTGATTTTGGTTTAAAATCGCAGGTCATTTCCTTCGTACAAGGAAGCCGCCGAAATTTCTTGCCTTATTCGATTCCGCCTCTTGTACCATTCTCTCGCCTTACGAACTCGGTTTGACACTTCTCCGTACTCTTTCGCCTCTCTGAACTCCTGCTGTTGTAATGGCTTTGATTCTCCAAATTTTAGTTTTTCCTCCATACTGTTTTCGACCCCAGTCACATTTATTAAAAGCTTTACAGGTTTCAAGTCCGATGATTTTGATAAAGAATACATGTTTGGCAGGCAAACTTGCTGGTGGTTTATTAAGACTGGGTATGGGTTTGAGTCGAACGAGTCTCCCCAGTCTTAGGCTTGTTCCGCAACCGGTTTCCCTGACACTTAGGACTCTGAGTTGTGACCTCTTACAGTCCGCATTTAAATCAGAAAGTATTTCTGATGGTGGACGGGCAAATCCACGATGCTATGGCCAACATTCAGACAGTTCCAACAAGTAAACCGATTCGTATAATTTATAGCTTTCATAGCAAAACCTTCTTCTGTGCCTTTATTAACCTCGTAAATTTGTTATGTACCAGTGGAGGTGGGAACGACCACTGTTGAAACCCCTGCCTTAGATCAGCCATCAAATTTGCGGTCCTCTTGACCTCCTGGCAAAAATGATTTTAGTAGTAAATTCTTATTGGAAAGAGTAGCGACGGTAGGGAAGATTTTAGGTTGCCTTTCATTATATCCACCAAGTCCTGTTCCGAAAAGGCCGTCTTCTGTTGATTTCTCAGAGTCACCACCACCTGGTAGAAGTCCAGGAATTCCTCTCGCACATCTGTCCAGGATCGAAAGGGTGTTAAGCGCCTTTGGGTCAAGTACCACTCACGGGCATCTCCCTCTAATAGCTGACAGAAATTTCTTGTTAGGTCGGATCATGATATTCCGTAACGCCCCCTTTAGCTGCTCCACACGAAATATGAAATTCTCCAACCTTTTTGACTTGCTCGAACCATCAAATTTGACCCCTCAAAGAGTCAAATTTACTTTCGGGGAAGCGCTTGGTGCCATCGTATATCCGTATGTGAGCAAAATACAGATTCAACTGTGTATTCGTTGAGGGAATTGAAATTTGCCCCCCCTGAGTGAGCAAAGATATCTGCTGGCAGCCCAAAGTTTGGTGGTGGTGGTACAACTGTAAGTGGTCAGGGTCTATTTGATATTGGGCGGCAGCAACTGTTCTTGCCATATCTTCTGCCTGTGGATGTAGTGATTGTTGTGTCGATATCCTGTCGCTCCCGCTTCCTTGGCCGTTCTGATGTAATGTATGTGATAAGCCGACGCATATGCTCTTCTAGGCTTCTTATAACTCGTGCTTGATCCTGTTATTGTGCCACTAAAGAACTAACCCACCACTTACCCTTCCACTGCTCTGATTATTGATACCGGCCTCGTAGAATTGGAATTTGTCCCCCCGAGTGAGTAAAGATATCAGCTGGCAGCCAAAAGTTTGGTGGTGGTGGTACAACTGTAAGTGGTCAGGGTCTATTTGATATTGGGTGGCAGCAAATGTTCTTCTTGCTATATCTTCTGCCTGTGGATGTAGTAGTTGTTGTGTCGATATCCTGTCGCTCCCTCTTCCTTGGATGTTCTGGTGCAATGTATGCGCTAAGCAGACGCATATGCTCTTCTAGGATTCTTATAGCTAGTGCTTGCTCCTGTTATTGTGCCACTGAAGAACTTATAATTTCCCGCACACCACTTACCCTTCCACTGCTCTGATTATTTATACCAGCCTCGTTCACACTCTGCCGCAACTCTTGGCGTATACTTTGCGCGGTGGCACTATTGTAATCTGGTGCAGTCCATCTGTACTTAGCGAGACGAATAATTAAGGTCATTCAGACTATTTAATATCTCTTCCATATCATACCTTGGTAATGCTCTGGAACTACGTTTTATATACCCGGCCTTTGCTCAGTACCAAACGAAAACGACTGGAGATGCAAACTTCACCTGGCTAAACTACCACTCAGATCTTTATGAGACCTTAGCCTCTTTAGGCTACTATGATCGGTGATTACTGAGAACGGTATTAACTCGACAATGGCCTAAATTATTTAATTGCCATTACCACGGCTAATCACCCTCTTTCTATCACTGAATACTTTTTCTGAGCGGAGGATAGGTAAAGTAATAGCTAGGTAAAAGTGCTTTAAAGTGTTTAAAGAAGTCCAGATGTCTGGGCACAGGACTAGTGGCTTATGCGTTTTTCAAGCCACTCTGAAAAGCGAATATTTTCCTTTCTTTATAGTCTCAAAGGTTGGAGCCGCATTTGTTTCATAGTCTGCAATAAACCTCCTGAATCACCCTGTTGTACCCATAATGCTTCTCACTTGTTGTGGTGTTTTCGGAAATGAGAATCTTATTATGGTTTCCACTTTCGCCGGGTCTTTTTTAGCTTACCTCCTCCAACGATATATCCCAAATTACGCAGCTCTTTGAAGCTAAACTTGATTTTACCACGTTCATGGTTAAACTCGCATATGCTAAACAATCAGCCACTTGATTCAACAACTCCAGGTGTGTATCGAAATCTGGAGATACGATTAGAAGGTCGTCTAAGTAGGCAAAAACTCGATCACGTAGTGCGACGGGAATCGCCTTGTCCACCAAACGGCATAACCTGTGTACAAGATTACATAACCTTAAAATGTAAGATGGTAGAGGCGCCTTCCTGGCACTGTAAATGCAGTCATCCCTCTACTAGCCGGGTCTAAAGAAATCTGCCATAACGCATCATTCAGATCGACACTTGAAATTAAATTCGTATCCCCCAACAAACGTAGCAGACCTTCAATATGAGCTAGAATAGAAATCTTGCTACCATCACGTCCAAGCGTTTCCGCTAATTCTGTCAAGTTGTGGGTTTTTACATCATCGGTCACATTTTCCGCTTCATTACAGAGTCTTATATCGGTGGTGGAAAAGGCGAATAATTGAAAGCACTTCATGAAGTGAACCCCAAGAAACAGCGCACGATTTAGAGAAATATCCCGATAAATCGTTTGATCACCTGCTAACTTGCTAAAAGAAACTGCAGCTTGAACTCTACCTATGATCTTATGAGGACTTCCGTCTGCGGTCTTATTAAAATAATAAAAGTTTTCAACGTTTAAATTTGCCTTTTCTATGAACTCCATACACCCCTTACCTAAGCATATCACTGTGGCTCCGCTGTCTAACAAACCCTCTACTTCGTGGTCGTTTATGCTGATTTTGGTGTAAAATCGCAGGTCATTTCCTTCGTACAAGGAAGCCGCCGAAATTTCTTGCCTTATTCGATTCCGCCTCTTGTACCTTTCTCTCGCCTTACGAACTCGGTTTGACACTTCTCCGAACTCTTTCGCCTCTCTGAACTCCTGCTGTTGTAATGGCTTTGATTCTCCAAATTTTAGTTTTTCCTCCATACTGTTTTCGACCCCAGTCACATTTATTAAAAGCTTTACAGGTTTCAAGTCCGATGATTTTGATAAAGAATACATGTTTGGCAGGCAAACTTGCTGGTGGTTTATTAAGACTGGGTATGGGTTTGAGTCGAACGAGTCTCCCCAGTCTTAGGCTTGTTCCGCAACCGGTTTCCCTGACACTTAGGACTCTGAGTTGTGACCTCTTACAGTCCGCATTTAAATCAGAAAGTATTTCTGATGGTGGACGGGCAAATCCACGATGCTATGGCCAACATTCAGACAGTTCCAACAAGTAAACCGATTCGTATAATTTATAGCTTTCATAGCAAAACCTTCTTCTGTGCCTTTATTAACCTTGTTATTAAATTTGTTATGTACCAGTGGAGGTGGGAACGACCACTGTTGAAACCCCTGCCTTAGATCAGCCATCAAATTTGCGGTCCTCTTGACCTCCTGGCAAAAATCATTTAAGTAGTAAATTCTTATTGGAAAGAGTAGCGACGGTAGGGAAGATTTTAGGTTGCTCTTCATTATATCCACCAAGTCCTGTTCCGAAAAGACCGTCTTCTGTTGATTTCTCAGAGTCACCACCACCTGGTAGAAGTCCAGGAATTCCTCTCGCACATCTGTCCAGGATCGAAAGGGTGTTAAGCGCCTTTGGGTCAAGTACCACTCACGGGCATCTCCCTCTAATAGCTGACAGAAATTTCTTGTTAGGTCGGATCATGATATTCCGTAACGCCCCCTTTAGCTGCTCCACACGAAATATGAAATTCTCCAACCTTTTTGACTTGCTCGAACCATCAAATTTGACCCCTCAAAGAGTCAAATTTACTTTCGGGGAAACGCTTGGTGCCATCGTATATCCGTATGTGAGCAAAATACAGATTCAACTGTGTATTCGTTGAGGGAATTGAAATTTGCCCCCCCCCCTGAGTGAGCAAAGATATCTGCTGGCAGCCCAAAGGTTGGTGGTGGTGGTACAACTGTAAGTGGTCAGGGTCTATTTGATATTGGGCGGCAGCAACTGTTCTTGCCATATCTTCTGCCTGTGGATGTAGTGATTGTTGTGTCGATATCCTGTCGCTCCCGCTTCCTTGACCGTTCTGATGTAATGTATGCGATAAGCCGACGCATATGCTCTTCTAGGCTTCTTATAACTCGTGCTTGCTCCTGTTATTGTGCCACTAAAGAACTAACCCACCACTTACCCTTCCACTGCTCTGATTATTGATACCGGCCTCGTAGAATTGGAATTTGTCCCCCCGAGTGAGTAAAGATATCAGCTGGCGGCCAAAATTTTGGTGGTGGTGGTACAACTGTAAGTGGTCAGGGTCTATTTGATATTGGGTGGCAGCAAATGTTCTTCTTGCTATATCTTCTGCCTGTGGATGTAGTAGTTGTTGTGTCGATATCCTGTCGCTTCCGCTTCCTTGGATGTTCTGGTGCAATGTATGCGCTAAGCAGACGCATATGCTCTTCTAGGATTCTTATAGCTAGTGCTTGCTCCTGTTATTGTGCCACTGAAGAACTTATAATTTCCCGCACACCACTTACCCTTCCACTGCTCTGATTATTTATACCGGCCTCGTTCACACTCTGCCGCAACTCTTGGCGTATACTTTGCGCGGTGGCACTATTGTAATCTGGTGCAGTCCATCTGTACTTAGCGAGACGAATAATTAAGGTCATTCAGACTATTTAATATCTCTTCCATATCATACCTTGGTAATGCTCTGGAACTACGTTTTATCTACCCGGCCTTTGCTCAGTACCAAACGAAAACGACTGGAGATGCAAACTTCACCTGGCTAAACTACCACTCAGATCTTTATGAGACCTTAGCCTCTTTAGGCTACTATGATCGGTGATTACTGAGAACGGTATTAACTCGACAATGGCCTAAATTATTTAATTGCCATTACCACGGCTAATCACCCTCTTTCTATCACTGAATACTTTTTCTGAGCGGAGGATAGGTAAAGTAATAGCTAGGTAAAAGTGCTTTAAAGTGTTTAAAGAAGTCCAGATGTCTGGGCACAGGACTAGTGGCTTATGCGTTTTTCAAGCCACTCTGAAAAGCGAATATTTTCCTTTCTTTATAGTCTCAAAGGTTGGAGCCGCATTTGTTTCATAGTCTGCAATAAACCTCCTGAATCACCCTGTTGTACCCATAATGCTTCTCACTTGTTGTGGTGTCTTCGGAAATGAGAATCTTATTATGGTTTCCACTTTCGCCGGGTCTTTTTTAGCTTACCTCCTCCAACGATATATCCCAAATAACGCAGCTCTTTGAAGCTAAACTTGATTTTACCACGTTCATGGTTAAACTCGCATCTGCTAAACAATCAGCCACTTGATTCAACAACTCCAGGTGTGTATCGAAATCTGGAGATACGATTAGAAGGTCGTCTAAGTAGGCAAAAACTCGATCACGTAGTGCGACGGGAATCGCCTTGTCCACCAAACGGCATAACCTGTGTACAAGATTACATAACCTTAAAATGTAAGATGGTAGAGGCGCCTTCCTGGCACTGTAAATGCAGTCATCCCTCTACTAGCCGGGTCTAAAGAAATCTGCCATAACGCATCATTCAGATCGACACTTGAAATTAAATTCGTATCCCCCAACAAACGTAGCAGACCTTCAATATGAGCTAGAATAGAAATCTTGCTACCATCACGTCCAAGCGTTTCCGCTAATTCTGTCAAGTTGTGGGTTTTTACATCATCGGTCACATTTTCCGCTTCATTACAGAGTCTTATATCGGTGGTGGAAAAGGCGAATAATTGAAAGCACTTCATGAAGTGAACCCCAAGAAACAGCGCACGATTTAGAGAAATATCCCGATAAATCGTTTGATCACCTGCTAACTTGCTAAAAGAAACTGCAGCTTGAACTCTACCTATGATCTTATGAGGACTTCCGTCTGCGGTCTTATTAAAATAATAAAAGTTTTCAACGTTTAAATTTGCCTTTCCTATGAACTCCATACACCCCTTACCTAAGCATATCACTGTGGCTCCGCTGTCTAACAAACCCTCTACTTCGTGGTCGTTTATGCTGATTTTGGTGTAAAATCGCAGGTCATTTCCTTCGTACAAGGAAGCCGCCGAAATTTCTTGCCTTATTCGATTCCGCCTCTTGTACCTTTCTCTCGCCTTACGAACTCGGTTTGACACTTCTCCGAACTCTTTCGCCTCTCTGAACTCCTGCTGTTGTAATGGCTTTGATTCTCCAAATTTTAGTTTTTCCTCCATACTGTTTTCGACCCCAGTCACATTTATTAAAAGCTTTACAGGTTTCAAGTCCGATGATTTTGATAAAGAATACATGTTTGGCAGGCAAACTTGCTGGTGGTTTATTAAGACTGGGTATGGGTTTGAGTCGAACGAGTCTCCCCAGTCTTAGGCTTGTTCCGCAACCGGTTTCCCTGACACTTAGGACTCTGAGTTGTGACCTCTTACAGTCCGCATTTAAATCAGAAAGTATTTCTGATGGTGGACGGGCAAATCCACGATGCTATGGTCAACATTCAGACAGTTCCAACAAGTAAACCGATTCGTATAATTTATAGCTTTCATAGCAAAACCTTCTTCTGTGCCTTTATTAACCTTGTTATTAAATTTGTTATGTACCAGTGGAGGTGGGAACGACCACTGTTGAAACCCCTGCCTTAGATCAGCCATCAAATTTGCGGTCCTCTTGACCTCCTGGCAAAAATCATTTAAGTAGTAAATTCTTATTGGAAAGAGTAGCGACGGTAGGGAAGATTTTAGGTTGCTCTTCATTATATCCACCAAGTCCTGTTCCGAAAAGGCCGTCTTCTGTTGATTTCTCAGAGTCACCACCACCTGGTAGAAGTCCAGGAATTCCTCTCGCACATCTGTCCAGGATCGAAAGGGTGTTAAGCGCCTTTGGGTCAAGTACCACTCACGGGCATCTCCCTCTAATAGCTGACAGAAATTTCTTGTTAGGTCGGATCATGATATTCCGCAACGCCCCCTTTAGCTGCTCCACACGAAATATGAAATTCTCCAACCTTTTTGACTTGCTCGAACCATCAAATTTGACCCCTCAAAGAGTCAAATTTACTTTCGGGGAAACGCTTGGTGCCATCGTATATCCGTATGTGAGCAAAATACAGATTCAACTGTGTATTCGTTGAGGGAATTGAAATTTGCCCCCCCCCCCCCCTGAGTGAGCAAAGATATCTGCTGGCAGCCCAAAGGTTGGTGGTGGTGGTACAACTGTAAGTGGTCAGGGTCTATTTGATATTGGGCGGCAGCAACTGTTCTTGCCATATCTTCTGCCTGTGGATGTAGTGATTGTTGTGTCGATATCCTGTCGCTCCCGCTTCCTTGACCGTTCTGATGTAATGTATGCGATAAGCCGACGCATATGCTCTTCTAGGCTTCTTATAACTCGTGCTTGCTCCTGTTATTGTGCCACTAAAGAACTAACCCACCACTTACCCTTCCACTGCTCTGATTATTGATACCGGCCTCGTAGAATTGGAATTTGTCCCCCCGAGTGAGTAAAGATATCAGCTGGCGGCCAAAATTTTGGTGGTGGTGGTACAACTGTAAGTGGTCAGGGTCTATTTGATATTGGGTGGCAGCAAATGTTCTTCTTGCTATATCTTCTGCCTGTGGATGTAGTAGTTGTTGTGTCGATATCCTGTCGCTTCCGCTTCCTTGGATGTTCTGGTGCAATGTATGCGCTAAGCAGACGCATATGCTCTTCTAGGATTCTTATAGCTAGTGCTTGCTCCTGTTATTGTGCCACTGAAGAACTTATAATTTCCCGCACACCACTTACCCTTCCACTGCTCTGATTATTTATACCGGCCTCGTTCACACTCTGCCGCAACTCTTGGCGTATACTTTGCGCGGTGGCACTATTGTAATCTGGTGCAGTCCATCTGTACTTAGCGAGACGAATAATTAAGGTCATTCAGACTATTTAATATCTCTTCCATATCATACCTTGGTAATGCTCTGGAACTACGTTTTATCTACCCGGCCTTTGCTCAGTACCAAACGAAAACGACTGGAGATGCAAACTTCACCTGGCTAAACTACCACTCAGATCTTTATGAGACCTTAGCCTCTTTAGGCTACTATGATCGGTGATTACTGAGAACGGTATTAACTCGACAATGGCCTAAATTATTTAATTGCCATTACCACGGCTAATCACCCTCTTTCTATCACTGAATAATTTTTCTGAGCGGAGGATAGGTAAAGTAATAGCTAGGTAAAAGTGCTTTAAAGTGTTTAAAGAAGTCCAGATGTCTGAGCACAGGACTAGTGGCTTATGCGTTTTTCAAGCCACTCTGAAAAGCGAATATTTTCCTTTCTTTATAGTCTCAAAGGTTGGAGCCGCATTTGTTTCATAGTCTGCAATAAACCTCCTGAATCACCCTGTTGTACCCATAATGCTTCTCACTTGTTGTGGTGTCTTCGGAAATGAGAATCTTATTATGGTTTCCACTTTCGCCGGGTCTTTTTTAGCTTACCTCCTCCAACGATATATCCCAAATAACGCAGCTCTTTGAAGCTAAACTTGATTTTACCACGTTCATGGTTAAACTCGCATCTGCTAAACAATCAGCCACTTGATTCAACAACTCCAGGTGTGTATCGAAATCTGGAGATACGATTAGAAGGTCGTCTAAGTAGGCAAAAACTCGATCACGTAGTGCGACGGGAATCGCCTTGTCCACCAAACGGCATAACCTGTGTACAAGATTACATAACCTTAAAATGTAAGATGGTAGAGGCGCCTTCCTGGCACTGTAAATGCAGTCATCCCTCTACTAGCCGGGTCTAAAGAAATCTGCCATAACGCATCATTCAGATCGACACTTGAAATTAAATTCGTATCCCCCAACAAACGTAGCAGACCTTCAATATGAGCTAGAATAGAAATCTTGCTACCATCACGTCCAAGCGTTTCCGCTAATTCTGTCAAGTTGTGGGTTTTTACATCATCGGTCACATTTTCCGCTTCATTACAGAGTCTTATATCGGTGGTGGAAAAGGCGAATAATTGAAAGCACTTCATGAAGTGAACCCCAAGAAACAGCGCACGATTTAGAGAAATATCCCGATAAATCGTTTGATCACCTGCTAACTTGCTAAAAGAAACTGCAGCTTGAACTCTACCTATGATCTTATGAGGACTTCCGTCTGCGGTCTTATTAAAATAATAAAAGTTTTCAACGTTTAAATTTGCCTTTCCTATGAACTCCATACACCCCTTACCTAAGCATATCACTGTGGCTCCGCTGTCTAACAAACCCTCTACTTCGTGGTCGTTTATGCTGATTTTGGTGTAAAATCGCAGGTCATTTCCTTCGTACAAGGAAGCCGCCGAAATTTCTTGCCTTATTCGATTCCGCCTCTTGTACCTTTCTCTCGCCTTACGAACTCGGTTTGACACTTCTCCGAACTCTTTCGCCTCTCTGAACTCCTGCTGTTGTAATGGCTTTGATTCTCCAAATTTTAGTTTTTCCTCCATACTGTTTTCGACCCCAGTCACATTTATTAAAAGCTTTACAGGTTTCAAGTCCGATGATTTTGATAAAGAATACATGTTTGGCAGGCAAACTTGCTGGTGGTTTATTAAGACTGGGTATGGGTTTGAGTCGAACGAGTCTCCCCAGTCTTAGGCTTGTTCCGCAACCGGTTTCCCTGACACTTAGGACTCTGAGTTGTGACCTCTTACAGTCCGCATTTAAATCAGAAAGTATTTCTGATGGTGGACGGGCAAATCCACGATGCTATGGTCAACATTCAGACAGTTCCAACAAGTAAACCGATTCGTATAATTTATAGCTTTCATAGCAAAACCTTCTTCTGTGCCTTTATTAACCTTGTTATTAAATTTGTTATGTACCAGTGGAGGTGGGAACGACCACTGTTGAAACCCCTGCCTTAGATCAGCCATCAAATTTGCGGTCCTCTTGACCTCCTGGCAAAAATCATTTAAGTAGTAAATTCTTATTGGAAAGAGTAGCGACGGTAGGGAAGATTTTAGGTTGCTCTTCATTATATCCACCAAGTCCTGTTCCGAAAAGGCCGTCTTCTGTTGATTTCTCAGAGTCACCACCACCTGGTAGAAGTCCAGGAATTCCTCTCGCACATCTGTCCAGGATCGAAAGGGTGTTAAGCGCCTTTGGGTCAAGTACCACTCACGGGCATCTCCCTCTAATAGCTGACAGAAATTTCTTGTTAGGTCGGATCATGATATTCCGCAACGCCCCCTTTAGCTGCTCCACACGAAATATGAAATTCTCCAACCTTTTTGACTTGCTCGAACCATCAAATTTGACCCCTCAAAGAGTCAAATTTACTTTCGGGGAAACGCTTGGTGCCATCGTATATCCGTATGTGAGCAAAATACAGATTCAACTGTGTATTCGTTGAGGGAATTGAAATTTGCCCCCCCCCCCCCCCCTGAGTGAGCAAAGATATCTGCTGGCAGCCCAAAGGTTGGTGGTGGTGGTACAACTGTAAGTGGTCAGGGTCTATTTGATATTGGGCGGCAGCAACTGTTCTTGCCATATCTTCTGCCTGTGGATGTAGTGATTGTTGTGTCGATATCCTGTCGCTCCCGCTTCCTTGACCGTTCTGATGTAATGTATGCGATAAGCCGACGCATATGCTCTTCTAGGCTTCTTATAACTCGTGCTTGCTCCTGTTATTGTGCCACTAAAGAACTAACCCACCACTTACCCTTCCACTGCTCTGATTATTGATACCGGCCTCGTAGAATTGGAATTTGTCCCCCCGAGTGAGTAAAGATATCAGCTGGCGGCCAAAATTTTGGTGGTGGTGGTACAACTGTAAGTGGTCAGGGTCTATTTGATATTGGGTGGCAGCAAATGTTCTTCTTGCTATATCTTCTGCCTGTGGATGTAGTAGTTGTTGTGTCGATATCCTGTCGCTTCCGCTTCCTTGGATGTTCTGGTGCAATGTATGCGCTAAGCAGACGCATATGCTCTTCTAGGATTCTTATAGCTAGTGCTTGCTCCTGTTATTGTGCCACTGAAGAACTTATAATTTCCCGCACACCACTTACCCTTCCACTGCTCTGATTATTTATACCGGCCTCGTTCACACTCTGCCGCAACTCTTGGCGTATACTTTGCGCGGTGGCACTATTGTAATCTGGTGCAGTCCATCTGTACTTAGCGAGACGAATAATTAAGGTCATTCAGACTATTTAATATCTCTTCCATATCATACCTTGGTAATGCTCTGGAACTACGTTTTATCTACCCGGCCTTTGCTCAGTACCAAACGAAAACGACTGGAGATGCAAACTTCACCTGGCTAAACTACCACTCAGATCTTTATGAGACCTTAGCCTCTTTAGGCTACTATGATCGGTGATTACTGAGAACGGTATTAACTCGACAATGGCCTAAATTATTTAATTGCCATTACCACGGCTAATCACCCTCTTTCTATCACTGAATAATTTTTCTGAGCGGAGGATAGGTAAAGTAATAGCTAGGTAAAAGTGCTTTAAAGTGTTTAAAGAAGTCCAGATGTCTGAGCACAGGACTAGTGGCTTATGCGTTTTTCAAGCCACTCTGAAAAGCGAATATTTTCCTTTCTTTATAGTCTCAAAGGTTGGAGCCGCATTTGTTTCATAGTCTGCAATAAACCTCCTGAATCACCCTGTTGTACCCATAATGCTTCTCACTTGTTGTGGTGTCTTCGGAAATGAGAATCTTATTATGGTTTCCACTTTCGCCGGGTCTTTTTTAGCTTACCTCCTCCAACGATATATCCCAAATAACGCAGCTCTTTGAAGCTAAACTTGATTTTACCACGTTCATGGTTAAACTCGCATCTGCTAAACAATCAGCCACTTGATTCAACAACTCCAGGTGTGTATCGAAATCTGGAGATACGATTAGAAGGTCGTCTAAGTAGACAAAAACTCGATCACGTAGTGCGACGGGAATCGCCTTGTCCA